>CATQJA010002702.1:1202500-1691599 GCA_958295435.1 Mesorhabditis spiculigera | reverse complement strand
TTAAGTTAGCGGGCGTAGCCCGCTAACCCCTTTTGGTTTGAGGTACCCCCCCATACGACTCTTTTGGGGTCCTTTTCCGGATTTAAAAACGAACCAAGCATCGGATCGCAAAACGGAATACACCATCGGAACCGGCGACACTTTTTACATACTATAAGCTTTTAAAATTTGAAAAAAGTTAAATTTCGAATTTTAACAGCCGATTTAAATTGCGTTTCGAGGGGGGTCTGCGTTTGTTTGTATGTCTGTATGTACGCAAAACCTTTGTAGTCGTCAAAAAGTGCCTTCCCATAGTCCGTTTGGGCTGAAATTTTCCACATATATCGACTTGATGTAAATGAAGGTGAGGAAGAAGCGTTTTTTCCAAAATAGGCTTTTAAAAATTTTATATATAATTTTTAAGTTTAAAAAGCTAAATTGCGGTCAAAACAAGGGTTAATGATGTCCGTTTGGGCTGAAATTTTGCTCAAACATGCATTAGACCTTGCCGGAAAAAGTAAAGAAGAAATTGCATCGAAAGAATGCTTCTTCTCTGAGATATTTTAACCGCCATACGGGGCGCCACCCTCCCCTTTGGCGGCCCCAGTCCCGAGTCAGGGCGGGCGGGTCTAGCTTCCCCAAGACAGGCCTCCAGTCTCCCCGTTGGCCTAGTGGTTAGCACGCTGTACTGGGAAGTCTTGCCCCACGTGTTCGAACCCCACCCGCAACATCTGTTTTGCCGATTGGCCCCCCGTACATCCTTATGGTTTCTAGTACCGTTACAAAGCGCCGCAGGCAAATTTTTTTGAAGTTTTGCGTACAAGGGTTCATCTGAATAAGTATTCATTGGCTTATTTTACGATCTTAACAATAAGATTGAGGCAAAAAGGGCTAAATTCTCTCTAAGGCTAAAAGAGTCTTTTCAAAAAGGGCTTTTGGTTCTCGCAAAAAAAGAGAGAATTCTCGTGGCAACAAAAAGTGCTAAATTCCTTTCAAACTCTTAAAAATGCCACAAAATGTGGGATCAACCAAAAGTTGCTGGCACCTTATTGAAATGGACAGATCCAGTTTCCTGCGCCTTTCGGCTTCCAAATAATTTCTGTATTATGATCATTTTACACTTTTGAAATTAATTGGACCGACCTGGGAACTGTGATCTGGGATGGTACCGATTTTATTAAGGTTTTAAATAGCCAGCAACTTTTTTGTTGTTCCCGCATTTTGTGGCATTTTTAAGAGTTTGAAAGGAATTTAGCACTTTTTGTTGCCACGAGAATTCCTCTTTTTTTTGCGAGAACCAAAAGCCCTTTTTTTGAAAAGACTCTTTTTAGCCTTAGAGATTTTAACTTAGCTTGGACCTCTGAATAGCTTAATAAACTACTTAATTCAGGCGATATTTGAGTCTTATGCAACCACGAAAACAACTATTTTTTTGCGATTTTTCGCCCCAAACACAGTTTGAAAAGGCAAGAAACCAGCATCAACGCATCGATTTTTGTGGCTTAGTTTAAACTTCTCAGTGACCTAATGACCTATTTCATTTAGGGGACATCTTAGTCGTTACCTATCTTAGTACCAAACACTATAAATCCGAGTTTATTTGCGATTTTGAGCCCAAAAAGATAGTTGAAACCAAGAAAACAGAATCGGGTTGGTGGGCGGAGCCCCTAACCCCTTTTGGTTTGAGATACCCCCCCATACGACTCTTTTGAGGTCCTTTTCCGGATTTAAAAAAGAACCACGCATCGGATCGCAAAACTGAATACACCATCGGAACCGGCGACACTTTTTACATACTATAAGCTTTTAAAATTTCAAAAAAAATAAAATTTCGAATTTTAACAGCCGATTTAAATTGCGTTTCGAGGGGGGGGGGTCTGCGTTTGTATGTGTGTGCGTACGCAAAACCTTTGTAGTCGTCAAAAAGTGCCTTCCCATAGTCCGTTTGGGCTGAAATTTTCCACATATATCGACTTGCCGTAAATGAAGGTGAGGAAAAAGCGTTTTTTTCAAATTAGGCTTTTAAAAAATTTATATTGAATTTTTAAGTTTAAAAGCTAAATT
The DNA here is from genome assembly GCA_958295435.1 of Mesorhabditis spiculigera. Taxonomy (NCBI): domain Eukaryota; kingdom Metazoa; phylum Nematoda; class Chromadorea; order Rhabditida; family Rhabditidae; genus Mesorhabditis; species Mesorhabditis spiculigera. Next base: position 1,689,556 of record CATQJA010002702.1, on the reverse strand, counting down.
GGGGCCAAAACAAGGGTTAGTGATGTCCGTTTGGGCTGAAATTTTGCTCAAATAGGAATTAGACCTTGCCGGAAAAAGTAAAGAAGAAATTGGATCGAAAGAATGCTTCTTCTCTGAGATATTATAACTTTAAACCTTCGCCATACGGGGCGCCACCCTCCCCTTTGGCGGCCCCAGTGCGACTCAGGGCGGGCGGGTCTAGCTTCCCCAAGACAGGTCTCCAGTCTCCCTGTTGGCCTAATGGTTAGCAAGCTGTACTGGGAAGACTTGGCTCCCGAGTTCGAACCCCACCCGAAACATGGTTTTTGCCGATTGGCCCCCGTGCAACCTTATGGTTTCTAGTCCTGTTACAAAGCGCCGCAGGCAAATTTTTTTGAAGTTTTGCGTACAAGGGTTCATCTGAATAAGTATTCCGTGGCTTATTTTACGATCTTAACAATAAGATTGAGGCAAAAAGGACTAAATTCTCTCTAAGGTTAAAAAGGGTCTTTTCAAAAAAGGGCTTTTGGTTTTCGCAAAAGAGAAGAATTCTCGTGGCAACAAAAGAGCTAAATTCCTTTCAAACTCTTAAAAAATGCCACAAAAAGTGGGATCAACCAAAAGTTGCTGGCACCTTATTAAAATGGACAGATTTAGTTTCTAGCGGTTTCGGCTTGCAAATAATTTCTGTATTATGATCGATTTGCACTTTCTTGAAATTAATCTGTGGACCTGACCTGTGATCTGGGATGATACCGAGTTTATTAAGATTTTAAATAGCCAGCAATTTTTTGTTGTTCCCGCATTTTGTGGCATTTTTAAGAGTTTGAAAGGAATTTAGCTCTTTTTGTTGCCACGAGAATTCTTCTCTTTTGCGAAACCAAAAGCCCTTTTTGAAAGACTCTTTTTAACCTTAGAGAGATCCACTCTCTGGTCTGGCATTCAACCCTAAAGATATATCGATTTTTTTGGCTTAGTTTAAAGCCCTGAAGTACCCATTTCGTTACCTAATGTAGGGATCCAATGATTCATTGACCATACGCTAAAAAAATCCTATTTTTTGCGGGTTTTGCGCCTAAAAACTAGTTGAAAAGACAAAAACACAGCATAAACTCTCTAGTCTAGTATTCGACCCTTGAAATATCGATTTTTTTTTGGCTTAGTTTAAACCGCTGAATTACCTGATTACCTATTTAATTTAGGGGGGATATTTCGATCGTTTACCATACCCTAAAAAATCCTATTACTTGCGATTTTTGAGCCGAAAAACTGTTTGAAAAGGCCAGAAAAGAGCATAAACTCTCTAGGCGTAGCATTCCACCCTTAAAATATCGATTTTTTTGCTTAATTTAGCCCTAATTGCTGAATTACCTACTTAATTCAGTGAGCATTTGGGTCGTTTATCACGTACTCAAAAAAGTATGCCGATTTAGTTGGCCCAAAAATTTTTTGAAAAGAATAGAAAACAGCATAAGCTCTCAAAGTCTAGCATTTTCGAAACTTCGCAACCCCGTGACGTATATTTCTAGTTTTTTCTCTAAATGAAGACATACATTTACGCTATCGTCTGGTGCCTCCATTTCCACTTCCGGTTCTTCATCATCCATGAGACAGGGCATCCCGAATTTGACTAAACTAAAAACATGACCTCTGCAAGTCTAAAAAACAAAAAAATCAATAATTTTTGGATGCTCACTAGTTTGGAGATGCCCAAAGGGCTCAAAAAAAACGGAAAAAGGAAAAAAGAGAGCGGCGGTAGGGCCGGGGAATACTGGCAGGAGCCCTCGGGGCTCGCCCTTATATAGGGCCCAGAATTTTTGCTCTACCATTTGGCCCCGCCCTGGCTAGCTATTGGTGCAAAAATGGTGTAGTTTGTTGCTAAACTAGAGTTTCCAGCAATTTTCGGCGTCCTTTTTATTGTGAACTTTTTTTGCGGCCTTCCACCAGCTCTAGTGCAATTTTTGGAACGTAGGCAGGATCCCGACGGTTAGATTCTGGCGCTCAAATCCCGGCGCTTAATTTCTGATGCTCATTCCGGTGTGGTAGGAATGGCGCCGATTCAAACATTCTGGAAAACGTTATCTCGAAACTCTTAAGCCAGGAAAGTCAAAATTTTAGTATTTCCCTTGATGAGCCGCACGAAACTTTGCACTTTTCCAGGATTTTCAGAATTTTGTCGGCAAGGGCAAAGCTGTGAGGCTCATCCAAAAATATCATTATCTTCACTTCATAAAGCCTTTAGAAGGCGTTCTTCCAACGCTCAAAAGCTTCCAAAATTTTCTCAATGTTTTTGGGGATTCGGATTGGCGTCAGAAGCCGAATAGCGGATTCCTAGTCGTCCTTTCCAAGCTAAAATCGATAAATGTAGTATAAAGCGCGCAAAGGCGGTAAAAACGAAACAGGTTTTTTTTAATGTTCACAAGGAGATTTTTCTTTTACAAACGTATTTTTCGATTAGAGTCAGTCCAATCTCTGGGCCCTCGGGGCCCTTCTCTGGACCCTCGCCCCCACCCGCGCTCCTTCTCCCCCTCTCCCTCGCCCCCACCCCAACTAGGGCCCAGTCCCAACTCCTTCCTTTCACGCGCTGCGCCTCTATTTCTGGCTCGCTCTCTCGACAAGCCAACGAATCCTCGGCATTACTCTTTCACGCGCAGCGCCCCGCGCCGCGCGCTGATTAGTCTTCTGGGGACCGTGGAACCGGGAAGAATCATAACTCCGCGTAGAGGCCTCGGATTGACGTTGTTGAGGCATCATTCGAAAGCTCAGGAGACAGCAAATCCGGCAGTAAAATTTACCTGATTGTTCCCTAATATAATGAAGACTATCCAGAATAACTAAAAACCAGATCTAAAATCGGATTTTCTTTGGAAGGTTTTAGCGCGACTTGCATACGAAATAAACGAAGAAAATGCACATCTTGTGTATACGAGCAGTTCTCAAAATCTTTCGCATGGGCTAGAAAGTTCTAAAAAAGATGGGTTAGGTTAAAGTTTTCTACAAAGACCGGCTTCTAGAACGATATAAATCGACGGCAAATAATTCCTTCTTTAGAAGCCCGTCTCGGCCGTCCAGCCCGTCCAAGGTCAAGTAGCAATCCAACCTGAACCCGCCCAGCCCGACGAGAATCAGAACATTTCCGCAACTGTACACCTTCCACCCGCTCGCCCTGCCCCATCGGCACCGGAATTACCGCACCAAGATTCCCGTGAATCCGAGGTTACGGTTATCGAAAACCCCCACTTTACCAGCACTTCGAATATGATTACGCCGAGTCAATTTTTGTAATTTTTTGCTTGAAATTTTTCATAAACTTTTGAATTCTATGCCTGTGCAGCATCTGAATAACGTTCTATGCGCTCCTGTTTTCCATGATTTTTCAATTTTTCAAATTTTACGACTCGACTTATTCTAATCTGTGACGACCGCCGATTCACTGCCATGACGCACGTTATGCCATTTTTTATGCGTGTGTTTTTCGATAAATTTTGAAGTTTAACTTTAGACGTGCAAAACACCATCCAAAATATGTCGGACATTGCCGAAAACCATGATGCCGAAATTTAGTTCCATCGAATATTTAGTCAGCTAAAAAAATTGAAATTTCAGCGTATTGAAATTTCAGTATACAGACAAAAGGAAATATCGACAAAATGAAATTTGGTTTATGTCAAATTTCGATTAAATTTTTTGACATTGCGATTATTCAAAACCAAAAATGCCTGGTAAGGTAAAAAATCCTCTTAGTCTTTTTAGTAAAAATCCGAAATTTTCGAAAAATCGAATTTTTGTATTTTTTAATTACCTTTTGTAAAGCATTTGATGTTAAAGTACAAAAAGGTGAGTTACACTTCCTATATTTTATTTGAAAAATTGGATACCAAAGAAAAATTTGGCGCCTCCTCCCGAAAATTCCAAAGCACCATGTTTTCAAAGAAATTCGCGTTTAACTACCTTGATTTTTCCAGTTTGTTTTCCTGATGTTAAACTAGCCTGTCTTGGTTAAGGGTCGAAACAGGCAACCTTTCATCTTATTTCCTTTAGCTCTTCTTATGCAACCCGCCATTCCCTTGTGTTTTGGTTCACACGGCTTTGCCGTAACGCTCGCTTGCGAGTTCACACGCTTCGGGGTAATGCAGGCTTCGGCTTGTTAAAACTCCCACTGTTCGCAGTGTGGAGTTTCCTTTCATCTTATTACTTCTCATATATTACTTTACTCTCTTTATTAAATCCCCCCAATCTGCGTCAAATCCTATATTTATCCTATCCACCACACCAAATATAGGACATTCAACTCCGCGATTTCCCGAATAACATCCCCAACTTCCCCAAAAACGTGATATTCAGAAAACGTTGCAGTTGCAAGGACACGGGAGTACACTCGACGTCCCACCACACACCAAAAGCCAGGCGTAGACCCGGGCTTTGCATCTGATTTTTTTATAGAAAATCCGGGCCTTCGAATCGTCACTCCAGCCGGAAGTTCGTCTCCTCGACCACCGGGCCGGCGTGTAGTACTTTGCCGGCGACCACATGTCGCATTTACATGGGGCGTTACTTCCCGTTGCGATGAACTTTTCTGTGCCCTATAAAATGGGATTTTTAACGTGTTTGTAATCTTAAAAAGACGGAAGTTTTACGTTCGCCGCATCGCCTCAATTATAACCACGGCGCTAGATTTTCTCAATCAACCCAAGGGAAGCGGTTCTATTCGGGAGATAACCATGTTTTTTTGTGATTTTGAGCAATTACCTCATATTATAGCAGTTCAAGCTGCTCACAACCAGTTTAGATTACGGTATTGCGGCCTAGACGCGATTTTTTTTAAAATTTGCTCTCGGATCCATTAGAGGACGGGCTGTGAGTTTGCTAGCACCCCTGTTCGCCGAGATAACTAAAAAGTTATATTTTTATTGACATTTCATCATGGGAATTTTAATGTGTCTGGTATTCTCACAGGCCTAAAAACATCCGATGTTTGTCACAGCAGCCAGCCAATGCCAATTTTTTTGGGTATCAGGGAACGAAAGCTTCGCACAGGAAATCGCTAACCGACTGAGACCATTAGAATATGATGAAAAAATAGCATTTAAAGCCTGGGATAATCCGATTTCCCAAAAATAATTTTTAGGCGCTCCGGGGCCTAAGTATTTCGAACTTAAAGGATCTAATCGAAACCCGACGGAGCTCCAAGACGTTCTCTCTCTCTCTCTCTCTCTCTCTCTTCTCTCTCTTCTTCTTTGGCGCTCTTTCTTTCATTTTCACAAAGCTGACATACGTCTAAACTCTTAAAATATTCAAATTTCTCAACGCCTCATGTCGTCTGCCCATTACACCGTTTCCGGCCCGGGCCTCGGGCTCCGGATTAATCCTAAGGCTTTACGTCTTTGAGATGTTTGAGGTCTGTTTTCTGCGATTGACTCTTTCGGAAAGCGTATACAGCTCCACGTGTTTTCATGTTTTCATTTTGAAGCCGATTTCAATAGCGTTTAGGACATCAAAGTATGGCATTGATGGTAGAGCCTCACGACTCGTCGATTTGCGGAAGTAATCCTTGCCATACCGTCATTGGTAAATTGGTTTAGATGATTTTTATCGCAACGCAAGCCGTCAATGTATTTCTGGACTTTATTTTTATCTCGATAATCGGGCAAGCGCATGCGGAACATCGGCAAATGGACTTTTTCTTGCTGAACTCGGCGTTTGCGTTCATTGGTATCCATTTAAAACTTGGTTGGCTTAAAAATCACTACCAGGACTCATAAATATAACTCAAATTCAATTGCAGTATAGCATCTGTGAAATATGACCTCAACTGTTAACGTTTTAAGGCTATTAATCCTAATAACAGAAAAAATATAAAAAATGACAAAAATACTCAAATCCAAAGCTTAACTTTAGATATGAATCAAACTGAAGATTGACATCCATTTAGAACTCCACTTTTTCTACATCGAAATGGTCATCTTTTCTATGCTCTCGAAGGCTAAAGGGCAAGAATATGGCGCGTATGCTTTTTTGGTAGACCTCTGCTTGGTACTAAAATCTAAAAATTTCAGGTTCTTAAAACTTCTTTCGCATTTTCCACTATTATACTGATTCTGTTCCGCGATGTCGGATCGTTTGGGACGTTGGGATGGCTAAAAAGTAAATAAGGGGGTTTCGATACTGAATTCTGGAGCTTGTAGACCGCAAGCCGATGTTGCTTCTGCTGTTCGTTTTGCAACTGGCCGCCTTTTTTGTGGAAGGATATTTATTAAAAAGGTATGATCGGTAACGAATTACAAAAATAGACATTTAGCTATTTTACCGAACGCCAAAACATGAACAATCAGCACAAAGTGTATCCATCGGTGCAGACGGGGATTAAGATGATGAATGTGAAAAAGTCGAATATAAAGCCAGGTCAGAAATACGATTTTAGAAACATGAAAAAAACTAAGTATTGATGAGGTATTACGATATTTTATATGTTAAGTATCGTGGTATTTAGTACAGTACATTAAATACAGAATAGCAGCTTGGCGTAGAACCGCTTACGATGGTGTGATTTTCAGCATTATCACTCAACATCACCGAGGAGGCGGAAAGTCGTCGGAGTTCTCAATCGTTAACCAACTTGAATGGCAGATTGTCACCTGACACTGGAGTGGTGGAAAAATATTAACGAAACAGTGACCATGAAGAGGTTTCCGCTTTTTGGAAATGTGCTGATTTTGGAGGCTCGGCGACATGTAAATAAAGATATATGAGAACCAGTTGAATCCGAAAAATGCAATGGTTTAGCATCGAAACAACGAAGTCCAATTACGTAATGTTACATATCGTAACATAAGAGCTCCATAAAAACATATCACATTTAATGAATTTTCAAGGTTTTCAAATTCTCTCCACATTTTCCGATTTAGGCAAAAGCACGATATGACCATTAATGCAAGGGACTGGTTATCGGAGGATCATCATTATTACAAAAATCTTTTTCGAAAAGCGACTTTTTGAACATCATATCGGCGAAAAAAACCTGTATTCGAAAACCCTAGTTTCAAACATCTGGCTTACGATTGATGTGAATTTTCGTTATTATTTTAAATTTTTGAAATTCGTTTGTTGGGAAAAGTGTGCTTCGTAATAATTATTTTTCGAAAATATTACGTGAAAAATCGTCTCATTGTGGTTCTTTTAATTTAACTGTCCACGCCACGGATAAGACGATGCTAGAGGCTTGATCGCAAAAATCGCAAAAAGTTGGTGTGGGAAATCGGTTCAGTCAATTTGGCTTTATCGCTACCCCAATCTGACTATGGTGCCCCCCGTTATTTGTTGGGGTGCACTGGTTTTTATCCGCGACCTCGCGGACCACAGCGGGCCAGGGGGCTGAAGCCTGGATCGCGGAGGAAATCCCATTGAAAACACTCGAGGCGCGGCACCCCATACTCCACAAACCCTCGCGCGAATCTCTCGCCCTTTTCTATCTATTCAATCTTTCCATACCACCCACCCCACCCCAGCGCCAAACCACTACGCACCATTGCGTGAACACGAATGTGTCCGATGGCATTATTCTCTGTAGAGAGTTTCTCTCTTTCTTGGGGTTCATGGCATTAGTAATGGTCTATTCTTTGACTATTCTATAGAAAGTTGACGACCGTAAAAGTAGACTTTTGTGTCTACAAACCTCCCTTTTCGTTTTTCTCTTCACGGTATACTTGATATTGGTAATGGTCTCTTCTTTGAAGAGTTTGCTTATTGTTGGAAGGTTGAGGACCGTAACACTGTAATACGGAAACTTGGTCTATGCCAACTTTTTTAGCAAACCTTTGTACTTCTGTTGCACTCAATATCTACGCAATTTCGTTTGCTGGAAACTTGTATGGCCCGGAAACACCGTTGTTTTCAGTGGTCGCAGGCGCCGCCGACAGGGTCAGGTTGAGTGCCTCATCTAGACATTGAATATCTGAAAAATTCGCATCGCTGGTTAGAAACCTACTTTTTTCTGATGATTCAAGGTTGATCTGGTAAACAAATATAAAATGTTTTTCTAGTGTTTTTTAGGTTTTAACCAATATTCGAAGCGGGGAAATTTTCAAATATTGTTAGCAAAAAGTATGAAAAAGTCAAATGAAGCAAAAATCAATTTGTTTGCCTAAACTTCGTTTTTTTAACGTATATTCATACAGTTTTAAATTCTAGAACCAGCACAAAATAATTTAACAGAGCATCCGCTATTCATATAAAAATCTAGGCTGCTCAAAAAAATTGTCTCCATCCCAGAAAATTTCGATTCCCATACACGATTTCGAAAATCACGATTTCGAAAAATCACGATTTCGAAAATCACCATTTCGAAGACACCATTTCGAAAAGACACCATTTCGAAAACACCATTTCGAAAGGCACGGTTTCGAAAAATCACCATTTCGAAAGACACCATTTCGAAAAGGCACCGTTGGAAAAGACCCGGTCATCAAACGGATATAAAAATTGCAGTGTCGAAAAACCATCATTTTCTTGGGTTTGACTAGTGTGTCAAGAAATTGTTTTAGTGGTGTTACAATGAAACAATCATATCTCCAGTGGAAAAAAGACCCGGGATCTAGTTTTCTGTGGCGAAAGTTGTCTTGCCGTTTCCCAAATGGTAATTTTCCCTCGACGAGAATGGTGACTTTCGAAAGGTTTCCCTCGACGAGAATACTCTAGAAGACTTTTCCTGGTAGATTTTTTGCTAGGTTTACTATTGCGGATCATCCTAAATGGTTTGCCATTTTTTGGCCTGTTTTAACTTATCGTCGTCTCGTGACGGTTACCAATCGGAGCCCTAAGGTGCCCTGATTAGCAATTGGCACTCAAAAATTCAAATATTCCACAAACACAAGACGCCAATCCACGCTTTCTGGTGGTTCCCGGAGTGTCGGCTGGAAACAATGCCCAACGGCGTGTGCTCGGGGTGCGCGCGAGAGTCTCAAATTTCGCCGCGCCCTCCACCCCAAGTCAGTCCGGTCAATGGTCGTGGGAACTTCAAGGAGGTAGGCCGACACTGCCAGAAATTTTCGGGTTTCTATTTCCGGAAGACTTTTTTCGGAGCTTCAAGTGGGTTTGTGGAATTGTGGATTAACTGAGGTTGAGAAGCTGTTTCACTAGCTGTTTCCGCTTATCTCTCTCTCTCTCTCTCTCTCTCTCTCTCTCTCTCTCTCTCTCTCTCTCTCTCTCTCTCTCTCTCTCTCCCTCCTTATCTTCATCTCACCCGCTTTTTCCTGGGGTTTCTAAAATTACTCAATCAAATTTTTCCGACTTGCTACGATCGCGCAGCTTTCCCATGCCAAAAAAACCCTACGATTCTGGCGCATCACCTTAAAAACACCCCAAAAAATGTGGCGCAATCATGGCGAGCAAATGGTGCCCTTCTATTGTGTGCGGCTAGGCTCCGCACGTTTTTTGTGCGCGCGCCGTAATGCGAATATGATAATGGCCTTCACGCCAAATTCGCATTAGGCAGGGCAAGTGGGCGGTACGGGATCAAGATCAATTTGGAATCGAATTTTTGGAATCTGATAGCAGGATGGGGAATACGGGTTTAGCTTTTAGTCTTAGTGCATGTGTTTCTTGTTCAAAATATTATAAATTATTTTTAACTGAAATTTGTCAGGATTTTTCGGATGGTTCGGCAGAAAAAAAACGAGAAAAAGTGCTCTACGATTTTCCGATTTCCGAATTTTTCGTTTTGATTCAGCAATTTTTTATTGCCAAGCTACATTTCTCTTTCAATACTCACTTTAAGGGTCTTAGTCGCGTCCAGTTGCGTTTTCGCTGCCAGAGATAAACCTAGAAAGGAGAAAAATCGATTTATTTGTCAAAAAACAAGCTTTCCTTGATTTCTTGAAAGCTCTAGGGATATATAGGCAAAATTAAATTGATACGACACGTTTAAGAATATCCCATCGTCAAATCTCTAATTTGTGGGTTTTGTGAAAAAGTGGAAATCTCCGTTTCGTGTAGTTAGCTATTTCCGGAGTTGTTACACCGCTGACTACAGCCAACCACTCAAAAAACGTTATCTAACAGCCAAAATCTGAATTTTTCGGCGGATCAGGCCGCGGCGGGAAACAAAGCTTCTCCGGGGGCAACCCTTTCAACCCCCAACACTAACTATTATCTAGCTAGCAGATCTTTTCCACCCTTCCGTTCCCGCTCTTCCCCTTCTTCTGCTCCTCCTAGCCATGCCATAAAAAGCGGCACCCATTTTTCAACGCCTCCTCCTCCCTCTCCTCTGCATTCTCAGCGGCCAGGGTCGAGCCGCCCAATTTCGCACCTCCGGGCCGTCTCGTTTGGCGTTTGACCGTTTTTCCTCAGCTTTTTGCTGCATGGGAAATTAACGAGGCTTCGAGACCGGGAGGATTTATGATTTCTAGCGTCCGGGCGGCTGCTGGGGGAATTTCGATAGTGTTGAAGGGTTGTAATTTGGTGTCTTTCGTATGGTATAGGAACCTCACCTTAATTCCGGAGCGGTGAGATTTATGGATTCTTGGCATCGCGATGTCTTCCAATTCCGGTCGTGTTCAAAAGGCCGGAATTAGGTGTCTTTGGTAGGGAATCAGGATCTGACGGCCGCACCTAAATTTGAGGATTTTGGGATTTATGGATTCTGGGAAGTCCTGTCTTATAGAAATCCCAGAAGTGTTGCAGGTCGTAAATTGTTGTGATTAGCAAAAAATCTGTAAATCTTAACCAAAAAGGTGCCTTGTCCGTCCTAAAGTGCAATTGCTGTGCACTAATGGCCATTTTGTTTCCTTTTTTCTCGCTCTTCTCACCCTCTTTTGTTCCTCTCCCTCTCTCTCGCCCCCTCTCTCCCCTGTCGGAAATACCGTAATTTAGGAAATCAGTATTCAATCTAATTCAAGCAATTTATAATTAGAATAGTGGCAAATTTCTGAACCCCCAGTCCCCCGTTCCGCTTCCATTGATGAGCCGGATCGTTTGAATTCCATGGCTGCGCTTTCCAGGGGACACCTACGGGGCCCTACCCATTTATGCAAATTGGGGGTTGCCAAGGGGGGTTGTTGTACACTTCACACCCAGCCATTCCACGGGTCATTCCGACCGGGGACAGATGATCTATTCTCTCTCTCTCTCTCTCTCTCTCTCTCTCTCTCTCTCCCATTCTCTAGCCGGCCGGTCACTAGGTGTCGGTGGAAGAACCCAAGTATTCCCGTCACCTAGGTGGCACCAAGCGCCAGGGATGAGCTACTATCCTAGACTACCCAGGACAACCTGCAAATTAGCGTTTGCCAGGTTGGGCTAGGGTGGAAAGTGACCAAGTCGCTGCCTTACAAATACCTTTAAAGGGGCTGGGACGGTAGTCGTGCATTCAAAATAGCGTTAAAAGCCATAGAGTGGAATTTTCCCGAAAATCCTATTTTTGAAAACTCATGTTTTGCAAGCATAACTTTGTTAGAAACAAAAAATCTCCGAATATTTGCAATGCTATTGATTCCCTTTGCACGAATTTCCTATTGGAACCTGAATGCAAATGTTTAAAAATTCTGATTTTCGAGGCGGTGATTTCGAGAAAAATGACTTCCGGAAAAATGGCTCTCGAAAATAAGATTTTCGAAACCTGGTTTTTGGAACGATGATTTTCGAAAATAGTTGTCGTAATGCCACCAACAACGCAAAAAAAGAGACAAGATAGCTGTCGAGGCCTAGCCGCTTCGACGGGTCGATGCTCGCGTTCCTTCAGGTTTCCCCTTATTTCAGGATGTATCACTCCATATCCTAGCGGTTTCCCCTGCATCTGGTGCCAAAGCGATCCCGTATCGAAACGAGCAAATCCCTCCCCTGGCTGCAACACAGCTTGGCCATCCGGGGGTCGTCGAAGTGCCCGGGGCCCTAGGCGGGGGCTCCACATTGTGTGTGCATTTTATGATGTCTGCGGGGGGCCAAAAGGTGCCGCCGCATCGTAAAGCATCACTCGCACGCAAGCACAGAGCCCATACAGCACCCGGCTTCTCGTGTCTGTCTCGACACCCCAGGCTTATAAATTAGGGGTGTTGACCCGGGGTGGTACCTCCCGGTAGGGACAAGCTGCCGGTGGTAACGTGATTTAGGGGCCTGTCGGAACGGGATGCCCCGTTACGGTAGGGTCTTGGACGGCTTTTTTTTTGGCATTATGTGACGACATAAGGTCTCGTAAGTTTCGTAGAGTGCAATTGGCCGCAAACTACGTACAAACGTCGCTGACTTAGCAGATTATCTGATGGCAACAGGCGACGGCATATTTGTTCGTGTGTTATTGGTTGAAGTGCTGGAAGCTAACCCCGAATTTCAGTTGTTTCCGCCTGCTATAGTATGTCGCGAAGTATCGGATTTCGCGCTTCCCACTCGATTACGGTATATTTTCAGAGGGTTTTCAGGGGGGGTTTCCGCCTCAGTTTCAGCGTTCATGGTATTTTTACTGTGATATATTATCAAGTTAGGTGTTCGTAAGTTGATTTAGTAAGCTTTTGGATTGCCTTTGACGTCTGTTTTTTCTTTTTTTCTTTATAAATGAGGTGTGGCCCTCAGAGACAGCCGAATCGCAATGTGTTCGACATAGCTTACGACCCAGATGTGTCCCGGCCGTGATAAATGGCTGTCTGGTTTCGACCAGACCATGCAGGAATTGAAGTTTTGCAGCCCCTTAAATTTGTTATGTTTAATTCGTTAATTTCGTTAACCTGACGGTGTTTGAGACGCCATATAGAAATTTGATAAAGTTGACTGGACAGTTGACCTTTTACTTATTTCGACTTAGAGATTTGCTAGTTTAAAGGGGCTCCGAACTGCCAAATCAAAGCCCTTTTGGGAGGCCTCTTTGATTTTTGGCAAAATGCCAGCGGGCGCTGCGGGACGAGAGCCCTCAAGCTTTCGATTTTTGCGCGAAGTTGTTTTTGCCCGGTTTCTTTGTGAAAACACTATAATTTGCGCATTCTGAGGCCGTTTTTGAAATCCTCACTCAATTTGAAATAGTTTTGGTGTTTTAATCATCAAATTTGGCCCAGAAACAGCCGAGAACGTGATTTCGAGGTGACAACAGGGAATTTCAAATTTGCGAGCTTCCCGCGCCCCTAGGTGTACAGAGGCCTCCGACGTTCACGGCTCCGATTTCCGGGCCGTCACTCAATTTTTGGTATTTCGTAGGCCCTTTAAGAACACCCGGTTTGTGATCTGGATCAGGATCGACCCGCCGAAGTGTTTTCGGAAATCTGAAGATTCCAGATGGTCCCACCTCGCTTTGGTGGATTTTCTGCTTCTAGCACCAAGCTAGGCATTTGCGCGTGGTGCTTGTGTGTTTGGGGGCTGGTTTTGTTTTATTCATTTCAAGGGTAGGGGCCCCGGGGCGGAAAGGGTGTTCCTCCGGATGCTTCAGCCTCCTCTCTTGCCTCTTCCGCCCTTGGTGCCCCATTCCAGCACCCCATTCAACATCCCACACACATTCCTGCCCCACCCCATAGCCCCATTTCCCCCGTGGGTCGCTCACCTAGGTGGGTTGGCGGATTGCCGGAGGGTTTTTATAGCATTTTTGTTCCTATTTTTTAGAATACCCGCCGGAGGGAAACCGAAATAAAAGAGAGGGTTTCGCATTTTTACATTACCTGAAGCTACATAGATTCTCAAATATAGTTTTTCTACCAAGATCACTCCGTCTCTCTCTCTCTCACTCTCTCCTCCCCTCTCTTCTCTCTCTCTCTCTCTCTCTCTCTCTCTCTCTCTCTCTCTCTCTCTCTCTCTCTCTCTCTCTCTCTCTCTCTCTCTCTCTCTCTCTCTCTCTCTCTCTCTCTCTCTCTCTCTCTCTCTCTCTCTCTCTCTCTCTCTCTCTCTCTCTCTCTCTCTTTCTGACCATCGCTCACTCAACGACCCAATCTCTCTCTCTCTTACTCTCGTTCTCATGCTCCCTCGTTCACGCCCTTCCTACCGTTGGTTTCGATCATACTGAAAGCTCAACTGCTACCATCGCTGGCCCTTGAAAACTCGAGTTTTTTTGCGGTTCTGCAATTTATCACTCTGAATTTCTCGATTTATCTCTCACTCTTTCTCTCTCCCGCTTTACCTCACTCGCTCTCTCGCCGATCCAGCTCTCGATCTGTCTCTCTATCACTCCGTCTCTCATTTTCTCGCTCTCGCTCTCACACTCTCTCTCTCATTCTCTCGCTCTCTCTCTCTCTCTCACTCTCTCTCTCTCGTTCCCACTCACTCCACGATTTTCATTATCGTCAAAATACCAGTAAAACGAATACTTAACAGAATGGATTCGGAAAAATCGTAAGAACGAATGATCGTATCGTAATTCCTCATTTTCCGGCACTTTACAAAGCGTACGTTCCCCGGCGTTTTGGAATGCTTTCCGGCAAACGAGCCATCCTGTCCGCTCAGACTAATGGCGGAGCCGAGCAACAGGAGCAGAGGAGCAGCAGGAGACCCTGGCAGGGCCAATTCGTTCGTTCCGGACGACGCTAATCCACGAGCACAGCCCCCCTCTACACACATCTCATTTCCACCCATTGTCCTCGAGAGCCATCCCATCCCGCCTTTCCGGTCTGCGGGATTCTACGCCCCAAAATGAAGGGCCTGCAATTTTTTGGGCTGCCCTGGGATCAGGCTTTTTCCTGGGCCTTTGGATGTTTTCGGTTTATTTTTAGGAGAAGAAAACCTTGGTGGGCGGGGGCAAGCTAGCGAAGCTCACTGTGTATTTTTTAGGAAATGTCTTTGTCTCTATCTCGCTCGCTTGATCTCTCTCTCTCTCCCTCTCTCTCAATCTCTCTCTCTCTCCCTTTCTTCTCTCTTCTCTTACTCTCTCTCTCTCTCTCTCTCTCTCTCTCTCTCTCTCTCCCTGTTTCTCTCTTTCCCACTTTCTATCTCAAGGATTAAAAAGAAAGATTACAAACGATTTTGGATCCTTTACCACTCGCAGATACAAATTACGTACAGTATCAGTACCAGAGAAAAATCACTGTTTTGGTGGATGGAAAGTATTAGAATGGTAAATAAGTCGCTTGCAAGCCTTGTTAAAGTATTTTCAGCCGTAGTTTGTAGCCTTCCGTCACTTTTTTTGCTAAGTCTTTGACCATCGCGCGGGCCCTGCCTTTTGTGTGGCAATGGCTCTGTGTGTGCCCCTCCATTTATTGGTGTCATCCGGGCCATTTACGGGCAATTATACACATTATGCCCACACTCGACCTCCCCCCCATCTAGCCATCCCCCTGAGCGACCCGCGCATCAAAAAGCCGCCCCGACGGGCCATTTATGCAAAAAAGACAACAAACCCGGGGGGAGTTTTTACGGCCGGCGCTGGCCTTTGGGTCGCGCAGGTAGGGAAGGAGAGCGTGGCAAATAACAAGAATTTGCATATTTTGCAATTGCTAGCGTTTTACCGTACGACAGTACCTGCTAGCTCTCTCTCTCACTCTCTATTTCTCTCTCTCACTCTCACTCTCACTCTCTCTCGTTCTCCCTTTCTCTCCCTCTATCTTTCTGCCTCTATTTATCTCTACCTCCCTCTCTCGCTCTCTCTCGCACTCTCATCTCTCGTTCTCTCTCTCCTTCGCACTCTCTCTTTCTCTCTCTTTCTCCTGTCTTTCTTCCTCAAGTAAGCTTTATAGTGCGAAGAAAAAGCCTACTAATTCGTTACTCATTCCTTGGCTCTGGACTAATGAAAACATCAACAAACCCGAGGGTGCTTCACGCGTCCGGAGTGGATTATTGCTGGGCATTTCTCTCTCTCCCCCCTCTCTCCCGCTCTCTCTCTCTCGCTCTCCCTCTCTCTCTCTCCTGCCGTTGGCCATTTGTTTCTGCCCCAAATTTCCAAATTATTTGGGCCTCGCGCGTGGATGGAGGGCCCAAATATGGGCCTCCAACAAGAGGGCATTGGAATCCTCTTCTCGTGTACACACACACACACAAATACACACACGCTAACATCCCCCAGGGAACGTTTGTCGCGAAATTCAGCCTGACGGGCCCGATTTCGACCCCCTGCTTGCGCTGCCGTTCTACAACTTTACCCCGTACGCCAACAGTCCCAGGGGAGCGACTTGTTTCGTGGAATTGAAAAAAGTGCCATCTTCTTGTCTGGGGAGTTTTTCGGTAGCACTAAACGCTTTCGATACGTTTCTATTTGTTGCATTGAAAAACTTGTTGGCGTTTGAGGGCCGTGCCAAGTTTTTGGAATTTCGAAAAGTTGCTCCGTTTTCCTGCTTCTTTGGAACGAAAATCGCGACTGCAAAATCTGCTTATAGCTAACAACTGATGAATGCACGCTAAAAAGTTTTTTGGAAACGAATATTTTTTCTAGGGTAAGAGTTTACTTTACCCCCCCACTTGGAAGGGTCTCAAAGCTTACGGTAGTTTCGTCGTCTTTTTAGTCGGGATTTTTGCACGCCATTCGATAGAGCGTCGAAGAATACACTACTTTAATTTGAGCCTACAATAATGTAAAATTAAAAAAAGTTATAGCCGTAACCAATGTTTAAAATGTTTGCGATCGTAAGCACACTCCAAAAATTTTTCCGTGCCGAAATTATTATTACACACTAATACTATTTCCGAGTCCCATCCTTACAACACCGGACGCTTATCACGACGTCCAATCAGCCCCTCACCCGGGCCACCCGATTCCAATAATGCCATTTTGGCTGCCCCGATCGGGACGGGTCGGAACCATCATCAATGCCAGTCGATCGCAACGACCTTTTCCGCACCATTCCGAGTTTCTCGACCCGTTGTTCGCCAGTGTTCGCGACGTTCGCGGGGGGACGTAAAAACTGGGCAGGACCCCGGGGACCGATGATGAATCAGCGCCGTTTTGTGTGTGCCAAGAGGAACACACCAAAGTGCCCCAAACGGAGCGGCATTCAGCCCGGCAGTCCCTGGGATGGTGCGGAATATTAATAGGGTTTCCTGTCTTACTTTGTCGGCATGCTTTTGGCTTTTGATTAGGATTCGGCACGGGTTACCTGGTAAAGAATGAGATGGTGGTTTTTCTTGGTATTTCTCTGTTTGATTCATTTTTCAGGGATCAGGAAGGCTAAATGCGGAGGGTTATCTATTTTTTGTATCTTCTGATCCTATTAAAAAAGTAAACCTAAACCACATATTTCCAGCTTTTTATAGTTTTTGCATTTTACTTGCCGGGCCTATTAAAGAGCATGGCAAGCATCAGGTTCGACCCCTTACGCGGACTAGGTCTAGACAGCTGCGCGACACCATACAGGCTTTTTTGACAGTTTTAAGAGCCAAGGAAAGGAAAATAAACGTCTCTGAAGGGTGTGTTTTGGCTTATCGTTTAGCTGTCCGTACCCAGTCTATAAAAAGGTTCAATTCTGGGGATTCTTAGTGCCCTTGAAAAACTAGTTGGCCTAAAAATCTATATCGAATTTACTACTTTAAGAGATTTCTCAAATGGTGTTTGCTAGCCTGCGCATGACATTTTCCTGGTAATAGTTATCTAGTGAAAAATCTACAAATTATCGCTCTCTTTGGCTACTAGTCTGACCGGTTTTTTTTGGCCGTAACAAAACCCCTTACACCCACCCATTGTCCCCAAAAAAGTGATACCCAGCCGTGAGGTACATCTTATTAGAATGCCGAGCGCCGAGATGTGGCGAAGCAACCGGATATTGGGGTCAAATAGGCAGGTGTCCCACCCCCATTCCGGGTCATCTTATCCCCTTACCTCCTTCTCCGCGCCCCTTCAGAAGGGATCACCTCTTCGGTGGCTTCTAATCCTCCCCCACAAAACAGTCCTCAAAATGGTGCGGGGCCGTATTGTGGCGGGTATCGGTGGGGTACCTGCTGGGATTGTCGCCTAGGCAAGATCTAGCGTTTTTCCGAAAATGGACGTTTCTCAATTGTTTTATTTTTTGTTTATGCATCTTCCAAGTTCCGAATTTTCGGTTTTTCTTTATAACGCTTGTTTTTATCAAACGTTCCTTTTGCCATCAATTTTTGCAAATTCGCATAATTAGAACCTCGGCGGGTTCTCGGGTTCTCGGAAATTCTTATGCAAATTAGAGCCGCATTCAGATGGATTTGAAAGTTTTGCGCTTTCTGTAAGAAATCTTGCGGACATATGCAAATTAGTGCTAGCCGAATTCCATCTTCTTGCTCTTCTTTGGCAAATTTTTCTCCATGAGGTGGCCAAGCCAAATTCTGCTAGTATCCTGACGCGCAAATACATAAAAATCTTTGGAATCGACGAAAAACACCATGTTATCCACTGTATGCAATTGTGTGGTTTTAGCAGAAGAAATTGGCTCTGATTCCCAATCAAGACATCGGCAGACTTTTGTAACCATTTAAAAAATTAAATAGTTGAAAAAGTCATTTTAATCCATTTCAAAACTTTCAAATTGTGCTAGCCTCCTCAGAACGCGCAAAATCTGTTTTTTTTTGTACTAATAAAAGCCCTGAAAATCCAGTTTTGAATCTAGTCAATCCAATCCAGAACCATTGCTATCCAATTCCAGGCTAATCTCCCCATTTTTATTACCGTTTGGCCTCGGGTTTTGTGGTATTTTTACAACAACCCCAGGGCAGGTGTTCTTGCCATTGTCCTTCGTCTCGGCCGGGCCCCTGCCCGGGCCTGTTTTCTAATTCGCGCTGTTTCTTGGGCAGCCACAGCTGCTTTCCACCCACCCCACCATTTTCTTCAGCATCTCTCGCTCTCCTCTCTCTCTCTCCAGCTCTCTCGCTCTCTCTCTCTCTTCCCAGGCGGGCGAAGCCATAATTAGCCATGCAAAATTATTGCCACCCTCTCCTCCTTGCACAAATCCACACCTTGCATCCACCCACCCCGAGGGTGGCATGCTAATTTTTGCCCTCAACGAGCAGTTGCAGCCCGGAAGGCCCTGCTGGACGGATTATCCGGTTGTTTATCCCGGGTAGCCGTATTTTCTCGATGAGCCTGGCGGATTGAGCTATTTTTGGCAATATGTAGTGCCAAATTTTTTACATCCGGGGTGGGGTTTCATAGTTTTAATGTCTATTAATGCGCGTATTTACTCATCAGAAATTTGCTTACTCGCTCTGTTCTCTCTCTATCTCTCGCTCTCCTGTTGCTGCTCTCGCTGTCTCTGTCTGTCTCTCTCAATCTCATTATCTCTCTCTCTCTCTCTCTCTCTCTCTCTCTCTCCCCTTTCTCCCTCTCTCTCCATCCCTCTCTCGCTCTTTTTTATCTTTCTCTCTCTCACTCGCTCTCTAGTCTAGTAGTATACGTTTCTCTTCCAAAAACACGCCTTCACATAAGGCTTCACAAAATTCGGAAGGGCTCGTCGCTTCGAAATGCATGTGCTCAAGCCGTCCCGGCCGAAAAAAGCGGAGCTCTCATTTAGTGCTCTCCTCCGCTCGTTTTTCCATATGATGGGTTTTTCCGGTTTTCAGCTGGGTCGTCTTTTTGGGGAAAATCCTGGGCCTTCCGGGCCCTAATAATTTTTCCCGCTTAGAATAAAGAAGCCGAAAGGATATAAATATTTGCCGAATGGTTTGGCAAGGGTTCTTTTTTAGAAAATATCGTCTAAAAACTAGTTAAAGACAGCCTTCCCAGTCCCTCTAAAAGTGCTGTGTATCCATGAATCGATCCCTTTCCATGACTAGGTCTCGACAGCTACGCATCACACCAAATCACACTAGCATTTTTAAGTTATATGAATCCACAATTCACAATCAAAAACTGACAGAACTATTTGGGAATGGTTCGTAGTTGTCGAGACCCAGTTAAGGGATGGTCGATTCTTGCCTTGCTGGTCCCTTTAGCTGCCTTACAAAATGCGATACACGATCTCTTGCATAATTCAAGTATCGAAAGCTACCCAACACCCCGAACTGCAACCACAATAGTATGGAAATGTTAGCTTGAACGTTCTTAAACGCATCTCGTGACTGTCTAGACTCAATCGAGATGAGGGTCGATACTTGCCTTCCCGGTCTCTTTAAGATCAATATTCTCATGCTAGAATCTTTAAGTGGTTATAGGTATACCCCTGCAAGAATAATGAACCAATAAAGGGTCAGTGGCCAGCTCGGATTTAGTGGCTCTTGGTGGGTGGGAGGTGGAAACTTGATGCAGAGATTCCTTAGAGGCCCGGATTGAGGAATATTCGTGCAGCAGAAAGGGAGAGAGCGCGAGTGAGCGAAAGAGAGAAAGAGTGGGATTGTTTGTGTTTGCCAGAAATGCGAGAATCCCCCCACCACTAGCAGTAGATAGAAGGGGAAATGAGCCACGGGATACCCCTCCCCCCCACTTAAAGCTTCTAGCCGATCCAGCAGCACTTGGCGCCCCCAGGCTAGAGGTCTTGACCACCACGAAAACCCCTTGAACCCATTTGGGGGTGTTTGTTTTTAATAGCGTGATGTTGTTTGCGTAGCTTTTTACTATTACTGACCGGCGTGCTTTTTGGTGCCGTTTTTAGCCACATTTCCTGATTTTTCTCCTGTTTTCGGAGGCTTATAGTTAAATTGTTTCGTTCTTAAAGCTTAAATTAGGGGAAAACCCGGTATTTTAGTCAAAAAAATATTCACAACATTTGTTCTCAAGTTTTGTGGTTCAAAAACTGGCCATCTGTTGAATTTTTGCAAGTTTTGGAACCCTGCAATTTTTGGTTGCTAGCCAACTCGTTTCCGTCCGTTTTCTAACGTCATTAGGCGTTCCAGGCATTTTTCGGCCATGCTACCTTTGACTTGACGTTTTTCATTTATCTTGGTAGATTCCGTCTACAGGCCCGGTAGTCTACTGTATTTAGTAATTATCGGAAGAGAGCGTGAGCGAGAGAGTGAGAGAAATAGAGAGAGAGATAGAGGGAGGAAAGAGAGAGAGAAAGGGGAGAAAGAAGTGAGTGGGAGAGACCACACGACAATGTGTCCGTTTTGCATTTCGAATGCACAGGATTGGGGACAGTTGAGGGAGGGAGGGCCCTTGTTTATCGTCCCCCCCCAGCTTCCCCGGAGCCTGAACCATTTGCGTCGAATGCTAAATGTTGCTCTTTTGTCTTCCCCAGGCAAATCTGTCTCTCCGCAGCAACATATGGACGAAACTGGATCGAAATTGTTCAGATCTTGGGTTGATTGATTCGGTTTTCTAGGCAAGCTGAAGGTAGTACAAAAAATAAAAAAAAAAAAAAAAAAAAAAAAAAAAAAAAAAAAAAAAAAAAAAAAAAAAAAAATTAAAAAAAAAATTTTTTTCGCAGTTTCCATTACATGCCTGATTGCATGGCGTAATTTTGGCTGCTTCCTGCTACCCTGAGGTTACTTTTTTATACAAAAGTTAAATTTGTATGTTTATTCATGGTTTTCATGTTTTGCAAAAAATTTGGCACTTTTATGCCTGAATACATAGCGTAAAATGGTTATTTCTCGTTGATTCGGGGCCTCTGTTCTTCGTTAATTCGGGGCTGTATATTCTGGTTAAATTCGAAAAATCAAGAGTCATAAATGACGATATTTTTGTGCAATTTTTCCTCATTACATGGCGTAATAGGTATTATGTGCTAACCATCAGGTACTAGTTTTAAAAGTATTTTAATGCCTTGATTTTGACGCCAAATGTCCATTTTGATCAAACCGAGAAAATTAAGTTAGGATTTGTCGTTGGTTTTGCTGGTTTATTTCCGTTTACCGTATTTTCGTTATATTCCGTATTACACCATGGTGACACCCCATCCCAGGCGATCATCATGTTGGTCAAAGGTCCCCTCCCTGGCCCCCATTTTGGATGGGATGGGGACAAATTGGTCCCACCGGGGGCCCGGCCACTCCCGTACGGCCATAAAGTCTTGAAGGCCTCCCCCTCCTCAAAATGGTGGGCCTTTTGGCTTCTTCTTATCCTTCTCGTTGAAGCCTTGGCCCTGGTCCTGGCGATTCATTACACCATTTATAGCCATTTCACCCGCCCGCTGTGGCCAGCCGTGTGCTCACCGTTTTATGGTCCGAACAAGCATGAACGGGGAGGCAAACCGGGGAAGCAATCAACGGGACATGCCGAACGGCTTTTAGCTTTCTCAACTACGCGAATTTTGGAATGACAATTTGTATGGAATGATGGATTCTGATCCATTTCATTTTTATCCACATTTTCAAAACTTTGAATTCCTTGAAAACGCGCAAAACGATTAACCGATTCCGGAAAAAATCTCTGCTAGCTACCCGCGTCTGACTTGCCTGGTTCTAAAATTAGGTAAGCAACTTGCTGTGAACTTATGATACCTTTAAAAGAGGCTGCTGACATAGTTTATAAAATTTCCATAAACTTGCAGGATGCTTTTGAGCGACCACTAAAATATTTCATTAATGTGCAAAATATACTACTCGTTAAGGAAATCGCTTGACCAACGCAAATTTTTTCATAAATTTATCGGGAAAATGTTTAGGCCGGAGGCAATTTAAATCATCATATTTTCTGTTCTTCTTATCAAGCTCCCGCTAAAAGTTGCTTCACTCAGGTGGAAGACCGGGATTTCGCTTTTCGCCCTGCCGGTCCAAGAAAGCGACAGACCGACCCGGTCGGATTAACTGGCAAAATGGGATTTCGGAGTGTCGGGTGAAGCGGCGAAGCGTTGCAAATTTCTTTCGCGTACCGGCGGGAAAAGTTCATTTTCTCGCGAAACACCTGTATTAAATTCTATTTTGAAAATTTTTGTTACTGTAGCTTTTCTTATCTTTGCTGGCAAAATCTTTAGTGCTGGTTTGGTTTTGGATACCGTCAGAGTCAATTTTTTGCCTTGTCAATCCCTTTAAAAGCCTCGTATGAATTTATTAAGGGCAGCACGATTTAAAGGGCATGCTAAAGTACAGTGGGCATTTTTGGCGAACTTTTTGAAAATTACCCCAGATGTGTATTTGCATATCTTTTTGTCTACCGATTCTCTCTACAGTCCCTTTAAAGCCTTTCCTACTCCATGCCAAATTTTCCCGGAATGCGATTGTCTGCCAATTGCTCTTTTTCACGCGGGCTAGCTATTGCTAGCCCAGGTAGGGGTGTCTGTCTATAGGAAAGGTGTGAAGACAGCCATGGGCGGATGCGATGTGACAGCTCCCATATAGTCCAGCTGACTGGCGCGTACTGTCGGGGTTGTGGGGGTGTGCCAGATTACCGGTCGGTCAGGGCATAGTTAGCCGGGTGCTTTCAGATCGCTTTCAAAATCCAGGATATTGCAAACTGAATCTTGTAATTTCGAAATTTCGATTTTTGCTAAACTTTTTTAGCGTCCATTGCTTCAGGGTGTGTTCGAAGCATTTTTTTCTGGGTTTTCTCTTTTTTTTTGTTTGTAAAATTAAGTTAATTTTTTAGATATGCTGCTCGACAAATTTGCCGGTGTCTTCGAGACGGCGTCCTGGCACTGGATTTTTATTTTTCTTTTGGAGAAATTTTTAGGAATTTTCACAGCAGCCGTCTGTTTTTGTGGTTGCTGCCACTTTTCATATTTTATCGAATAGTTTTTCGCTTAAGGACGCATTTTGCGATGACTCTTAGCTTACATTACTTCGAGAAAAAGGCGCAAAAATTCTCGTCTTCAAAAGCTCTCACTTCCTAGAATTTCTATAAAACGATCGTTCACTCCTCAGAACCTCCCGGCGGTAGGTCTCACTTTTTCCAGTGTAATCCAAGTGCCGCTCAACTTTTTATGGGCCCGCCCCTGGGACCTAGTTAGAACGAGAGGAACACGGCGGGCCTTTAGCTCCTCTAATTGGCCAAATTTATCCTGATGGGGGTGAACGTGTGTTGTGCGCGAGTTTAGCCAGGGGTGAGTTCTAGCTGGAGAGAGAGAGAAAGAGAGACAGAGGAAGAAAGAGGCAGTGAGATACCCTATGAGCCATTTGTCGAACGGCGGCTATGGATAATCCATCATCCCCCAGGTGCGAACAACACCCCCATCTATGCTCCCGAATAGCCCAAATAGCTAGCCCCAGGAATCTGGTCGCGCATCTCGACCGCATTTCGAAGCTTCAAATTTCGGTTTCAGATTCAAGTTCCGGAAATAATTTTCATCCTTTCGAATTTGCATTAAAAGTTTAAGGTGCTTAATGCTTCCTTACCCCCCTTTTTTCTTTTTCATCAACAAACTTCCAACCTTACCTCCACTAATAAGTGTTTACGTGTAAACCTAAGTGCGAGAAGTAAATTATTATTATAATTATTAAGGCAACCCGTCATAAGTTACATTTTTCTTATTCTGAATTTTTAGCTTCTAGACCATAGTTTTTGTGTCATTCTCGAGTTAGAAAAACAGAAGTAGAACATAGATTGTCGTACTGTAGATGTAGCTACTTGACGAAGCCGATTCCCAAATTATCTCTGCTTGCCACCGGAAGCTTTTTCTATGTACCGTTTTTCTTTTTCACGCTCTTTCTTTCTCCTCTCTCTCTCTCTCTCTCTCTCTCTCTCTCTCTCTCTCTCTCTCTCTCGCTCACAGATATGCTGAATGCCGTGACGAGCCTATTAATCAGTTATTTAACTGTACCTTATTTATCTCACTCACTCACTCTCACTCCCGCTCTCACCCTATCTCTTGCCTCTCGCTCTCTCGCTCGCTCTATCTCTTCCTATGGTCTGATGAATTTTATATTAAATTTATTATCCAAATATTATTCCGTACAACTAGGCTTCATCTTTGCTTAGCCATTTTTACCCACGGGCCCTAAGACTAATACAGGCCGCATCGGGAACGCGGGCAAGTATTCTCCGCGTTGTTTTGACCGCATCGGCGTGTCCGCCAGGCTTCGGTCAGATGCCATTATGTGCGCCTGAAATATTGCCATCCACCCCCTCCGGGGGCATCCGTAATTCCATTTTTCTGCACGCCTCAACGACTTTTTGGATGTCGGGGCGGGGGGCTGGGGGGTCACTTGGCGACAGCCACCCCCTCACCGGGCGCGTCCGGCGGGTATTATTGGAATTGGGAGGGATTTTTGATGACGTTTTTCATATGGACAACAACCTGAACGGCACTTGACGGTAGATATTTTTTTGGGCTCCTCGCGATTTTCGTAATATCATTAATGCGTAAATATCATTTTAAAAACGCGCATTTTACTTGGCCTCGTCGAAGTTTTGGCACCATGCTACTTCCGCTAAAAATCATGATAAACTTGGGTGTGCTTGATCGCGATTTTTGCATCGTTAGCATTTTTGTCTGTGATATTAAAAGGATTTTGACGATTTTGGGAGCAATTCAAATCGGCGTAATAGAAGCCACTTAAAAATTCACCCAAATCGCCGATATGACACTCGAGGCGGTGTGCCCAAAATTAGTTATGCCTGGATAGGTGGCGGTGCGCCGCCATTTTAAGGGAGTGGAAAGGCTACTGCTGCAAGCCCTACCTCGCAGGGGTTCACTCTCGCGCACTTCCGCCAATTTGGCGGGTCGGGTTCGAGAGAGCGGCAAGGATTTCGTAGCTGGTGAGAAGCTTAGTACCACGTATAACCTTATCTGCTTATAAAAACCTTTAAATACAGCCAAAAAATTATCTTTACCTCTCTCTCGCACTCTCATTCTCTCACTCGCTCACTCTCTCACTCACTCTCTCTCTCTCATTCTTTCTCTCTCTCTCCCACTTCCCTATACCAAACCATTCATATCAAAATTTAAAACGCCCTATGGATTCCCATCGCGATCCTATCTACCACAAAAAAACCAAGCCCATTCCTCGTTCCGGCACATTATCCCAATCCAATCCCCACCTTAGCCTCCTCTTCTTTTTCTTCTTTCCACGCTCAATCGTACCTGAAATGGGCCCACCCGCGTGTCTTTTGTGTGGACATCCTCCACCTGTTTTTCTGGCCGTTTTTTTTTTGTGGCGCGGCGATGCCTTGGGTGCCTTAGGTGGCTCGCGGGGTGAAGAAGGGTTGATGACGGGTTCGTATCGTTTCGTGGCAGGTTATGGATACTACGATACTTTTACATTAACCCTAATTTTTCAGGCGTTTCTACATTGTCTTACTAATTAAAGGGACCAGGGAGTCTCTTTTTAGTTTCCCTATTTTTTAGCCAATTCGATCTGTATATTTTGCGTGAAATGTATATGTATATTTGACGGAAATTAAATTTTGCAAACTCGTCCGACTACCGTATTTTTGTAGTCACAAACCTGAAAGCCCATCGCTCTTACAAGGAGACGTTTTTTAGTGTGAATGGAGTTTTAAGTTGAAACCAGGCCTATTCTGTGCAGAATTTTGCGCTGATTCCGATACTGTTTTCCAATTTTGCTAAATAGCTCGATTTAAAAAGTTACAGCTATTTTAAGATAATTTTTAGGCCCAGAGTAGCCATATGCTATGCTGTGCTACTTTTTTGTTATAATGTTCTAATTTATTTTAAGTAGCCTATCTTGTAGAAAATTTTTTTCTGATTCGAATGGTATATTTGATTAGTGCGCTACTGCCGATCGACGATGGCTTACAGGGGTGAGAAATAGGCTGTTTTTCACCATTTCCCATACAAAAATCGCAGCCCATACCGTCTTTTTCGTCGATTTTTTCGATTTTCAACAATTTTTTGTTAAATAGCTCATTTGATAGAGAAAATTGTTCTGAATACGGTGACGATATTTATTTTTGGAAAAACAGCCGGAAAAAGCAACATAATGGTCCCTAAAGAGGGGAAAATTTGGGCTAAAATGATCTTAAAATTGCTGTAACTTTTGAAATCGGGCTATTTAGCAGAAATGGGAAACATATTCGGAATCAGCGCAAAATTCTGCACAGAATAGGCCTGGTTTCCACTCAGAACTCCATTCACACCAAAAAACGTCTCTTGTTAGCAAGCCATGGTTAGATTGGAATGAGAGTGAGGCGTCCGAAAGCGACAGATAAAGCGAATCAGTCAGAGTAGAGGGAGGGTGAGATGGAGAGGGCGAGAGAGAGCGAGCGAGAGAGAAAGAGAGACCCTGATATATACAAAGCGTTCACCGCCCCTTTAATTTTAAAACGTAAAAATTTAACATGCACAGGAAGTGGAATTCAAAGTAACACCAAAAATATGCCGGTTTGCCCTGTGGAGATTTTTATTTGTCCTGGAATAACCAAGAGGATTTTAGAAAATTAGATATTTCGATATTTCGGTATTTTAATCCTGGAATTCAAACTTTTCTTTGAGGCGATGGTCTGTCGCCCCTGCTTTTTCGAAAAACGCTTCCTCAATGAAGCTCAAAAAATCTCAACAAATCCCCTCCAATTCCTTCAGTGTTTTTCCCGAAATTCCCGTTAAGGGCTCAAGCTACACGCCGTGAATCCCATCCTCCTCCTGCTCCTCCTCCCGATTTCTCAATCACCTGCTTTTTTCGAGGAGCAAAGAGGCGCTTCTCCTTCGAGCCTTTGCGGGGCGAGTAACCTCGTTTGTGAGGGGGGCCCCGAAATGACCTGGGCAAAGCAAGGGGCCCAAAAGCGGAGATGGGCCCTCCTTTTTTACACCCTCACATCAGCGTGTACACGCAAATCTGAGGGGGGCTCGCTTCCACACCCCAGGGCTAACCAACCGGAAAATGTCCTTGTTTTGCTGGGAGGGGGAAGCGTTCGTTTTCTTATTTGGAGCTAGGCGGAGGGGCTTAGAAGCTACACTTCACTCGTTTTTTCGTTGTTTTTGCTATTATTTTCGTTGTTATTGATTAATTTTTAATAGCGATACATATTATTTGATTTTACTTAAGATGAAACTAGGTGATTCTTATAGATTTTTCGGTCTTTTAATGTTTTAACGGCCGTCTACCGTAACATTTTTATCGTTTCCATGCCTTTTTACGATATTGTTTTTAGTATGTCTTAAACTGGTTCAATCTAGACTTTTTAAACCTCTAGGACCTTTAAACGAATTACCTTATGCAATTTCTGTATGTTGCCCAAGGAAACTCCGCTAGTTGCCCCTAGGAATTTTTTTTACAGGAATTCTCGAATTCAGGCAACTTTTATTTTCCTGTATTTTCCTGCTCTGATTTTTTTATTAAAAAAGATGCCGTGCTAGTCACTGAAAAAACCGATAACACTGAATTCCAAACCAGATTTGATATGGAACTATATTGAAATTATTGTATATTTATATTAAATTTATAGAATTTTCTATAGATCAAAAAATTAAATTGGATGCCTTATAAAGCGCTCAACAAGCTTCAATAATAAAATAGACGCGGTTTTCCGTACTAATTACACTGATTCGTGTATTCTAGAAATAAAATTCAAGAGGTCGGACGCGTTTCCAGATTTCTGGAAAAGCTTCCCGCGCTTTAAAAGTCCCCTGACAACAAAGTACACTTCCGAGCCCTGGAACCTCTTTTAAGGTGCGCAACAACCTTCGAAACAACTCTACGTCACCCTTCCCCTAACCCACTCATTCGTGTATTCTGGTGCATTGTTTCTCTCTCATCTCTCTTGCTCTCTCTCTCTATTCTCTCCCGTTGCCTCATGACACCATTTTCGAGCCAGGCGAGCACTTTGCGTGGCTCGAGAAAAGAGAAGAACTTTTTAAGGCCATTTTTGCGGGCCGGGCCGTCCGTTTTTAGGCGTCGTAAGTAGTCAGTCACTCGAGTGACTGGCCCCCTCTTCAATGCAGCGTGACGGCCCTCTGCTAGCTGCTCCTTCATTACGCCCGTTTTGGCGTCTTTTTCTGCGTTTTTTTTTGTGGCACTTACCGAACCCACGCGGCCCGTTTGGGTCACCGGGGTGTTTGGTGGGTTGTTGGCAAATTTGCAGGTGAGAATGCTTGTTGACATGCTTAGCTTCCTAGGTCCTTTAGAGGGACCAGACAATCGAAAAAAATCACAAATTCGCTTGAGCCGTTTTTCCCGAACTTTCGATCTGATTTTTTGTAAAATTACGTAAAACCTGACTTCTGTTGAGCCAATATCAACTTGCAAAATTTATACGTTTTCCTGAAGGCCCTACTGTATAAAATCCGCATAGATTCCGCTGCACAACCTTGACAGTTCTTGACTCTTTGATTTCCTAGAGAAATATGTTCCTACTTACAAATGAAAGCCGTTTTTGCAAACAAGAAAGCTTAGTTGAAATCGATTATATCACAGTAAAATATTTTTCATTAAAGGTATCGATTACCCATACTTACTTAATTTTTTTCACGACCGAATCTAGCATTTGCTGTTTAGGTTCCTACCAAGAATGTCAAGGACAGTCGGTTTATAGCAATTAGCCATCCTAAATGGGCTAGAAATTCAAAGATTCGACCCCGTCCCAGACTGGGTCTAGACAGTTACGCGCCATTCCAAAAGACGTACAGAAACGAACGGAATCGGAATTCTGGCGAAACCTCACTCCTTTATAAATAAAAAACTTATAAACTCCTATATAAAATCAGAATAAGCCTGAGCGATGCTGAGCGAAACCAGGTGTTTTTCTAAACCGGCTCCCCCAAGGACCCCCCAGGAACTGAATCCTGGCCAATTCCCTAGATCCGTTCGTGGGATTTAGCCCCAAATTCCGGCTAAATCCAGTCCCCCGGTCCTTACCCTATCCGCCGCTTCTGAAAAGGGCTTCCACCCTTTAGTTTCTATAGCTGGATCCTTGGCTTGAATTATTCACGAGGGGTCCTGGCTGTGTGTCCCTTCTTCCTTCCCGGCCATCCCCCGGCCACTAGGTGTGCCGTTGCACTACGGGGCGGATATCTGAAGCTGCCACGACAAATCGGGAGCTAGAAAGATATAGCTGGATTTTGGAGCAGGAGTTTTAGTCTAAGACTCCCAAGACAGCTTGGCGATTCCTGCCCTCTTTCCGTTTCTCCAATTCGGTACATCTATCTATACCTCTCGCTTTTTCGCTCGCTTTTACTCCCTGTTTCCTTCTCTCTGCCCTCTCTCTCTCTCTCTCTCTCTTTATCTCTCGCACTCGTTTTGTCTCTCTATTTCTCTCTGTTTCTCTGTCTCTCTGTCTCACTCTCTCTCTCTCTCTCTCTCTCTCTCTCTCTCTCTCCATCTCTCATCTCACTTGGTTCTCCCTGTCTCCGGACAATACTGCCCTTTAAAGGGAGGGTGACACATGCGTATTTTTTATTTCAAAGCTTTGGTGATTTGAATATGATAGATTGGATTTGAATCCATTTTTCTTTTCCCAATCGTTGATTCCTTCCACCCCTCCCTAATTCGAGGTTTTTACGCCTGCCACTTGTCTTCCGCCTTCCCTCCTGCCCTTCCCTCACAGTCGGCGGTTTTTTATGGCCGCCTGGGTCATAACTCATTTGGCGCACATGGGGCCCCTCTCCGCCTCCTCCCGATTCCACCACCAATTTGCCACCTTCATCGGGCTGACGGGTTGGCGCTAATGGATTTAATTTTCGAAATATTTTGCATAGCATTTTGTGCAGAGCCCTCCGATTTTTCAATTTTACGCTTTAAAAAGTTCCGGGTTTTAGAATTTAGAAATTTAGGTTCGAAATTTGGAAGCTCAGAACTAAAAATTTTTAAGAGTCTTTTAAAAACTTTTCTGCCTATTCTTCTGTAATACAATTTTAAAAACACGATGTGTTGAAAGGTATTGTTTGAGAACATTTTAAGACCGATATTCCTGTATCAAGAAAAAGGCAAACAAAAACATGGGCTTTGTTTTTGCAAATTCGGATAGTTTGTATATGTTGATTTGCTTTCTGCGAATTGTCTACAGTTTTTAAGGCCTTACACGTGGGAATTCGGATAAAGCGGCCTGAATACTTGTGGTTTTTATTGGTCTACATTTCAATTTTTGCCACTCCAGAAATTCTTAGCTCCAAAAATTACGCCGCTTCCTTCCCATTTTCGGGTCATCTACCTTTCCTACCTCCTATTAACCACCCAAAATACTGTCTTCCCTCATCCTGGCCCAATCTAGATAATCTGTCGCCGCGGCTTCAAAGGGGGTCCACATCTAATGGGTCCTCGATTCGAGCCCCCCCCCACGGGCCACCGGAAATCGCCTGCCTCCCTCACGACTGCCGGTGTTTGGGGGCCCATAATTTGGCCATTACGACGCCCGGGTCATTACAATCATTTGGAAGCCCGGGGTGGGTATGACTCCTTATGGGTTGGTCTTAGGGCCCGTGGCCCTAAGACCCGGGTCCCCGGGCCTTTAAGGGACCATTAAAGGGACCGCCAGGGTGGGGGCATGGCTGTCGCCAGATTGCCACAATTAGTGCGGGGGGAGGGATCATGCCCTCATATGTCCTGGGGCACAATTCGATGGGTCTTTGGGGTTTTTTTGGGGAATACCGCATCTTCGGAAATTGGTTTCGAGTTACAGTATGCCTAATTCTTTGATCTATTTTGATTATTGTCGAGTTGTTGTCAGGGAGAAGGAGAATTTTCCATTTTTTCCGAAAAACGATACCTTGGGTCAGAACTAAATTTTTCACGTTTTCCGTTTATTCGTAGTCACTCTTGATAAACGAGATCTCGTAAATTGTTTAAATTAAAAATCCTGATAGTTCCAGGCCGTAATTTCAATTTTTAATGCTATTTTTTCATCAATCCGATCTTTCTTAAGCGTTGTAGTGTTATTAAAAAACTACTTTTTTTTGGCTTTTGCTAGATGTTGGGACAAGAGGCTCTCAGTTTCCTAAAAAAAGCACAGTACTGACCCCCCTTCCCCTTTGGCGTATCAGGGACGCCCCTTTTCTCATGCGCTGTGTTCCTCAATTTCAGCCGCGGACGTCTGGGATAAGCAAAAGATTCTTTATATTGTTTTCTGTGATTGGTTTTGATACGTCTCAAATAAAAAACTGTCAGCACCCTAAAAATGGCAGATGTTCCATGGCCCCGGCTTCTCAAGTGTCACGCCCCGCAGTGCGTTCCTCTCCTACTTACCCTAGTCACCCCAGTCAAGCACCCACCAATTACGTAACCACCATCCTGATTATCTAGGCCTTTTTTGGGCTTATTCTGCCAGCTTAGAAGAATCTTTGGATTTATAGATTAAATTCCAATTTTCCTTTCCCTTATCGTGTCTGATTTTTTCTACCTATCTGTGCCTACAGTTTTTGTTTCCAGGTTGCATGTCGTAGCCGAGCCCGCAACATTACAAATTTTACAAGATGCTGAATAACCTCAGGGTATGCGCGGCCTTCGTTGCCGTTTTCGTCAATTTACACCACCGGATACAAGCTACAGGTAAGCTTTTCTGGGCGTATTGTACCGAAATATTGCGACCGAGTCTCCGTAGTAAGCGGCAAAAAAATAAACACTTCCAAAACTTGCCACAATACTATCACAACAAATTGAAATTAGGGTCCTATTAGAAGAAGGTTATCATTTAAAGACAGTCTAATACTAGAATCTCTTCTAGATTCTTCGTTTTTCGTGTGAGACCTAGTTTTACGTGAAACGAACGCGAATTTTTGCCGTCGCATGAAGCCTTTTTTCCTTGTCAAATCAGTGAAACCCGGTCTCGAATTTAGCGAGTTTTTCGTTTGAAGTAGAAGGAGCAGCAAAGGGAGAAGCACTCGAGGGGGTGGAGGTGTCTTTCCAAAACACGATTTGCAAACGAGATTTACGGGGTTGCGCCTCCTTCTGGCCCCGTAAGTCCGTGTGTAAGTCGCACCCCCAGGGTCCTTGCTAACAGCTTTTTTGGGTCCAAAAAGGGCTGTCTCTCTAGGGAGGGGACGCAAAAAAACAACTAAGAAGGTTTTAGAAGGAGAATGTCTAAGAATTGACAGGGGTTGGCTCGCAAAAATAGTAGAGGATTTTTAGCGCTTTTGAACAAAGAAACAGACGCATTTCGAAGCCCTACAAATGTGATAAAATTTATTAGCGTGGCGGCTGCCAGCAGGGTTCAGCGAGGACTTTTAGTCTTCTAAAATTCCCAAGGCGGTTTGGTGTACCATGTATCACACAAGCCTATAAAGCCTCACAAACAAATCGGAGCCGAGAATTAGAACCAAATTTATGGCCATACGACCGAAAGCTTTTAGCACCTAGGGCGCTAGGGGCTTTCCGATACGATGGAGCTGCAAAAACCATCGGAATGGGGTGGAAACCAAGAAAAAGTTTGTTTTGGTGCCCTTCGTGGGGCCAGGGAAAGCTCGAATTTAGGTTAAAGAACTCAGGTACTAAAAATTGGTTCTCACAGTTAAAAAAGTGATAATTTGGCCAGAATACTACTGAAATACAACCATAGAAATACAAGATTATTTAAAGGGCATGTTAGTCACGTTTTTTGGAAAAAGCAAAGATCCTTTGCCGCGGCCGGGGGTCGAACCCGGGCCCCCCCTCGGGAGGCGCGGATGGATACCAATCAGCCACAGCTACAACCTGGCGAGGGGCCGAGGGGCGCCCCACGCCGCAAAGGAGGGGAATGGCCTGTCACAGCACGGGCAGGCCGTGCGCGCGGTCCCTACGTCCATAGGGTGTACACGTTGGGACGAGTACACGGCCGCTCCCTGAACGTGCACTTTAACGCAAAAACTATCTAGTAGATCTAACATACCAATCCTCATTTCCAGAAAACTTCGAGCTCCGGATACACGATGGCGCCGCTACTGGAGTGAAGATGACGATGGGCATTGAATTTCAGGTAATTTTAGTTATTTTCGAGATTAAACATTAATAATATCGAATATAATTGCCACTATGGAACTTTAACCTTGTTGTCTATGATGAGCGCTGTTAACCCAGTTTTTAGAGAAAAATGGACGGTTTCAAGGGGTGCTTCGGGCAGCTGGAGTCGGATATCGAGTGGTTGGAGTTTAGGTAAACGCTGATGTACGTTTATTAAACCCTCAAATCTAGGACATCCCGCTCCGCATTCTATACCAGTGACGCGGTGCCTTACTTCGATCCCAAGAAAGTGCCGACACTGGAAGGGACGCTTCATATGTAAGTTTCGAAAGCCAGAAACTTCTTTGGATTCAGAGTAAATCGTCTCTGCCAGCTTGCCGGTTTTTTTTTGAATTGTGGTTGATTTTACTCCTGTAAAATGTCAAAGTTGAATTTTACAATATTCCGGGTACGATAATTCATAACAATTTTCAAGGCTCTGCACCGGCAACAAGATGACTTCCCTGAACTTCCACGTCCACATCACCCGCCAGAACCGACATGCCCCGAATTTCCTGGCTGGGAACAAGTTCACCTTCTACGTCCCCGTCGACATGAGGAAGGACGGGAATTCGGAGATTGGGGTTCTTCAGGTTGGTAGTGAGAGAGAGAGTGAAAATCAAGAGGGAGAGATCCTTAGAGAGAGAGAGAGAGAGAGAGAGAGAGAGAGAGCAGGGGGAAAATCGAACGAAGGAAATCACGTATATCGATACCCTTTCTAGGTAGAAGACATCGACCCGGTCATCTACAACTCCCAAAGAATACTCCGATTCACAAAAGATCAACCACTTTTCTCGATCGAAGCCGACGGAAAATTGAAGCTGAAGAGTCTGCTTGTGCGAGAGCAGCCCTACAAGCCGATACACTTCCAGGTATGAGAAATAATCTCAATAATCTGGAAATATAAGTATAAAAATCACGTATTCGAATTCTAAGGCTATTTTATCCTAGGAAACTACTAGAGATACTTAATTCGAAGATACAGGGTGGCTGAAAAGTTCCCGCAATTTTTTGATACAGTTAAATGGATTGGTATTTCGTAAAATTCTAATAAGGCAGAAAATTTATGGTAACTAATAGTTTAATTAGAACGTAAAGAACCCTGTATACGCTGTATACTAGATTTTCGGGTCTTTTAATACCTCCATAATTCCAGGTGATTGCCATCGACTTTGGCAGTCCGCAGCTTCACTCCGTGGCCAATGTTACTGTTATTCCGGTTACGGTATCTAGTAAGTTTTTTAATACGCTAATACTAAAGAAGTACGAAATCTGTGATGGTTGCGCAGATTTTAATTTTGATACAAAATGACGAAAGTGTAAAATCTTTCTATTTTTAGACGTCGAAAACCTGAAAGTCAACGTGGCCACCGATGACTACCAGATTTTCGAGTGGGACAAGCCGAAATATGGGACTCCATCGAAGTATCGGTAAGTATGGGTGTTAGTAATTGACGAAAAACCTTTTTTAGCACTTTTTTACCAGCTTAGAATGATCATAGCATTATCTAGAGGTGCCAAAATTGATTTAAATGTGTTATTTTAGAAAACAATTCTGTTCACGAGCCAAAATCTTAAGCGTTGCGTCGTTTCTAATGCCTCATTGATCAGTTTACTGATCGAAATTCCAGAAAAAAAACTTTAACTTTAAAATCGTCAAATTTAGGCTCTCGATCCGAAAGGGCGAGTCAATCCTGTATGAGGAGGAAATGGACGCTCGGCATACCTCCGCATTAACAAAAGTAGGTCCAGCATCTCTGAAAAATCCATTAAATATAATCAAACCCACTTCCTACTTACGTCACCTCTAATTTTTAGCACAGTCTCTCCGAGCTCGAGAGAATCTCAGTAAGTCTGGTCGGCCGGCGTCATGATATATCCCAACATACCTTAAATTCCCTAAAACCCCACGAAATTCATTAACTACCCAGCCGCGCTTATAACAGCTTCAAACCCTTCCAAGCAAACTCTAAAAGCGTCGATTAAGATTCTATTAAATGGACCGTGACAGTCAGACTCCGGAAGAATTTTGCAGCTGTACCTACCCCTTGAAAATCGAATTATAACTTTAAAAATCTCCCCATTTGTGTGCCATGCATGTGCGGTAACAACGGTGTACACTGGGAAGGACGGAATCCGTTAATAATACTTTTCTATACGATTGTTTAGGTCCCAATCGATGCGGGAGGCGATTTTTCATATCAAGTGACTGCGGTGGATCATACTGGCGAGACCCCTTCGGAGATCTATCGCTTCCACGTGATACAGAATGGTAAGCTGGTGGACACCTTACCATTTTGTATGATAATCCGTTCTAAAATTGCGGCTAGTTTTGCCCATTATGATCACCACCGGCTTTTCAAACATTGTTAAAATCAATTATAATAAAAAAGTCGTGGTGTCCGTCCGTCCGGTCCCGGATTCAACTCGAAGGGGAAAGGAGCTAAAGCTTAGCTCCCTTCGGATTCGGATAGAGCGTGGTCAGAAACCCCCAAACTGATAAAAATAATTATGTAAAAGTTTTAGTTTAAATTATTAAATTTAACTTTGAAAGTTTTTTCCTTAGTAAAAGGAGTGGGAGACGGAGGTTGGGGTGATTTTGGAAATAGTGAGCCAGGTCGCGCGCGTTTCGGCGAGGGGGAGCGAGCGCAGGGGGGAAGCCCGAAGTCCAGCCGCTTGCAAATCTCAGAATCTTATCAATCTGTTTTTTCTAGACCTCCGATGCCTTGGCCAGTGTGCTCCGGGAGGTGGCGTACCTCTGTGCCATTTCGGACTTGGTGGTAATGTCCAGCAGTATTCTGGTATGCTTTTTGCACTCTTCTATTCTATTTTATTACTTCAAATGAACGAGGCCCACACTGCCACTGCTTTCACGGGTATTCTGGAAATACTTGTCAATACACAGGTGAGCAATTTCAGATGGATTAACTACCAAACCCAAAAAGTTACGAAAAACTTGAGCTGCACGCGCGTTATTTGCAAAAAGCGCGTAGCATCATCTCATTATTGCGCCAGTTATATACATATCAACCGTGAAAATTAATTTGTTATTTGTACGTGTCAACTTCTTTTTTTTCAGATACCTGCCCTCCCGACAAGACGCTTGAAAACTATGGTGGGCTAGACTGGGCGGAAACAGCGGTGGGTTTATTGCTTAAACTCAAAAAAATACAGCGTTTCCAAAAGTTAGATTGTTAATTTCAGGTAAATGGCAGTGTAACAGCCCCATGCCCCTACAATCACGATGGCGAGACCGTCGAGAGGAAATGTGGATGGGAACCGATTCTCGGGCGAGCCGTCTGGCAACCAATTTCGAATATTGAGAAGTGCCAGCCACAGGTGGGTTATCTATCGATACTTGCCCCATATTTCCGAACGTTAAATGATAATCCATCAAATCAATGATGTTGCTATGATGGTTGCTATTTTTTCATTTAGAGCTCCGTCCTTTCCCACCTCAAAATGATCGAGACGTTCGCGGCGAAAGCTGATTCGACCTCGACCATCCATACCGTCGTTCGATTTCTCCGAAAGCTTCTGGCCGTGCCTTCATTTGCCCCGGCCCCCGATCCGCATCATATTCAGCCGAGAGGTAAGGGCCTAACTTACATTCGCCTGATGGCTAGTAGAATATAACTAACAGATGCGAGAACTCCAAATCGCTCAATTTTTAGTCGGCTCCCCTGCCCATTTCGACCAGAAGATCGCTGAGGATGCGGTTTTGGTCGTGGAGAGCGTGCTAAAAGTCAACATATCGACACTGAAGGGAAATGCTACCATGGCTAGGGTAAGTTAAACGAGCGATACCTTGAAGCGTCGGTCGGCCTTTCTCCCGCTCTTTAACGCTCTCCTCTCTCTTTCTTTCTCGCTCTCTCACTCTCTCTCTCTCTCTCTTTCTCTCTCCCTCTTTCTCTCCCTCTCTCTCTCTCTCTTTCTCTCTGTCACTCTGTCTCTCTCGGTCTTTTTCTCTCTCTGTCTCTCGCTCTTTTTCTCTCTCTGTTTCTATTTCTACCGCTCCCCAACCTCGAAACTATCCTTCATTCCACTACTCACCAAGGTACAAAAACCACCAGGCCTCGGTCGACACCATAACAGGCTTCTCCAAATCGGACCGGAACGTTTTTCTGGTCTCCATTTTCCTGAGAATCCGCAAAATCCGCTCCCACTGAGACCAACTTCCTGGTCTGAATGCCAGAGACCAGAAATTTTTCTTTGGCCCCGGAGTCGGCCTGTAATAGAGATGAGTATCTGGGAAATGTCAATCTGGTCGGATTATCCATCCCATATGGTTAGACGTTGCCGTCGGCTTATTAGAGGATTCCTACTGCAGAAAAATCGCCAAAAAAATGGGCAAAAGTTTGGGGTTTCCGCAACTAGGCGATCAGAGCAACTTGTAAAGTTTGTTCCGGGAATGATAGGTACAAATGCGGGAGAGAGAGGGAGAAAGAGAGAGAGTGCGGGGGAGAGTGAGAGAGAAAGAGAGAGAGAGAGAGAGAGAGAGAGAGTGAGAGAGAGAGAGAGAGAGAGAGAGAGCGAGATCAGGATTCATATTAATAGGCAATCAAAGAACGTGTAAAGTTTGTTCCGGGAATGATAGGTACAAAAGCGCAATAGAGAGAGAGCGAGAGAGAGAGAGAGAGAGTGGGAGAGAGCGAATAAATTATAACATTTTCAGGCTGAAATGTGGGCCGTCGTCCGTGAATTTGCATCTAGACTTCCGACACCAATGTCGCTTGCTTCACCAACTCACGGATTACATATGCGGTAGTTACTACAACTTAATACGCAGTTAAAAATCGGATTTAATGGATTAGAATTTAAGCTCCTCTAGTATAACAGATACCCATAAACTTGCCCAGCGTTTCGATTTCTAATTTCTTTTCTTCCCTGAAAAACACATCCAGCTCTAGTCTAGCCGCGCCGGTTCAAGCCGCACTCATTTCGGGAAAAACAGGAGCCGTAAATTTTTCGCTCGCGCACCCAAAAATAGAAAACAGAAAATACGTTCCGAAGTGCATCGTGTCTAACTGGCGCCGGAAAGAGCCGTTCAGAAAATAGTTATCCACAAAATGGTATGGGAGGCGGATAATGGCCGGTCGGGACAAAAATAATTTGGAGATTGGTTGTCGCTAGCCTGAGCGGAGGAGGTGACGGATATTTTTGGGAATTGCGTTGCAAATTTGAAAATGCTGTAGCTGTAAATATGGTGCTTGCACTGGGCAGTGATCACTTTTTGAACGGAAAATAAAAAGTAAAATGATGGAAAATGATTGGGTGCATTCGAAAAAAACAATAAAAGGCTAGAGAGAGGGCGAGACAGAGGGAGAGAGAGGCGGAAAGAGAGAAAGGGAGAGAAAGAGAGAGAGAGAGAGAGAGAGAGAGAGAGAGAGAGAGAGAGAAAGAGAGAGGGAGAGAGCGAGGGAGAGAGAGAGAGCGAGAGAGAGATAGAGATCAAACCCAGCCTTTTACGCTGGATTTTTCAGATCAAATCACTGGCTTTCTGGTGCCGATAACTACAAGACGATGGTCGGCTCCTCATGCTATTTAAAGGTATAAAGCTTCAAGAAATTCTAATAATTATTTTAGCTCTCGACAATCCAAAAGGACAACCAGATCCGCTCGATTTGCATGCACAATGGGACGCTGTTTGAAATGGTGCGTTCGTTTATATGGTTTTTTTTGTTTTTCATTGTCACTGGACGCTTCGAATTGCGTTTCTAGCTAATTGGAGCGACCCGATTGTTTAGGTCGACGGCCGAAACCCAGTCCTTTCCGTCGAAGTCGATCGTCCACTCCATAACTCGTTCACAAAAATCCAATTCGGCTTGAGACCTTTGATGCAGAACTCGAGCGACAATTACACCTGTGTGATGTGGGACCAGCATGGTAAGTATATTCAGAATTTTTGCGCCTGCCTTTCTAAAAAACGATAACGTGATCAGATGCTTCATAGTCCCTCGGTAAGATTTTTGAAAATTATTACATTAAGGATTAATTAGGTTGATCGATCTAGGATCTTCAATGTAATAATTTTTAAAGAAGCATCAGAAATCGAAGCGGTGGCTAGCCTTTCAGACCCAATAACAAGGACACGCGCCCGGGATTACCGTATTTTCTGGCATACGGTACCCCCGTTCAGGAAACAAGCACTAATAAAGCAGCAGCCACGCTCGAGAATTTGTCATTACCAGCCGAAAGGGTAGATCATCTAAAGTCCAAACATCTGGGTTGGTGGTTGCTATTACTGGGACATTACTAAAACAAGCGTAAAAAGTCTGGCTTCAGCGAGCAGAATAATGAGGCTTAAAATGAGAAACTTGTACTTTGTAACAGTACGAAATTTTCAGCTTACACCTGGTCAACCCGAGGAGTACGTCGTCTTTCTTCTGACGACCACGGCTATGTGACGTGTGAATCGTCGCATCTCGGTATTTTTGGGCTACTTCCGGTCAGTTTTTCTACCTTCTTCGGTACCAAAATCTGAATAGCAATTGAGACTTACTTTCTCAAATGTCTTATGCAAATAAATTTCGCTAAAAGCCCTGAATACTTTAGATTTTTCTCAACTTCCCGCCTCCTTTCATATTCTTGGCTTTAGGAATCGATGTTCATCATCCGATCGCCGCTTCTCACCCAGTTGAGCACTACGATGCCTACCGTCACTTCAGGAATTTCGCTGCTGATTGCAGCCATCTTTCTGTTTGTTGCTGCTTGCCAGAGGTACTGTAGAAAAGAGTTTTATACTTAAAATTATCAACAATTAGAAAATCACAGGCAACAATCAATCTCAAGCCAGATTTTTCAGCGATGTCATAATATTTGATTTTTTTAGGGCGCCTAAAGTGTATCTAATTGGTTTCTTAACGCAAATTGAAACGACGCTATATAGCAGAATTTATAAGAATTACAGTTCTTACGGTATCGTTTTCAGAACCCCATCCTCCGACCTGCACCTCTTGCTTCTGCTCTTCGATCTCTTTCTCATCCACTTCGCCCACCTTGGCCAGCTCGTCGGTCCCCAGGTGGGAATTTTTTCATAGACAATTCAAAATGTACTTCACGCAATTCCAATTCCCTTGCGCAATGCAAATTTCAAGCGCGCTCGTCTCGTCTGGGTCTAGACATGACAAACACTACCCAACACAGCAATATACGGCCTAGAAAGTGCTCGTTTACGTGCCGATACCACTCAGGGATTTAAGGGCAGTCATATTTGTTCAAATTGGCGTTAAAAATTGCCAGTCGGACCCACTGGCGCTGAAAAACACTAAGTGCTGCCGCCGGGTCGTCAATATGCCGCTAAGCTTTACCTCTAAAGTGATCTGATGGGTGCTGTCTAGACGTTTCTATTGCACAATCAAATCGCAATCGTATCAGGGAGAAAAACAAAAATAGCATTCAGCGGCTGGCGAATTAGGATGGGGTGTACGGTACTTTACGTCATGACAAATAGCGAGGTGAAATTCTCGGAGTATGGAGATTGGTAGGACGATCTTAGCGTCCTGACACGCAAGGGCACACAAAACTGCGGAAACCTGGCACAAAATGCATAGACCATTACGTTAATTTCAAATCCGAGACGCTGACTGCCTCGGAAGGACTTTGGATGTGCTGAAAGTACTGAATGTGACCTCTTGAGCCAGAAAATTCGAATCAAGGTTTTTCTCAAAATTGCGTTTTTAAAATTAAATTCTTCAGAAAGGAATTATTTAGTTAAATTTGTTCTAATGACGTTTCCTATATGTAAAGGCTTGTTGGTAATTTTAGCGATCAGTTCTGAGAGAAACGAAAGGAAAGTTTGGTGTATCGTTATTTTATGCATTTTGGTATTAGGGTCGCAACAAAAATATACACCATTTTCGTGGGTGTTTACGCCCAATTTACCCTTTAAAATAAATATTCAAAACGTAGTTATTTGCCTTTATGCTTACTTTTATGCTTATCGACACCGAAAACTGTATGAAAATAACTTAGAAATTTTGAGCACTAAAGTCGCACACCGCGAAAAATATCGGTTGTGAGCTACGTTTTTTATTTGTATTCGATGACGTACTTATGGCTGCATCCAAGGAAGCGCCCTCAAAAAAGTCGAGATTTGATGTTTTGGACCTTCTCACTGTAAAGTGTTTTTACTCAAGTTGGAGTTTCGATTCGGGACCAAGTGCATCTTGTGCAGAATTTTTCGCTGATTCCGAATCCGCTTTCCAAATTTGCTGCGGACTTTTATTTTGAAAGTTATACGGCAATTATGGTATTGTTTTTCACCAAAATCAAGGAACCGTTATCGCTTCGAATGTCTTGGTCAATTTTAACTTCAAAATTGGCTAGAGATTGGCTAGACAAGCATCTTTAAAGGCAAAACAAGCTTTTTTATAAAAAATTAAATTTTTTTATGCAAAAAGCAAAAGAAACGTGCAGGGCGGGGGATCCGAACCGCCCCCCTGCGCTTGGCAAGCGAGTACTTTGCCAATGCACCATGGTGCCAACCGTGAGGGGGAGCTGTGACAGAGTACTTCAGGGCCCCTGGGACCGGCAGAACCATGGAGGGAATAGTGGACCAGGATCCGAATTTTTGGCTTTCTCAAGTTTAATTTGCACCAAAAATGACTTTTTAAATAAAAGTCCGCAGCAAATTTGGAAAGCGGATTCGGTATCAGCAAAAGATTCTGCATAAGATGCACTTGGTCCCGAGTCAAAACTCCAACTTGAGTAAAAACACTTTACAGTCAGTGCCTTTAAAATGCTTTCCTAGTTTTTCTTCGAAAAGAATCTTGTGCACTTGAAGATAGTTATTAGCCTTTGGAGCCGCTTTAAAAATCCGTCCATTCCTTTCTGCAAAAAGTAACGCTGTTCCATTCTTACCAATCCCTCCGAAAAAACACCTCTAAACCTGTTTTTCCCGTACTTTCAATCCCCGCAGATTTTTTTGAGTTTCGCGTCGAAAGTGCATCGGCTCTCAAAAAAAATATTTGCCCTCGGGCTATTTGCCCGAGCTTTTGCGTGATTTCGACGGTCATCAGGGTCAACGGGGATTACGGTAGTTTTGTCGGGGGGTTTCCGGTGTTTTTGACGAGGATCCAGACCACCCGGCTACACGAGCTTCCCTAAAAACGTAGCGATTCGGCTCAAAGGAGAAATCTACATGTAGATAGACATAAATATAATACCGGGGTGGAAACCATAACTTTTCGCCATTCGGGTTTTGGGTGCGCTTCCGGTAGAAATAGCTAAAGCACTGGAAATGGCTTCCTAGCGGGAACAACATGTATATTTTTGACGAATTCGGGGAGGTTTTTGAACGGAGCATGTCGTGAAGTGCTCCGAGCAGATACCGTAATCGAGAAAACTTACCTAAAGAGATTACTGAACTGGGGTCAAAAGAAAGGAACAAAATTAGAA
Organism: Mesorhabditis spiculigera; assembly: GCA_958295435.1. Lineage (NCBI taxonomy): Eukaryota > Metazoa > Nematoda > Chromadorea > Rhabditida > Rhabditidae > Mesorhabditis > Mesorhabditis spiculigera. The sequence goes on along the minus strand of CATQJA010002702.1, from coordinate 1,646,656 downwards.
ATGCCTATCTCTTTATTGACTCCTGAAAGCCAGAGAAATCCTCCTTATGCAAAAAGCAAAAGAAACGTGCAGGGCGGGGGATCCGAACCGCCCCCCTGCGCTTGGCAAGCGAGTACTTTGCCAATGCACCATGGTGCCAACCGTGAGGGGAGCTGTGACAGAGTACTTCAGGGCCCCTGGGACCGGCAGAACCATGGAGGGAATGGTGGACCAGGATCCGAATTTTTGGCTTTCTCAAGTTTAATTTGCACCAAAAATGACTTTTTAAATAAAAGTCCGCAGCAAATTTGGAAAGCGGATTCGGTATCAGCAAAAGATTCTGCATAAGATGCACTTGGTCCCGAGTCAAAACTCCAACTTGAGTAAAAACACTTTACAGTCAGTGCCTTTAAAATGCTTTCCTAGTTTTTCTTCGAAAAGAATCTTGTGCACTTGAAGATAGTTATTAGCCTTTGGAGCCGCTTTAAGAATCCGTCCATTTCTTTCTGCAAAAAGTAACGCTGTTCCATTCTTACCAATCCCTCCGAAAAAACACCTCTAAACCTGTTTTTCCCGTACTTTCAATCCCCGCAGATTTTTTTGAGTTTCGCGTCGAAAGTGCATCGGCTCTCAAAAAAAATATTTGCCCTCGGGCTATTTGCCCGAGCTTTTGCGTGATTTCGACGGTCATCAGGGTCAACGGGGATTACGGTAGTTTTGTCGGGGGGTTTCCGGTGTTTTTGACGAGGATCCAGACCACCCGGCTACACGAGCTTCCCTAAAAACGTAGCGATTCGGCTCAAAGGAGAAATCTACATGTAGATAGACATAAATATAATACCGGGGTGGAAACCATAACTTTTCGCCATTCGGGTTTTGGGTGCGCGTCCGGTAGAAATAGCTAAAGCACTGGAAATGGCTTCCTAGCGGGAACAACATGTATATTTTTGACGAATTCGGGGAGGTTTTTGAACGGAGCATGTCGTGAAGTGCTCCGAGCAGATACCGTAATCGAGAAAACTTACCTAAAGAGATTACTGAACTGGGGTCAAAAGAAAGGCACAAAATTAGAAATGCCTATCTCTTTATTGACTCCTGAAAGCCTGTTAGACTAGAGTAATTCGAACTATGTTCAACCCAAAAAGTTACTTGATATGTAAGAACTCCCTCAGTATTCATTAGCGCGCTGATATTGAAACCAGTTAGCTTTTTTATAGCAAGCTAACATGATTCCTCTCAAAGTGATTAAGCGCGATGAAAGCTTCGTGAAACGTCTCCATAACATATGGCGAAAGACCAATTTGGCCGTAAATAAAATGCCGATGCGAAAATAGATCGTACACAAAAATAGGGAATCGAGAAACAAAGACATAACAAAACTAGGAAGAAAGCAGTCCAATCACTTATTTCCAGATTGGCGACTCCTACTTCCTGACGCCGTCCATCCATCTATGCCTACAGTTCAGCGTACTGTCGGCTGTCTCGACACTTTGCCTAATCTTGGCTTCACTTCACAGCTTCATGACTGGGTTACGGGATCATCCGGTAGGTCTATGCAAGTTAGCTAGCAATCGTTTGTCAGCTGGAGCTTATGCTACTGTATATAAAAAAATAGTGTTTGTGTGTGTGTCTGTGCCACTTTGCATACAATTTCCGTCACCGTGTTCCAATAGTATCTCAAGAAGGGAAGTACTTAGGGGTATGTTCGATACGTCATTAGGTCAGGAGATGACTGCACGCATCTGATATTTAACAAAATCACCTATTTTCGCCATTAAATTTCAGTTTTTGTTGCAAAATTGGAGGCTCTCTTTGTTAGGAATCAATTAGCATGCACCGGAAGTGGCGATCGCCTATTTAACGGGAAAGAGGAAGCTCTTTTCATTTTTGGCTTATCGGAATCCAGGAAAATCATGCAAAGTGGAGAATATTCTAGGGTCCCACGGGGTCAGGGTTGAAAAGACGCGAAGCGGCTTTTCAACCCTGGTAATTCCTAAAGTTATACTGGAGCTAGTTTTAAGCTTCTCAAAACTTCTGTAATTTGGTATGTCCTAACATGAATGCCCGTGAAACAGATCCAGTTTTACTACCAAAATTATAGCAAAACAAACCAAAAATTAGCATATGCAAAAAACCTACGAATTACGGTGGAACGGCGTACGTAGCGTAGCATTACGTAACGCTCCGATGAACAACTTTTGCCTTGTCTCTTTTGTGCATTCAAATTTTTTGACGCGTCGCTGTCCTGGTTAAACAACGCAATTTGAATTCCCAACTTCTTCACTTTTCGATTCTTAAATTTTTCCTTGGCATTGCATCTGTTATTTCTTATTCGACAGATGATATAATTATTGAATCCACATAATTAGCCAAAACTTTTAGTCAATCTTTTAATTCTGATTATCGCAATTTTCTACCTATCCCCACCGACCGCAACTTCCTATAATCATACCTTCCAAATCCCCCTAGCAGACCTATCATTTGTAACCTAACCATACGCCCGGGGATTAACCCGTAATCTTCACCTCGTTGTCGTGGCCATTTTTGGCCTCCCTAATCCCTCATTATCAGGCCCAACCAGCCGGTTGCGACCACAAAATGAACGCGCGAAGCCTTTAGACCTGGTGCGGCCCAAAAAATGTGTCGCGGTCTCTTGTTTTTGCGCCGAAATTGGCCCTCGCCGCATTGTGGGGCCACGCCGAAAAATGGCCAAATTCGCCCGGCCAGACATGTTGGGGATTACACGCGGATACCCGTGAACGCACCGGATTATTAGGGGTGTTGTATGTGGGAATATATGGGCATCGTGAAACGGCTAGGAGTTAAGCTTGGATTATGGGGGTATAGGTGGAGGTGTTCTTAGGATGTCTGATACTTTCTCGCTTGAGATCAGCGGTTGAGGTTTCCGGGGTAGTTTGGTGGGTAAATGACCTCCGGGCGCGAAGGTGCAGATATAAAGACGGTAGAGCTAATTTTAACGCTTGAAAGGGCTTAGGAAGTCCCAGAATCGACCCATTCCGTCGACAAGGCCTGGACAGCCCTAAGCCCAATGAAAAAGCGCCATGAGAACCGTTTTTAAAGAAACGAAGAAGCGCGTGGATCAACCCCGTACTCACTAGGTCTAGACAGCAAATGCCCAGGGACAACGGCGGGACATAGAGTGAACCCGAGTGCTTTGCAGGAACACGAAACCGTCAGAATTGACCCCGGTATCGATTAGCGTAAAAGGTACAGACCCGGCTCCCAGATAGGGACTTTCATAAAAAATATCGAGAGCCAGCAAAATCTGTGCGTCCTTTCATGCCTAACGTCGCTTTGGGTACCTTGGGCGGTCGATATCAGCCGGCGTCTGATTGAGCTTGCTTAGGTTCTCTAGAAATCAACGATGCGGCTCAACTTTGAAAAAAATTTTCTGCTCTGAAAGGCTTTGAGTTGAATTTTTTCGTGATGCCATTGGCTTTGTTATTGATAGCTCGTGCAGAGCCTCCACACCTATGCCGAAGCAGGTTGTATTCGCGTTTTAGTCTCCTGTGTAGCTATGGATATCCAAGTGGACAAGCGATCAACTTTCCTGCGTTAACTTTCTATTCCAAATCAAAATCTGCGTCTGCAGGTCTTGTACTATCCACAGACCATTTTACCCAGGTTCTCATTCACCCCCACAATCTAATCCGCGACCAATCGCTCCGAACAACTTGTTGACTTCTCCTGCTCAAAAATGGAGCACCTCAGCCAGGTCAATAGGATTTGCAGTCCAGACCCGTTTACTTCCACGACCGCGAACCCGCGAGACACGGCTGAGCCGGTATTAGGTGTAAATCAACGGTCAGCCGACTTCTCGCACAACTTACTCAAGGTATCAGACAGCGAATTAGGTGTTTTGGTGTTGGTGATGATTTGGTGGTAGGGTAGGTTGCGCATTTTAAAGGGATCAGGAAGCGTAAGGATCGTCACTGGTCTCGACAAATTTTCTAAACAATAAACAATTTTTAGTTGCTTAGGACCAGGTAAAGTTTGCTAATTTGCATACCACATGCAAATTAGCAAACCTTACCTGGCCTTACGCAACTAAAAATCAGCTTTCACCCGTTTCTGGCTCGATTTCAGGGGGCAGACCTTGTCGTCGAAAAGGACCGAACTTTCCTTTCCTAGGGCCTTTAAAGAAACGTCGAAAGCAAAAACATGAAAAAAACGGTGCACGGATTAATTGTAATGAAGTTGAAGTTGAAAACATATATTCGGGCCCCTCGTCCCCAAAAACAATTTCCAAAAATTTTCGACCCCGGTCCGAAAGTCGCGAAAACAGGAAATCGCGACGCCAAGTTATTTGCATATTCCGGCTAATGTGTTTCCGGCTCCAATGCCCGATTTTTGACACTTTTAAACGGCGGTAACCGGAAATGGTCCGTTGTTTCCGGCTTTAAGAAAAAGGGGGCTAACCGTTGACCGGCCGGCGGTGTGAAAACGAATTTCCGGTTGCTCCCTCCATCCCAATGATCTGCTTCCGAGGCGCTGCTCAAAAATTATATGTTGTCTAGCCGGACCCCGGCCAGGCTTTTTGAGATCACTGAAGAGAGAGAGAGAGAGAAAGAGAGAGAGAGAGAGAGAGAGAGAGAGACAGGGAGAAAGAGCCAGAGAGAGAAAGAGAGAGAGAGCGAGAGAGAAAGAGAGAGAAAGAGAGAGAAAGCGAAAGAGAGCGGATGCTAGAAAAGAGAGAGAGAGAGAGAGAGAGAGAGAGAGAGAGAGAGAGAGAGTGAGAGAGCGATAGTAAAAAGTTACGCACCCGAAGCCCGTCAAGTTCGTGAGTTGTGGTGCATAATAAGTGGTTTATCTGTAGTAGTCAGAATTATACCGTAATCGAATTAGCGGCAAGAGAAGCCATATGCCCTGACATTTTGCAAGATCCTCTCCACATGGCACCGAAAATCTAAGGAAAGGGCAAATTAACTTTTAAAGGGGAACTCGGTGAATTTTGATACCGTAATCCCGAAGAGGAATTTTTTAAAAAGAACTGTCCGAACCCCCCGAGTGACAAAGTCGTACTTTTCACATAGCAGTGCATACCACAGAAAAACCTATTCTACAGTAATATGAAGCTCTAAGGGCGGAGAAATACCGGAAAGAATTCGCATAGCAAATTGAACACCGTATACGTATACCGGATATCTTCGCGCAACATTACCGTAATCGCGACCCAAAAACGCGCTTTTAGTACAGTTAGGGGCTGCTAGCGTAACCCCCATAAATCGAAAAACCGATACTTTCATTTTATACCGTACCCGCAAGGTCAATATGAAGTCGACCAAACCAATAAAAAAAATGGATGGTCCCACCGTGATTGGCTTTCAATGTATGCAATTTTTTAAATTAATCTCCTACTCTTCAGTAACCCATTACGTAAACTTTTCGGCACTACCGTAACACCGAATGCTTACAGTGCGCCTAAAACGCTTCTAAAATCCGTATCTTAGTTGTTGCCGTCGAATCTGATATGTTACTGATTCTGCAAAATCTGCAGCCGCCTTCCTGACGTCGTGCATCACACTGAACTCCTAGAAGCATTTTGCTCTCCCTGAATTTTTGGCCATCCCAATATTCGGCATCAACGCTTGGCCCCAAACAAAGGGATTAGCCCCAGTAACGTACTCGTCGCGTTTTGGGGGAAGCGTGGACTCAAAGAGAAGACCACGACTTGTTGACCTCACCGAAACCAAAACCAAAATTCGTATTTTCAGACGAAGGAAGACCTCGAGGAAGCCTGCTGCTCCCGTTCAGCGCGTCTCGTGCTTTTTGGCCTCGGTGAGACGAGTTTTTCGTATTTTTTTCGGATTCGGAAACATATTCGGGCTTCATGGGAAGCTGGATAAGCAGTGAAGTCATTGGTAAAACAAGGAAAACATACGGATTGCCTGAATCTTGCAAATTTAAACTTATGGAGCTAAAAATTCCAGATTTTGAAAATTTTGAGAATTTTGAGAATTTTCATTAGGAGATAGAAGAGAATAAAAAATGAGTAAAGCCAAACTGTCCATTTTTTAGTCGCACCCGGAGCTCTGACCTACGCAACGTACCATTACGCTCCTGATGGGAACCACGATTTTTCGAGGTAAGTTCTTGTTAGTTGTCTCCGTAGCTCTCTCTCCCTCTCTCTCTCTCTCTCTCTCTCTCTCTCTCTCTCGCTCTCTCTCTCACGCTCTCTCTCTTACTATCTCCCTATCTCCTACCCCTCTTTTCTCCCTTTTTCTCTGGCTATCGTCTAACTTACTTTCTAACACGCTACTCGCGTCTTCAAATTCTAATTTTACAGGGTCGTCGAATCCGTAGAATGGTTGTTCGTGTTCACCTACTTGGCGCCGGCCGTCTTCTTCCTGTCGTTTGCGTTGGCGTTTGCGCTGTGGAACATCGTACTAGGTAAGGAAAAGTTAAAAACTGTCCGGATGGGCTACACTAATTTCGTATCTAAAAAACTATTCATAAACCTGTCCGAGTCCAAAAACATATAGCATAAAAAGCTTAAAAAGCTACAATCTTATGCGCTACTGGCACGACTGCTCGCCGAAGTCAAATTACTTTTTCGGTCCGCAAAGCCCCATTTTTCGCATCTTCTGATTTTCTAGAGCGTACTGCAAGGTCATTTAGGCCATATTGCTCAGCTACAGTATACCTTTCCCGGATAAATCTTGCTGCTATCGGTGATTAACTAAATGCTTTGGTTTTGACCTGAACTTTGGGCAGTCCTAAAGATAATTTGCCGATCCCTGCCTCATTTTTCAAATATTAAAATCCGGTGTCTACACCTACCCGGACCAGCCGGAAGCCCTCTGTAAAACCCTCTATGGAAATTTCATAAACACCTCCTCTCTCTAGGTAAGCCGCTCAAAATAGCGCGAAAACAAGCTAGACTGACCGGGATCACGGCCCCATTTCGCTGCCCTTTTTCCCGTCCCCGGATACGGTAGCATCAAAATAGCTCTAAAAAGACACTTGTCGGGGCACGTGTTTTGTTCCAGGCTTTCCTCGAAAATACGGTAATCATGGATCGAGTTAGATCGGCTTAATGGAGGGGAATCCCTCCATCTATTCGGGTAAACAGCTTCGTCTAGCCGGGCTAAAAATGATCCCCTCAATGTCAGCAGGAAAGTAAACCCTGAATGCAATAACAAGTGCGTTAGCCGAGAGGGGGCGACCAATTTCAACCTGACTGGATTTGAGTGAGAGAGAGCGAGAGAGAGAGAGAGAGAGAGAGTGAGAGATTTTTAGGATTTAGAGGATTGTCGAAGCTGCCGAAACAGCTTTGCGGGTACCGGGAAGGCCTAAAGGTTCTCGAGGAATTCTTTAGAGGTTGACCATAGCAAGAAAAGTTGGATTAAAGGAGCATTGAAGGCAGAAACTGGGGTTGCGCTGGCCCTTTGCACGCGGAATACGATATGGGTATTCTAGTAAAGGTATCAAAAATACCGGAAGCTACCCTTTTTCTGAATTTTGGAAGCATAAGATGTGCATAAACTCTCCCATTGAAATCCCAACTCAACAACGCAATATCGTTGTTCTGAAAATACAGAGGCGAGCTAACAGAGGTCGTTTACTTCGTCATTTTAAGGTATTGGGGACGTTTAGGCAAAGAGCAACGTCGGAAAAAGCTCAATTGCTGATGTCTAATTGTAAGGAGGGTTTTTTTTTCAGGCAAGCAACTCAACAACGGAGGGACGCCGAGCTCAAGATGTCTTGCGATAGCTCCAGCAACCTCGGTCTCGATTGCATCGCTCCTGTTGATAGCTTCATTAACAGCTGATGTCGTGCTCTTCGCGTTAAGGTATCGATTTTTAAATTTTTTAAAGGTATCGTTAGTTTACCAGCTTTGTTTTAAGCTGTATTCAACGTTCACTTCACTGTAGCCAGTCCGATCTATGGAGTTCTGGAATCAGCAAAATCTATCCGCTTTCAACAAGATCCTTTGTTTTCAGGGAGTACAGCTTCTACGCGATACTCGGCTTCTCCATCTCGCAGCTCCTGCTCTGTTTTGCCCTATTCAAATTTTGCGGTTTCCTATTCAGGTAAATAACCAAAATCCTTCGTCTGCAAGTCATTTGCAAGTTTTCGCCTTTATGCAAATTATTATGAGTCACGAATTTCAGAGTCACTTCGGGGTACTGTATCTTCGATATGCAAATTTTTTTTGCATTACGCAAAGCTTTATAGCATTAAAAATAGCGGCAGTTTTCTTATTTTCCTTACATAAATCTAGCCAATGAAATTCATACCAGTACCAATTCCATGCAGATTTATGCAAATTATCCGAATTAACGCATTTATGAATACTTTTGTTCCGTCCTATGACCGTAGTTGCACTGTAATCTTACGGAACTACTGCATTTTATTCAAATTTAATTTTCGCTAGTCCCTGAAAATCGTGCCGTCCTCCCGCGATTAATCCCCCGATACCTATGCCTGTTTTCTGGTTCAAATCCCAGACTCTCGCCGAGGAGCGGTGCGCAAAGTGCGTCCGGATTTAGTCAGGAAAAGGGGAAGCCGGGAAAGGACAAGTACATCTTCAGCGGTGTGTGTTTCATGTTTTGAGTGCCAGTGATGGGGGAGGTGTACATCCATTCCGAACTAAATCTGTTTACGCCGTCTCAAATTTCAGGCTGCGAATGATGACGGACGCCGATCAGGACGCCGGATCCACGAGGTCTCTAGAGCGGAAACGAGATATCAGCCGAGCGCTGCTCGACCATGTTGACACGAAACAGCATTATGTGAGTTTAGAGGAGACCGTCTTAAAAATCGTGGGCAGAAACCTAAAGGATAGGAAAGTACAAAAATAGCTTGAGAGTCAGCCTAAAGATCTTAAGGAGACGGAGCAGTGTCGGACGTTTTTAAAAAGATTGAGAAGTCAAAATCTTAGTCTTAAAGGAACCGAGAGGTTATCAAATTTTGAAACGCGACAGGGAAGTACAGAATGCACCTAAAACAACCGCAGGTACTAAAAAGCCCGAGGAATCCCAAGAAATCTTTTTGAAGGGATCGGCAAGTCAGCCCATCCTTCAGAAACGGTAGAATATTTTTAACGGTACGTCAAAATATTTACCCTAAAAAAGGCGAAAATTCTGGTTAAAATTTCTACAGGGTCAAGGACACGAAACACAGGTAGCCCTGAAAAAGCTAACAAACTGACTAAGGTTTTTCAGGCGACTTGGACCATAAACATTATTTTTGGATTTTTATCATTGTACGTATGCTAATATTTTCCATGAGAACGCTTTTCCTCGTTTTAAAGAGGCTCGGACAGCACAAGGCTGCGCGGTTTCTTCATGATTTTTTCGAATTTGTCACACCGGTCAAGCTAGGGTTGAGCTATGAATGAAACTTCAAATCCAATCTTCGAATTTCGAGCACCAATTATTCGTTCGCTGGTCCCCTAATCCGATCACGAACTTTTTGCTCTCCAAATTCCGGAATTCCAGAATCTTATAAGGTTTCCCATTGGCAATTTCCTCTAGATTACGATTCCAGAATCTGTGACGTTTCAGAAAAAAAAATTGCAGCCCTATTTTTCATCACGAGAACGGAAACGCTTCGCAACTCCACCAGAATCCAAATCCGCTTACTTTTTATGAAAAACTTACCATTTTTCGGCCGGGATTTGGGGGAGTCCTCACCATGCCGTTGACCCAGACATTTTTTGCGTAGCTTGGCGTAATAAGCGGATTACAAATAAGCGGATTTTGGGATTGAAGAAAATTGGAAACTCTCAAAATAAAGTCGCTTTTCTTTCAATTTTAATTAAATAAAGTTTTTATGGCTAAAAATTAGATAAAATGAAATAATATTATTTAGGCCCCTAAGATCCTTTCGCTACTGAATTGACTTGATTTTTTGAGTTTTGGATTTTTGGGAATTTTTAGATTAAAAATTGGCCCAAAATTTGAGACCAAATTTACTAGAGGAAATTAGGGGCCTCTTGGGAAATTACTGAAGCTAGACAGAAACCCAAAATTATCTTTGGTAAACGGCGAGTGAAAAACAACAGAAACAGAAAACAGAAAGTTCTTAACAAAAAAGAGCGGAAAATTTGGGGTTAATTGGTCGCATTTAAGAGAAATTATTTGGTGATCAAACGTTTGGATTTGACGGAAAATTAAATAATTTAATAAGGCTACTTCGGACTTCGTGAATTCTGCTTATTTTGTTATTTGCCCGGGGTATAATGGGTATAATCGAATCAGTCGAGAATTCAGAAAACCAAACCAACTTCGATAATATTTAAATTGCGACAATTCAAACGGTTTTAATATTTCAAATCAGATTTAAATAAGTATAAAACCGGGCAAATAAATCGACGGGATAAGGAACATTAAAAATCCAACAAACAAGTAAAAAAAATCAAGCCTAAAAAGTTCTGGAAAAGTTAATTAATTGAAACCAAAAATGACTGTGAAAAAGGCAAATATCCAGGATTGATCACACAGGATCAAACAAAAATTTTAATTGTCATTTTCAGGGCTCCGACGTCGACAGCCTTCGCTCGGAATCGGCCGCCTACATGGCTCACTTGACTGCAAATCTATACGAGCGACAACCGATGGTGTCGATAGTATAGAAGCGTAAACCCCAAGGGTTTTATACACTTCTCAATTAATTCTCAGTCTTTCCATTCAGCTCCCGAATTACACGATTTTGGTAGTATTGAATGCCTCCAATTTGCATATTACAGTCCGCACTCCAAGCTCTTTCCCTCCCACTTGCCCCTCTTCCCCGTTCCATAATTTGCGACGATCATCTCGGGTATTTGCATATTCAGTATTTCTGTTTTTGTATTAACGGATTCTGCGTTTGAAGGAATTAGTAAGCGAGAGAATCGACCTCTATGGTCGACTAGGTCTAGACAACTACGATAGTTTCCAAAAAGAAGTGAAATCTATTTGGTTTCTGCCAAGCGGACAATTTTTATTTTGTTTATCGATCCTTCCGAGCCGCATTAAATAATTTTAAAGTTGTTTTGAAGCTTTTCTAGGTCGTGCAGTCCTAGTAAAATTCTGTCGTCGATTCTCTCACTTTCTAGTTCCTTTAAAAGCCATAAATTTACATCCTTATAAATAAGCCAGTCCGATCTCCACCTGTGATTTTTTTCCACTCTACCCCGCACAGCCTATTTGCCGTATTCTATATCTTTCTTTTCGCTCCGTTTCCGCGCGAAAAATCTAATTTTTGTTTCGTTTTTGCATCGCCTTTCCGGTTCGGAATAAATGGAATAGTAAATTAATCTGCTCTTAACGCACCTTTTTCCAAAATAGCAACATCGGGTTGAACGCGGGAATCCAATCCGGCCGCCAGGTGATTTTCGGTAAAAAATTGGGGACCAAATCGGAAAATTATTGGATAAAGTATTTCTGGACATTCGACCTCTCGCGTTCGCAACAACTGGTGGAAAATTCTACTTTATATTTTACGCTGGAGATCAGGCAACAAAGAACAAGACAAAATATTTCTGAAAAATCACGGTTTGTGCAGAGAAACAAAGTTGCCGCAGGGTTAGAATTTAATCCTTTTCAAAAAATAAAAAATACAAATAAAAATAAAACTGCCGATAACGTGATCTTCAAAGTCCAAAATCGCGACAGCAAAATTTCTTATGCGCTAGGGATTAGTTAAGGCTGACGACAGGCTGGGCTGGCATGTAGAGCTGCCCGGAGAGAGGCATTCCGCGTGCCCCGGTAGCTCAATAGGTAGAGCATCGGACTCGAAAGCCGTAGGATGCGGGTTCGACCCCCACGTGTTTTGCGGATTGGACCCGGAGCTATCTTTGGACCTAGGAAGCCCGTAATTCCTAACTGACATTTTGCATTTCCATACTTTGGTTGTCGCTTGATATCTGTATTTTAATTAGCCATGGTTACGCTGGCGGGATTTTGCATTGTTTTGCATTTGCATGTTTTCGCATGAGATCGATGATTTTAGCTGTCGGTTTCGGTGTTTTCGGTGCCTTCGCTGTGGGGACTGTCGGGATTTTTGCCGTCGAGACTGTGGCACTGGGCTTTTCGCTGTCGACGTTATGGTTTTTGGGGGATTGGGCTGTTGGCATTTTTTCGGGACCATCGGCAGCCGGAATTCGTTTTCATAGCTGTCGAGACTTGGTTGTCCCGATTTTAAGTGTTGGTATTTTAGTTAACGAAGCTTTGAAAAAATTTAATTGTCGTTATTTCGGCCATCGGGACTCGTTTGTAGATGCGGGGTGTCGGGCTTTTGAATGGCTCGGGCCATCTCCCATTTTCTCGTCTCTTCATTCAAGTTTCTCACTTTCAAAAAATAGGTCGTGTGCTACAATTCGTTCCGAGTTAAACCGGCCGTTCGAAAAAAACAATTTAAAAATTTTTCCATATTAATCCCCGGCTGGCGGCTCCAAGCCAGCCTAAGCCGTCACCGCATTTCGCCATTTGAATATTCAGCGGTAGTAGCGGGATAATCGCTACTTATTTCAGGGCCTGTTTTTCATCTAACCACCCATCTCCCCGGTTTTTGCAGATGTTTTTCGACAACGCGCCATTGGAAAAAAACGCTGAACGGACCGGGTCCGCATTACCGTAATCCCCGCCGCGCAAAATGGGCCAAAATATTCACGTTCGCGCCAAAAGCGTTCAGAAAGTTCGCCACATGTGGTGTCGAAAGGATTTTGTTTTTGACGGCTCAGACATGGGAATTTTTCAAAAACAGTTTTTGACATTTTAAAAAAATATGCAAAGTCCTAAAAAGGGAAAATGAAGGTTCAAATCGGCCTCATGGAAATAATAAACGCCCAGGAAAATTCAAATTAAGCCCGCAAAATTCATTAGAAAATTTCTGAAGATTTAAGGGGGTTCCAACGACCTAGCTTTTAAACATACATTTCAGACCGCTTAAAATTAAATCTTAAACTTGCGAATCGGCTAAATAAGCTTTTGCAAAAATGTATTTTGAACTAACCCCTGAAATTTCAATTTTTCGAATCAACGCAACTCCAATTCCCAACCTACACTACATTTTTTGGGCCCGGAAATTTGGCCCAATTTCCGCCGGTTAAGGTTAAAACCCCAAAATTACTTTCAATCGCGCACGCCGGCAATTATACGGAAATTGGTAGCTATTTTTCGGCTTCCGGTCCCGACCAAATTTTGGGGGACATGGAGACATTTTAGGAAATGTCCTATTAGGGATTTGGTAGACCAATTTAGGATTTATGAATGGTATTCAGAATGAGAAATTATAGGTATACTGTAGTTCGAAACATTTGGATTATGAGATGGTTGAAGCAGCGTTCAAAGTACAGTCGTGGAATAAACGTCTCGAGAAGCGGCCACTAAAACGCCGTTTAAAAGTAAATTAAGTGGAAGTTATGTTTTGTGATCAGGTGTTTATGAAAAATGACATTCTCGTGGCTTACGGTTTGCCATTACTGTGAGATTACTGTAGAAACTACATTTTAATCCAATTTTCGGAAATTCTATTGGCAGATAATGTTGTTTTTCTTGCCACCTTTCCAGCCTTAAAGGTTATTGTAAGGGGAAGGTATCATAAAAACAAGAATTTTCCGAATGCCTTGCAGGTAGTTTATGTAAATCTGGATCGATGCCAAAGGGTTGCTCTCTCGCTCTCTCTATCTGTCTGTCTGTCTCTCGCTTCAAATTGTCTGTATTTACATCTACAGAACAGATTATGTTTTCTCGTTCGAAATTTCAGCGTAGCCGGGTTACCGTAACACGGCGGATTTCTGATATGTTCATCTTCTGCCCACCTCGAAATAGCGTATTTTTTCGGGCTGTGGCAAAATTGCGAAGCCCCGTCACGACCGGCCAGCCTCGGCAATATTATGCGGTCAGCGTGGCCACATCCGATTGTGGAGGAGGGTGAAGACGTGACTTTTTGGGCCACCGGAAGCCAAGAAGCGCCTAGGCCATTTTCGTCCCAGCCAGAAGGGGGAATCCCATTTTGGGTGTGGTGAATGGCTAGGCTGGAGGCTGGCTGACGACGCTAGAAAAAGTTGAGACAGTGACGAGTTTTTGGGCGGCTTGTTGACGGCGGATTCTAGAGGCGGTTGATGAACTCTCTGCACCCACGCTGCTGGGTTCTTTGTTGTTTCGACTTCTCGGGTTTTTTGCTAGACGGGATGATGTCAAGAGGCGTAGGCGCTACTTCGCCTTTGCCACGCGACAAAAGCCGGCCGCAGCGCGGCTGACACGCGACCGTAACGCAGCTGTCACGCGACAGGAATGCAGCTGTCACGCGACAGGAACGCGACTGCAACGCGTCCGCTGAGCGCGTGAAACACTGTTGTCAACGCTTTCTAGAGCTCGCGGTACGATACCCACACGCGACTTCAGATAGCCGTGAATGACGACTTCGCGGCGTCGCGTCGGCCAGGTTCGACTCACCCAATGATGCTGCAAAAATAAAAAATAATTGCGCACCGGAAGTTAAAAGCGATCTTTGAGCTTCTGCGGACCCAACGATTTCGACCCCCGCCCACAAACGACCGCAGCACGACCGCGACGCGGCCGCACCGCACCTTTCCTGCTTCGCGGGGGATTCTACCTGGAAAATCCGTTAGAAATCGTCGGTTTTTAATGAGATCTCCGAACTTTTTCCCAGAAGCTAAAAGGTCATAGATGGTAGAATTTTACGTATCGCCATTTTATGCCATTTTGCCATGCCATTTTAGTATCATTAAAAAAAATTTAAATTTCTAACAAGTCCCGCTTTTGGCCAAATTTTATTTTTACATTTACCCCCGTATTTGCCTTGCCACCGAGTGAACATGTTATTTACCCCCAACAGTGAATGGTGTCAATTTTGATACGACTGACTTCCGGATTTGAGAAAATTATTACGTCTAGCCGGGTGGTGGCGTCGTAGCATAATATAGGCAGAACGTGTGGTGTCCAGACGGAACGTTACGTACGCTGATATCCGGATTCACTACGGTAACGGGATTCCGGTTCAGAAAGTGTGGCTATTGTAGGGTTAACGAAGCATTGCTGGTTCAAATGTTATAGCTACGGTCTCGCAAAATGTTAAAATACATCAAAACCGGAGAAAGATTAACATAGCCACCTAACCGCTCAGGTAGTTTTTTGTAAGATTAACTCGAAGCCGCGACGCGGCTTTCCATCCTGCTAGCCTTAAGAAAAGCAAGAATCTACTTAAATTCGGCGAAGATATACCACTTAATGAATTTAACGTACGGCTACTTAATTTAACGTTTAGGATCAAAACTTAAAATTATTAATTAAGTCAATTTGGTTCTTTTTGCGTTATTTCAACACGTCTATTTGCTTTTACTTAGCTAAAGGCATTTCATGCATATTTTTTTGATTCAAAAGCTAAATTAAAAAATATCTGGTTTAGGCCTAAATTCGGTGGATACGGTACACTGTTTTTCGCCTATTCACAGCATAAAATTTTACATTTTCATGGATAAAATTCAAATAATGCGGTTGTATCAAATGGCGTTCCGCCAAAAAACAAGTGCTCAGACAGGCTATTCATAATCTAACAAAATGCCAGGTTCCGGGAGAAAATAGGTACGGACCAGTCTGGCCCAATCGACGGCCAGACCACCCAAACAATAGTCGAAAAATTGGTCGCATAATAACAATAATAATAATTTCTGTATTAGTATAAGCCTAAAAATAGAAATTAAGAAATTTGGCGCCTAATAACCCCGCAATTTTTGTATTGTTTTTAGGCAGCAGACTGTACTCTTTCAAAAAAATGGTGGCGCTGAAAAATAGGTATTATGCAAGAATTATTTTGAGTCTCTTTTAGCCGCTTATACCTACAGATTTTCGGGGCCCCTCGTTTGAGCTTGTTTTCTGCACAGCGAGCCAGGCGATCCTGGAAAACGGGCACTGTGCGCGTGCTGGCGGCTTACCGGTAGCGGAACCCGTTTTTGGTGAAAAATAAGGGGGTAAGGTTCGGTGGGGTACGGTAAGCTGATTTTTGAATTTTATTCGGCAGACTTCTGTAATCCCAGAGGGCTGATTTTTGCATAGCTAAAATAACAATATTCTGCCGGGTAAATACGGTAAAATATTGACACTAGAATTTTCATGTCTTAACTTGGATAAAATCAATTTACATTATGATAATAAGTGTTTTGCGATGTTAACCCAACTTTAACTCCGCCCAAACAGATTTATAGCACGAGTAATTATGGCAAAAATGGCGCTGTTTGGTTAGTGACTACGGTAGATTACAACAGTTCCACCTTTACAGTAATCTTTGAAGATTCACTTAAGGTTTGGTGCGGAGTAATCCAGGAAATCCGGCCCCTACGACTACAATTTACAAATCGGGGTTACGAGATAAACCTTGGAAAATGTGTGGAGTATAATCCGACGGAACATTGAGCGGATATTCGCTGGTTTCCCCATGGAGTGTTTACTAAGTTTTCGTACTTGCTGATAAATCTCCCCGATTTTTGAAAAGATGGGAATGAATCATACACTTTCCGAAAACAAGGGTTCCAAATGTTAAAAAAATTAGAAGACAGACCCTATACACAAAAATTCAGAAAATCCAGGGCTTAGTAAAATGCTGCAAAAATCTGGATGAGGTATATCGACTGCCAAATCCACGCGACTTGGAAGTACAAAGACCAACTTCCCCTAAAACGTGCCAACCCGCAACCATCCGCCCCGAACAAAACCTGGGTATCATCACGTGCTCCACGTCCGGGTGCTGTACCCCAACCAGATGGACCTTGGCGCCGATCTGCAGTGTACCAAAGGTGAGCGAGCCCGGTGTCGACGACAAGGCGGCCCGTGGCGCAGATAAGAGATACCGTAGTGGGGTCTGGAGTACGACGCGTACTTGACGAAAATTCGTACACTTGACGGACACCACTCTTCTTAAACCGCTGCTACGGGCAGTAAGAGAACTTTGATATATCTTACCGAACTTTATGGCATGACATAGTATGATGGAGTCCACTTGGGTGTCTCGGCAACGTTCAAGTACGGTGTACGCTCGAGGACGGTTCTGTACGGTAGTGTAGGTTAGGGTACGGTAGCGTACTATCACCAAGGCCTCCTTTTAAGTATTTTTGATATCCGCAACAGATGATTGTCGTTCTCTTTAAAGTACGCTTAGCTCCACCAGAACGACCGGTTTTTGGTCTCCACGCTGCTAGATCAAATATTGGCCAATCTTGGCAGCTAGCCCTTTTAGAAGAAACCTTTCCACCCGCTATCTTATCAGCCCCATGCGGCCGCCGCTGGCAGCAATTCGGGTAATTCAGGCCTTCAATTCGGGGCCTGATCGTGATCGTATGGTAGCTGCACGGCCTTATCAATGCGTGGGTTGCTGGCTGGGAGCCAGATTTAAGGGTGGGGACCGTAGAAGTTTCAGAATACCGTTTCTGCCCACTAAAATGTCACATCCACAAATTTTACATGTTCTTTTACAGTATCTGGCAACGCATTAATAAAGTCATACCATTTCCCTAATTTAATTACCGCCTCAATAGTCTTCAAATTCTTACGCTAATTTTATCAGAGTGGTAAAGCCCTTCTTTAATCAGATTAAATTTACACGTGTTCAAACTCATTTCGCGAGATGCAGTGGTGAAAACCGGCTATCTCTTAATGATCAAAACCATATTCGAAGTGTTTTCCGGCTATTGAACTGATCTCTTCATTCATTTCATTCTCAACTATTTATCCGATTATTCTTCAGTTACTTTCCTGTCCAAAACTGTTCTCTGTCCACCGATAAATGCATCTGACTCCCGGCCAAATTCATCGCCCCGGCTCCCCGGCTTATTCTTAGCTCCTTTTCCGTTGCGGGGGCTCAGCCTGTCTAGCCGGGTGGCCGGGAAAAAGAGGGGAAAAGATGGAAAAAGCGGGACAACAACTAGAAGAAATCATGCGTTGGCCCTGTCTAGGCGCCCAACTTTTAGATTAGCTTGTTGCCAGTTTTTTCGGATAATCGGCTTACCATTAAAAGATCTATGGCAGGCGCTGGTTCCCGTGCTAATACATTTGGCCGTCTTACTGAAGCTTACTTGTTTTTACCTCTATTTATACAAGCCTTTACCGAAAAATTAAAAAAGATATCTTGGACATTAGAAACTCTACCTCTTCCCGTCTCTCCTCTACCCCTTGGCTCTCTCTCTCTCTCTCTCTCTCTCTCTCTCTCTAGCTTTCTCGCTCTCTCTCTTTTTGCTCTTCTTGCTGTCTCCCTTCACGAATTTTCAAATTCTCAATTAAAATATTCGAATACGCAAAGCGCTTGGCTCGTACTCAGACAACACTTTGTATTTATTTTCTATTTTCACTGATCAGTGCTGCAGGGATATGCGCCTGCGAAAGTTCCGTGTCGGGACTACCTTTATTTATCAAACACCAGCCGATTACAGCCGCTTCGCGACTGCAATCGGCTGGACTCCGGGCTACCCTCCATATTCTACACCACCACATTTCATCCCCACCTTACGCTGATGCCTTCCCGGCAATACCTACACTGATGGCTTCAGATATCTCCTCTAGCCAACCCCCCCCCCCCACAAAAACATAGCTACCTTTCGGATGGCTTCAACACCCCCATAGCCGAAATCTCCTTCAAAGACTACCTAAATACCTTCCTGGTGGCTTCAGATACCCCCCATAGCCGAAATCCCCTTCAAAAACTACTTAGATTCCATCCCGATACTTTAAATGATTTAAATAATAAATTAACATAATTAAAAAGTATTAAAAGTATTAAGTAACTTAAAAGCTATTTGGGCGCGGGAAGGGCCTGGGGAAGAGGGGCGAAAGGAAAGGGGGCGTGGCCTCCCGGGAAAGGGGCCCCCACCCGTTTTATTAAGGCGCCACTTTCAATGTTAATTTTAATAATTTAAACTAAAACTTTTTGATAATTTTTTGATCAGTTTGGGGGTTTCTGACCACGCTCTATCCGAATCCGAAGAGACCTAAGCTCTAGCTCCTTTCCCCTTCGAGTTGAATCCGGGACACGACGGACAGACAGACAGACAGACGGACGCCTCTACTTTTTTATTATAGTTGATCACCGGAAGTACAGTAACCTGTTTTTCATATTCCCACGTAGCCAACGTCTGACTTTCTCGCTCCTCTGTTTCTCTTTAGCTCTCTCACTCTCTCGCTCTCCTCTTTTTATCTCGCGTTCGTACTTCAGAAAGTAGTTCAGGTTATGCAAATTTTCCGTCTTGAATGAGAGAGCGATAGAACGAGAGAGAGAGAGAGAGAGAGAGAGAGAGAGAGTTAGATAAAAAAAGAAAGCTAGGCTAACGGGCTATGCAAAATACAAGAAATGCGGATTTCTGAAATTTTACAGGCTTACTGTAGGTAAGTAAAATATATGATTTTTGAGTTCAATATAAAATAGTGTTTGCCCGGAAAAACGGCAAAAATACTTATCTGCATCTCCCTTGGGATTTCGCATAATTTCCGTGGGGTTACGGTGCCTTTCTGGCCCTAAATCTATGGGTGGTCGGTTTATTAAGGCCAAATTGGACTAAAAACAGAGTACGATTTGCACCTCTGCACGGATTAAACGGCGGCTGTAGCATTTCGTATTCAACAGCCATTTCAACCGGATTTGGCACCGTGCCAGGCAATTAGACGCCAGCTTTGGGGCATCCGGGTACTTTTTGCTGCTCAGAGTAGCCGGGTCGAAGATCTGCGCCTAATTTGGGGCATAGTAGTGTCTGGGAGTCGGCCTGTTGCGAATTGTATTTGCTAAAAATAATGGGCAACGAACCTGTGGCAACTGGTAGTTTATGAGAACGCGTACTCGGGTCAAACAGCATTTTTTCTGTGCTCGTTCTATACTTGCAAGCAGGATTGAGGCGATCTAACTTGACCACTCTAAATTATCGTTAATACGTCGTAAGGAATAATATGGTGCAACCTTCTGATCTTGAATTTTTGCCTGTTACATCTTACGAAAGTCATCAAAATTGAATTTTTTTGCAAACTTTTTCCTTTTTCAATAAACTTGGGTTTTTGAAAAGGGACTCTCCGGCTGAAGCTCGTACTCTACGAGTTGTACAGTGACTCTGCGCATTTTGTGAATCTATCCTACTATATATAAAAAATAGTGTTTGTGTGTGTGTGTCACTTTGCATCCATATCCGTCTGTCTGTCCGGAGGATATCTCGGTAGGGGATGAATTTTAAGGTATGTATGATACGTCATTAGGTGATTAATGGCATGGAGATGACTGCACGCACTTAAGATTTAACAAAATCACCTATTTTCGACATTAAATTTAGGTTTTGTGAAAACTTCTTTGTTAGGAATAATTAGCATAGACCGGAAGTGGGGATTCGACTATATAAAACGACAGGAAAGGTTGTTTTTCATTTTTGCCATCAGAAGTTATGATAATTATGCAAAGTGAAGGATAATGGGGCCAGACGGGGCCAGGGTTGAAAAGTCGCGAAGCGGGTTTTCAACCCTTGTACCGACTAAAATTGCGCTTTTTCGAGATTTTCGAACCCGCCAAAAAATCTCTGGAATTTAATCGTGATCTGGCAGGAAGGGATAACCACTGACATGCCTTGCCTCTTTATTTAAGCTAGTAAAAGCAGATCATTGTTAAAGGGACGTGAAAGGCAAGGCCACGTTTTTGTCGACCCAGAATTCTGGGGAGAAGTGTTTATGCCTGTGACCCAAAACTAGCTCTATTTCTGAAGATTTCAGATCTGTGACGGCCGGCTGACCCATGCGTTGCGCATCGTGTGGCGGTTGACCGCTCTGCAATCCATAGCCAAAGTTCAGATGCCTTGTATCTTTCTTTAAAGTCGAGATTGGATACAGGAAAAAGGGAAAAAGTTTATGGGAAAGACGAGGCGCGTCCAGATCCCAGATACCTGCTCCCATGCATTAATGCCCCGTCGCGAAGTACGCAACTTGCGAATTGATGCGCGTAACTGGTCACGGGGACGTCTGCCCTTTATACTTTTTGTATTTTTGCTGCCTACGCTTGCAGACAGATTCTTTCCTAGGAGTTTTCACTGACTTCAAGAGGACCCATGACCCATCTCTGAACAAAGAGCACCCTACCCCACTAATCCTATTTTCGCCAATCTTTACACAGCCTTGTCTACCCCTGCAACAGTCAATTTTTATAAATTGAATGGGTTAAATGTCACCTTTACTAGATAATCCTTCTTGTGATAAGGCAGTGAATACATACCCCCCTGATAATTACATCCACCCCCGATTTGGCGGGTTTCACGTAGCAGACGTTCGCGAAGACGTAAGATGTTTATCCACCCAGGAGCGAGGGTGTCTGTAGCCCGTAGTGTAGCGTCGTCTGGAATTTTTTGCAAACAAGGCAGGCATCAACTACCGTAATCCACAGAGCCGGACATGAGGCCGAATAAAATATTTTTGTACGCGAACTATTGTATCCTAAGAAACTAAAGAGGATTTTTGCAAATTCAACTCCTTTGCAGGGTGTAGCGTGTAGCCTGCTGGAACCGGGCTCTGGTGTCAACTACCGTAATCTGGCAGGGGGGTGGTTCTTCGGGTTTTGTAATTTTGCGATGGGGCCCAACTAATTCGATAGAGCTTTAATTCCATCAAGGACAATCTGCGCAGTACCGTAATCACACCGGAAAAACGTTGATTAAAATTAGGACCTTTTCGAAATAGCAATGGCTACCGTAGGTGCTCTCTCTCCCTCTCTCTCTTTCTCTCTCTCTCTCTCTCTCTCTCTCTCTCTCTCTGTCTCGCTCTCCCTCTTTCTCTCTCTCTCTCTCTCTCTCTCTCTCTCTCTCTCTCTCTTTCTCTCTTTCTCTACTGCATTCGCTAGAAAAACTTTTGTTCGTTCCCGAAATAGAATCCTTGACCTTTCGAAGCATCCTAGTAATACCTAATTAGCCTTATTTTTCCTATCCTTGTTCTACGTCCCAACTACCGTATCCCTAGTCAATTTCCTATTATTTAGAACATTCCATATCCCTGAAAATTTCCATCCCAAATACACCCCCAAATTTTGCTTTTCCCCCTCCTCCCGAAATTGATTACTAGCCTTGAATTCCTCAAAATACCTCCCAAATTTTGTACCCACACGTCGCAACTGCCCGCCCGCACACTTTTTCAACTTAATCTGGTGGACCCCGAAAACAACCAGAGACGCGCACTATAATTTTTTTGGGCGTGGGAACCGAAAATGTCGGCAGTCATAAAACCGCAAAAGGCAACGTGCTTGGCTGGACCATTTGATCGTGTGGACCAAAGAAGCAGTCAGGAAAAAATTGTAGCTGACGGTAGTCGTTATTTGGGCGGATTCGTCGAATTCAAACGGTTATGCTTTGAACCTTTTGATTCCCCGGAATAATTGGCGTCATTTAAATTTGGAAAAATCGTAGTTTCGCAATTAGTGGCCAATTTTAGAGAGAGAGAGAGAGAGAGAGAGAGAGAGAGAGAGAGGGAGATATATGCTAATTGGCTGGAATTCCAGTTTGGGGGTTTGACGACAACATACAGCAAATGTTCTAATCATCCATCCTATACACGAGCCAGTTTATCCCGACAGACTACGGTCGTTTGCCCCCAATTGCGTCCGGAAATGCGCTCCATTTCACTACATTCACAAATTGTCCTCCGCATTACATACCCGGTTTGTACTTCCAATCCGCTCAAAGAAATTCATTTTTGCATATCCCAGCCTTGGATTTCGCTACATGGTCAGTGAAATCGCCTACGCTTGTCTGGGATCAAAGCCACTTAGCAAGCCCTCCCGGTGGGACTGTAGTGCATGGTTTATTCGTCTGAGCTCCACCCGATTTCGACCAAAATCTAATTCTGCATAATCTCGATTTTCACACCCCGCTGCCGGGCTTCCGCCCTGACCATTCGACTACAGCCAATCCGGTTGAAAATGTGGTGCCGATAAATGGGCAGAGAGAGCGTGAGAGAGAGAGAGAAAGAGGGCCTACTTATTGGGCATAGCAAATTTCCCTAGCGACTACGAAAGTGAACGGGGATGGGCCAATCTTTTTTTAGTGCCGAAAAGTAAAGTTCCTGTTTTTGGCCGGCCGAGGCGCCAGACATTTCGGCAATTTCGCATAAAGACCAATAGTCAGAGGAGGAAATGTACGGAAATGGCAATAAAAACTGGATTGGTTATTTGGTCGATCTTGACCATGCATCTTTGGTTTTTAGCGATTACCGTAGTAGCTTAGCGTGTTTTTCTGGGCATCCAAAAAAGGCTGAAGTGTTGAATGAGCATTGAAACGCGAATTTCTGGAGGTTGGACCTCTAAAAAGAGTCTAAACTATTTTATAATGTGAGTTTGCGCTGCGTGTCGCATAGCCACGATCGGCCCCTACTTCTAAAGGGGCAGACAAGAACCGGAATCAACCCGTGATGGCAGGCTAGGTATCGAGGCTTATGAGAAACATTTGAACCCCCTTGAAAAAAAAGTGCGTCCCAAAATAGCTGCGCTCCAAAGTTTTTTGCTCGGAAAGGTTTCGACACCTAAAAGAGAGAATCGGTGGATTTTCAGGCTACCTGGCCCCTTGAATTTGGTTCTCCAATGAAAAAGCCCGGAAAAGTGACCCCCACTTCTTTTTTGCAGCATCATCTTGATGCAGGTCTGCTCAGTCTATTCATTCCCTTCGTCCACCAGTGGCCTTCGCAGGTCCAGATTTAGCACGGAAGCATTAGACGTTCATTTATATTCTCTATTTAAAAGCCTTTCCCTCACCATCATCAGTTCCGGGCCGGAAACCCCACCCCCCCTCCTCTACTGACCTTTCACAGCATCCTATTTTGCCTCACCCCTTCTTCCCGGGCCAGCCACTCTCATCAAAAGCCGCGGTGCGCAACATTTGGCCCTTTCCAATGAAAAGCCATCAGCCACCAAAAAAAGAGCTCGACTCAAAAAAGCGGGCCCTTTCTAATGGATCCGCCTGGGGCGTCTGCCCTGCAAATACTGACGTTTTGCCCCGCCATTTATTTGGCCACATCCCATCGCCAGAAAGAAAGAGGAGAACTTAAAAACTAACTAACCCCCACATCGCCCATCCGGAAAACTCATCCCGAAAATGAGGCTTTCACGCAAAGGGCGATGGTCAACATTGGATCCAATTTTCAGGATGATGCTGGCGGGGTGAAGAGCTGCGTGTGGATCTTTGCATCCACAGCAGCGGAGTGAAATGAGATAAAAAAGAGGGGAACGCAACTTTGGTGCGCCCAAATCCAGACGCAAAGAAATGCGGGGAACGCAACTTTGGAGCGTCCAAAGCCAAACGGAAAGAAAAGAGGAGTACGTCTGAAGGGAGAATCTCGAGAATCTGAAGAGTTAGATTTCTCACAGCCTGTTGATAGGAACAAGTCAATTTGCATAAAAGCGTCTTGTGAAATTTTTTATTGCAGTTTTGTGAAAGCGTCGCTGTCTCTTGTGCAAGCGTCACGGGCGCGTTGCGGCCCGCGTTGGCAATACGTAAAAACGCCTGCCCGCTTTTCATAGACTTTCGAAGGATTTAACGTCCTGTGGCCAAGGCTAGGGGATCGTTACATCGAAGTTGTGTTGTCTTTTCTGCTGCATCCGCTTTCCTGGAGCGTATTGTAGATACGCTGTTTCCTGCACAACCCGCAGTATCAAACCCTAAGAGTTGCGGATACGGATTTTGATGCTAACCTTCTCAAATCTCGGATGAGCGTGATAAACGTCTAACGCTAGCCGCAGCCGAAACACCAGTCGCGCCTGATCTTAAACCAAGGCCGGCGAACCGACAAAACTGTAGTTATGCTTTCAATGCGGTACAAGATAAAGCTTGAGCAAAAGGCCCAGACGTAAGGGAAAGCTGAGTCTGAAGAAAATCTGAGCCCGAGCTTCAGCATTTAAGCTTCAGAATTGGCCTACCGTACACCCAGCATCGCAAAGCCCGGAGATTGGATCCCGCGTTTTTTTATTTCGAGCCTGAACAACTGTTTACCAGGGCCGTACACGAGTCATGTTGCAACGTACAGTATCGTACTGTAGATGCGTCGCGATATTTGGGAAAACAGCCTTCTGAAGTCAGAAAACCGACCAAAATATCCATGACCTTTCGCCGTGGTAGACCCCTAAATCGTCTACCAATACCCAATCGTTAGTACATTAATTTGTCCATCCTAAATCCTCCTGTCTTCGCAACTGACTGAAATGCCAAGCGACCGTTTTTTTGCGCAAATTATCCCCCAAAATCTTCCGCCTAATTGCCCCCGGGGATAACAGACTGTGTGAAAGGGGGTCAGTTTGAGGAAAATGCCAAGTTCGAGCCCCACTAAAGAACATAATCCAAATCGCATTTTTGTGGGAGGGAGGAGGGCACAAATCCCATGATTAACGTTTTTACAGTGGTCCGTCTTTTCCCAAATCGGATGCACGAAAATGGATCCCTGAGCGCAACAGCGCAGTCGAAAAAAGGTGTTTGTGTGCTTCAGGCACAGAAAGCTGAAAATAGATTGTAAAATCGTTTTTTTAGCAAATGGCAGATTGATAAAAAAGTCACACTGCGTACTTACTCGACTAAAAACCTAGTCTTAAAGGCGCCAACAAGCCCTTAAAAAACGTCGAACAGTAGGTGTTGCGGAGCGCCTTCGAGCGCCCCCGCCTTTTCCCTTCGCCCCCGGCCTCTCGCCTATCCAGTGCCCTTTCCACCGTAACGGGGTCCCTCTCCCCACTGGGCCAGCGATGGCATTTATTTCCCCAGTTCCAATTCGGGTCTAATTTCTCCTCCTCTTGCCGCCATGTTGCTCACCGAATAAACAGTTGTTCGTAAACTGTTCGTCCCGCTGCGCACCACACTCTATCAAGACACAACAACTGGCGATCAAGGATTCCGAACTCACGCAACATCAGGAAAAGCCCAAGCCAAGAAGCAGCCGCTCAAGCCGCCGCCCAGTCAAGGACAAGTTGGTCAAGCAGATGTGGATCAAGCGCAAGGACAAGAGCTCTACATGGCAAAGAAGCGGCGTATCCCATGGAGGATTCGATTGAAAGGGAAGTCTTTGCCCCTATTTGGCCTTCGCACTTTCTATGTGCCCGGATCGCTGGCCATGCCCGTCGACAAGAAGGACCAAGTCGAAGCGCGCCGTCTTCGCCCTCAAGCGCAAGAAGGAAGGAAGGATGTTCCAGCCAAGGACGACAAGAAATGCAGAGAAGGCCACGACGAATGGGTCAACTACGCGGCATCCGGCTGCCGCTCGCCCACTGGAACTCCGTCAAGGCCGGCCGGACTTCTTCAAGGAAAGAAGAAAAGACCGCGGTGTCTTCACGTTGGAAAAGCCCGCGGCAACGTCCGGCCGTTTATAGCCGTTGAAAGACCGGGACGCCGACTTTTCTGAAAAGTCCCCGGCAACGACCGGCCGTTTATAGCCGAGAAAGACCGGTGCGCCACTACCGAGTGCCGCCGGCCGATGGTACACCTCTATGGAAGAGGCCCGTCGTTTAAAGACCGGGAAGCAGCTTTTTGAAAGTCCCCGGCAACCTCCGACGGTTGATAGTCGAGAAAGACCGGCCCGCCACTACAGCGAGCGGCCGGCAGATGGTACACCTCTTGGAAGAGGCCTGTCTTGGAAAGACCGGAAAGCCGACTTTTTTGAAAAGGCGCCGGCGACGTTACGGCCGTCTGTAGCCTGAAAGACCGGGACCCAGGCTTTTCTGAAAAGCCCCGGCAACCTCCGACGGTTTGTAGTCGAGAAGACCGGCGCGCCACTACAGCGAGCGGCCGGCCGATGGATCACCTCTACGGAAGAGGCCCATCGCGAAGACCGGTCTGATGCAGCAGCTCGGCGGACGGTGCCCCAGCCAGCCCGTCGACATGGAGCGGCAAGATCAGGCTCGTCATTCCTGCAAAGAGGGAAGGAGGTCGTGCCGCAAGTCGCCGTCTTCCTTGGTCAAGCACCGCCGAACGTTCTGAAGGAAGGAAGGAAGGAGGCTCAGCCCTGCGCGCGCCAATTAATAAAGGAAAAAGCAAATAAGTTTGACTTGTTTTACGTTGTGATTTGATCCTTCGTTTTGCTGTACGCAGTTGTACATTTTCCTTTGATGTCTCCTCTCCTATTCACATTTCCTTTCTTTTTCGTTTGTACAGGGGGAGGTGTTGCGGAGCGCCTTCGAGCGCCCCCGCCTTTTCCCTTCGCCCCCGGCCTCTCGCCTATCCAGTGCCCTTTCCACCGTAACGGGGTCCCTCTCCCCACTGGGCCAGCGATGGCATTTATTTCCCCAGTTCCAATTCGGTTCTAATTTCTCCTCCTCTTGCCGCCATGTTGCTCACCGAATAAACAGTTGTTCGTAAACTGTTCGTCCCGCTGCGCACCACACTCTATCAAGACACAACAGTAGGATACCCAATAATGTTGACGCTTTCAAGGGGCCAGGAGGGGCAAATTCCCCACATCCGTTTGGCTAGATCCCGACATCTGATCAAGACTAAAAAAGATGCTGATTTTGATGCTCTTAAAGACGTTCCGTTCGGCAAAAATTCGTGTTTGCATGAGATTTTTGGAGGGCAGCGTCGCTGTCGTTACCTAGTCGAAGGTAGGGGTCGATTTTGGCGCATCTCAATACCTTTAAAACCGCATTTTTCTCCACGCATTCTCCCTTTAAAGCCAAATTCTTCTCTGTCATGTTCCGGTACCTAATAGAAACCGAATAATCTTTGTTGCGATACCCTTTCCACTCATAGAACAGGTGCTAGAGGCTAATAATTAAGTTATAAGTCTACGGTAGCACCGAATTCAACCCCAAAAACGGCGGCCCCGTTCCGATGGGCGTCTCACCCACCAATGACCAACACGACCGGCAGGTGCTCGTCTAGACGGTGGCGTAGAAAACCTTTAGTTTTTGAGACCTTCGTCACTTTTTAGCATTTTTTATCGCGCTTTTTCGTACTTACCGATAAGTTGAAAACTGCTTTATGATTCTGAAATGGATTCTGAAAAACTGTTTTTTTTAATGACTTAAATCTTTAATACGACGAAAAAAGCCGGCGCGTTTTTTCCTAAGTGTTTTAGTATCCACGAAATAATTTTGGAATCATATTATAGGTAGAACACTCGATGGTATAATTTTATTGCTACAATAAACCACAAAATTGAAATCAGAATCTTAAAAAGCCATCTTTCGCTGCGGAATCCATTTGTGCATGGCTCTTAATTTTTCCGACCGGCTGCTCTGGCCCAGCATCGTCGCCGTTTTTATTTTCTGATTACCATTTTTAATAAAAAATTTCAATTCTTGATTTTTTTTTTGTGTGAGCGCCGTTTTTACCGCTACGGAGGTAATAGGTAATAGGTGCGTAATTCATATTTCTTCCGTGCCGAAATGTCAAAAATCGACTACGAAATTGGCGTGTACATAGGTGGGGGAATGCTGCCCCCGCTTTCCCACCTTAATTATTGGATCCCATCCCCTCGAGTTAAATGCTGTCTAGTCCCGGTAAATGCCAAAAGGCCAGCAAGGTGCCAATTTAAACCAAAAAAATGTCGGCTTTTCGCTGTGCTAAATGATAGCTAATTTTCGGGTGTGCTGGAATCCAAGATCAGCCCAAAAAGCTTGTTGATGTGCTTGGAGAATTCGGGGGGTGCAAATTGGCGATTTTAAATGGTAATTAACGAGGTTTTTTTGCGGGGTGATTCGAAACTTTGCCGAGAACGAAGTGATGCATTTGTTAGAAAAGTATGCAAGTACCTTCCAGGTGACAAGAATTTTCGAGGCATACCAGTTGGCGTCAAGTGCTGACAACATCATGAATAATTTTCGGAATTTTTGGCGTCCCCCTCTCCCTAGGGGTCAAGAATCGCGTATCCGTTCATTGAAAAGACGTCTCTCCATTCAACGCCTCCACGTGGCCACCTGGAGCGGCGTCTGAATTCGTGGCGGTGTGTGGGCGCGGAGTTGTTGCGAGTTCTCCCACGGAACAGGAAGTAGACATCTCCAAATAGACAGCTGGCCCCCCGTAATGAGAAGCCCAATCGTGCGAATCGGCCGGGCAAAGGGCGGACGCTAGCGTGACGTTACTCGCCCTAACGGGTCAACGATTAGGGCCTGCCAGACGCTGTTTTTTGGAGGGTAGGGCTACGGTGTCTAGGTCTAGTTTTGGGCCCAGGTATGGTAGCTCTCATAAGTTGCATATTTCGGCTTCTAGTTTTCAGTTCTGGGTCAGATTCCTTAAGGGTCGGCAACGCTGTTTTTAAAGGGCGAGGACTACGGTAGCCGGGCCTAGTTTCAAGCCGGATACAGTAGTTCGGTGCAGTTGCATATATCGATCTCACGTTTTTCTTCCTAAATCCAATTTTTTAATTTTTGGTTGGTATCTACGTTTTCTCTTCGATTTTTCCTATGTACGTCCGGGAATTCAAAGTCTTGGGGTGTAGGTTAAAGCTTTAGCCGGATTAATTTGGTAATTTGCATATTTCCATTTCATTCTTTGCCTTTCAAAGGAATACTGTACATTGCATTTTTTTCGATTTCGGCGTACCTTTATAGGATTTTCGTCTGCACGAAAATGGAAATTAGAAAAATTATGGTGGCCACCTGCCCGAATTTGTTATTTCTCCAAAAGCAACCTTTTCGTCTTCTTTGCAATAAATGATAAAATGGAAATTATGCAAATTAACCTAGAACAATCACGACTCCGGTAGTGCCGTATTTCATGTAAAATCGGCTCGTTTTTAACACACCTGCTGTGTAAATTTAGTCAATTTTACTCAGATTTACCCTCAATGGTCCTTTAATGCCGATAATTGCGTTTACTATTTTTGCCCGTTTTTTTATAAGTGCAATCCCAGTCCAGTTATTGTTTTGGCCGCCTAAATTTATTCAGCTTTTTCGCCTATTATTCTGCGTCCCCAAACAAAAACTAGCAACAATTTGTCCTTGCACTTTTTGGACAGCCAGTCCGGTCTGTGGTATCACCCGAAACACCCTATTAACGCCCAGAGAACGGGCAAAATTCCGGAAAACACAAAAACACATTCAGAAATGACGAGAAAGCGAGAGAGAGAGAGAGAGAGAGAGAGAGAGAGAGAGAGAGAGAATGAGTTAGAATGGGATAAGCTCTCGAAAAACCAATTACGATAGATAATTTGTTCGGGGGCTAATTCCAAATTTTGGACTGAATGGTCAACATGTCTAGCCAAGCTAGAATGCGTCTGGCAAAATAGTGAAATGAAAAATTCTAGCTTAAGTTAACATCTTTAGGTATTTAGTAATTTACATAGCTAATTATAATTATTAATAAATTTATATAATGTTCAAAATTTGTATTTAAAAATTCTCAAGATTCGTCTGGTTTTAAAAAAATTTCTTACGTTTTTCCCGGATTTATTCTTTGAATTCTTAAGATCGACTTTTCTTCAGGGATTACGGTACAACCCTCATTGGCTGGTACCGTAATCCGTAGATAATCCTAGATGCTTTGTACCCAAATTTCGAATTTCCGGCACCACATTCCATTCTACCCCGATTTCTGGCCGACTACGGTATAGTGTGCGCCTTCCGGACCGGACTACCGTATATCGAATCAGGCGACAATTCGGTTATTATTGGGGTGGATTAGACGACGAAATGGCAACGTGATTACCTACGTTGCCAACAGGGGCGAGCTTTGAGGATTGGCGGAAATTGGCGAATTAGTGACGGAGGAGATTACCTTTTGGAGGAGCTTGCAAGAAGTTGCATAGAGGAGAGTTTCCTTGACGTATCGGAAGCGTAGGAAGAAGTTTGTATCGAAGGTTGTAGCTGGAAAAACGAGCGCAAGAACAAGAAAAGTCTCTAATTTTTCAACGTCGGTTTTAGAGTCAAAGAGCAACGTAATAAAAAGACGAAGAAAGAGCGTGAGAGAGAGGGAGAGCTATAGAGAGAACGCGGCAGTAGAGAGCGAGAGAAAGAGCGAGAGAGAGAGAGAGAGAGAGAGAGAGAGAGAGAGCGAGAGAGCGAGAAGTAGAAAAGAGAGGAAGAGAGATAGAGAGATACTGAGAGAGAGGGCAAGCAAGTGAGAGAGAGAGAGAGAGAGAGAGAGACAGAGACAGAGACAGAGACAGAGACAGAGAGATAGGAAAAGAGTCACCGTCGTCCGTATCTCCAAGATTTCTAGCCCCAACTTTTGCGTCGGACATTAGCGGAACTATGAAGCCGCAGGGCTTGGATTTTGAGCAATGGGTCCAATTTTTTTACTTTTACGAAACGCTACAAGATACGAACGTACGCTACGTTACTTCCTACGTTTAGCTTGTCGTGGAATTATTCACAATCTGAATCCGCTTGACCAGAATTTAGCACAGGTCATGCTCGAAGTTGCTGCTGACAAATCTCCATTTCTGGTCCCCTTCTTCGACGTCCAAGTATTCTCTAGTTTTCTAGCCTGCCCTAGATCATACCTGTTGCGGAGGCGCCTGTGAGCGCCCGCGCCCTTTTCCCTTGGCTCCCCGGTCCCTCGCCTATCCAGTGCCCTTTCCACCGTAACGGGGTCTCTCTCCCCCCATGGGCCTGCGATGGCATTTATTCCCCAGTTCAGTTCTAATTTCCTCCTCCTATTGCCGCCATGTCGCTCACCGAATAAACAGTCTTTCGAACTGTTCGTCCCGCGCTGTCACACATCTACTCAAGACACAACAACTGGCGATCAGGATCACGAACTCACGCAACAACAAGGAAACCCCTAAGCCAAGAAGCAGCCGCTCAAGCCGCCGCCCGGTCAAGGAAAGGTTGGTCAAGCAGATGGTGATCAAGCGCAAGGACAAGAAGCTCTACATGGCAAGAAGCGGCGTCATCCCGTGGAGGATTCGATTAAAAGGGAAGTATTTTTACCCCTATCTGGCCTTCGCACTTTTTATGTGCTCGGATCGTGCGGGCATGCCCGTCGACAAGAAGGACCAAGTCGAAGCGCGCCGTCTTCGCCTCAAGTGCAACGAAGGAAGGAAGGATGTCGCCACCAAGGACGACAAGAAATGCAGAGAAGGTCGAGACGAAAGGGTCACAATGAGGCATCCGGCTGCCCCTCGCCCGCTCGAACTCCGTCAAGACCGGCCGCGAAACAACTTCAAAAAGAAGAACGGTTATGTCCTCACCCACAAAGGACTGGATACGCTTGCAAAGAGTTTGGCTTGGAGATTGTCCCTCCCATATCCCCGGAGGATAAATCGGACAGGTAAGCCCCCACCCGCAGCTCCAAAACTTCGATGGATCCGCGCCAGAAAGGAATTCGGACCGCTGGACGATGGCCATCGATCGCACGAGGAGCCCCACGAGCCCCGGCGAACAAAAGCGACAACATCAAGTCGACAAAGCCCGGATCGCCACAACCAAGAGCAGCCGGCCGTGGGTTCCACCTCTACGGAAGAGGTCCATCGCAAAGACCGAGGTTTGCAACAGCTCGGCGGACGGAGCGCGCACATCGAGCAGCCCGTCGACATGAAGCCCAACATCAAGCTCATCATTCTTGCAAAGAGGGAAGGAAGTCGTGCCGTAAATCGCCGCCTTCCTTGGTCAAGCATCGCCGGACGTTCTGAAGGAAGGGGAAGGAAGGATGACTAAGCCCTACGCTCGCCAATTATTAAAGGAAAAGCAAATAAGTTTTCACTTTTTTACGTTGTGACTTGATCCCTCGTTTGTGCTAGTACGCAGTTGTATTTCTTTCGGTGTCTCTCCTCCTTCCACATTTCTTTTCGTTTGTACAGGGGGAGGTGTTGCGGAGGCGCCTGTGAGCGCCCGCGCCCTTTTCCCTTGGCTCCCCGGTCCCTCGCCTATCCAGTGCCCTTTCCACCGTAACGGGGTCTCTCTCCCCCCATGGGCCTGCGATGGCATTTATTCCCCAGTTCAGTTCTAATTTCCTCCTCCTATTGCCGCCATGTCGCTCACCGAATAAACAGTCTTTCGAACTGTTCGTCCCGCGCTGTCACACATCTACTCAAGACACAACAATACCCTAGCCGCTCCTTAGACTGTTCTTTGGTCGATGCGGGTAAATGGTGTAGGTAACGATTGGACGAGTCGGGCCGAATCCACGTGCTACAGGGCGTTCTGAGGACCTGGTCATAGTGATTGACCAGACCCGCGAGATGGCCACCAATTGATAAGGAATGGTCTGCTGGGTGCTAGCCGGGCTTTTTGCCCTATGGGAAATATCGGAACGCCGCCAATGAATGTGATAAAGCGAATAGTAAGAAGAGGAATTTAAGGAATTCCGAAGTGCAACTGGGGTGCAGATGGGTGCAGACGGAATAGGAAATAGTGAACTGAAAGCGATCGTGGTTTTAAAGATACTAGAATCGTTGATTTAGAATTTTTAAATATGATGATTAAAGGTATGGAAAGCAGCAAATCAACCGTTAGATTTGCTTGGTCTCGACAACTACGCGGAAACCATTTTAAATTGTCGAATTTTTAAGCCTAATAGATAAGGGTCGCCTTGTAGGCTTCCTGCTACCTTTAAAACTCTAAACGATGGAAAAAATCAATAAATGACTTTTGAACCAGCTACAGTAATCCCCTCCAATCAGCAAAAATCCTCTTGGAATACGGTAGTTTCCTTTTCGGCCGCACCAGAAAATCCTAACCCATCATAATCATTACCTCTCTCAAAGCTTCATTATATTCCCGGGCCAAAATGATTGTTTTCGACATTTGGAAAGTATTATTAAGTAACATCAGGGCCAGGACGAATGCATCTACTAATTACAGCGGCTAAAAGATGGCCCCCGAAAAAAAGAGTGTAGTTAGTTGCGGAGCGGAGCAGAACAAGGCTGAAATGCGTATGCTGATGACAGCTGTAACGCGCCCAAAAGTACACTGTAGCTTGTTGCAAAACGGAGCGGAGTACGGTCGAAATAAATAGGCTAATTACCGCCCGCCAAATGTGGCTAAACAGACACTGTAGTTAGGTGCAAAACGGAAAAGGATCCGGAAAGGAGTTTAAGTGAATATCCTAATTACAGAGCAGACACTGTAGTTAGGTACAGAACGGAAAGCTCAAGGTCCAAATGGGTCCAATGGAGGCCAATTTTGCAAATCTAGGTGATTCAGATTAATTTTTGATCCTTGACTCCCCGGAAATTGTAGGCAGAAATGAAAATGGTCAAGACCAAAACATGCCTTTCTATTTCCCCCATTTTTCCTAATCAAATTACTCCAGATTCCCGAGAATTTCCGAGAGTTTGCACCGATTACCTCCCACTACCCAATAAGTCATAGCAACATGTGACTGCCCGATTTGCAGCCAGGTACCCGGTAATTCGGGGGTCTGGATTATTTTGCAAGCAAAAAAACACCGCTGCGGACTTGTGAATGGGGTAATTGGGGCCAGACAACGGACCCCACGTGGGCCCGCCAGACCATAATAATTATCACATTGGCTGGTTAGTTCACGTTTTTTTGCCCTTCCCACCTATGGATGAACCTTTGGTTTTTTGGGCCTTGCACGGATTGTAGAAAATATGAAAAATTAGGTGGGGTAGTTTGATACCAAGAAAAAAACGTACCTAGAAAATTCCCAAAAAAATTAACTACGAGTCTCTGTTAGCTTGTCTATCGACTGAATTTGAATTTCATCTCGAACTTACTGCTACGAATCAAAACATAGAATTTTCAGAATCTCGACATTTCTAAATCTGGAATTTTCCATACCTCGGAGTTTCGAAGTCTCGGTTTTCAAAATCTTGAATTTTCAAGGCTTCTAAATTACATCGTCTAAATTATCATTAAAATTATCAAAATTCGGGATTCGGAAAATGAAAGCTCCCGGTTTCGAGGCTCCGATTTTTGTTATTCTAATCAGGATTTGGACAAGGTTCTTTCTTCCTTCTCTCGATTCGCAAAGATCTTCTGGTAGCTGGCCTAATTTGCATATTCTTTTGCGTTACACATTAATCTATAAGGATTATTGTTTTGGCAACGTGACTATTTTTGGTAGAATTATGGATTCCTGGAGATTTCCGCGCCCGCGACACGCGACGCATTACCTCGCGTAGCGTGTCGCGTCCGCGGCAATATTGCCTGCAGTGCGGTCCAATAAAACCATAGTTATACGCCCTTTTAAACCCGGTTTTTCTGAACATTTTGTTGCCAACCCGCAGCAGGTGAAAGCGCTGTTGAAATTTGTCATTTTCCCCCGGCGGCGACCAGACGGGTTCTTATTACCATTTGTTTGATCAAATTTTCCGCGCCAGCTGAAATGGTAGCCAAAAGCCTGCCGTCACCTTATTTGCTCCAATGCCCGGCCGTTAATAGAATCGCTAAGGCTAGGCAGTATTCTCTAACCTTTCGAGCTTTTATTTGATTAGATATTGAAAGTTCATGTTTTATACGAATAATTTCATGTTTTGGGCCAAGGGGTCAAGACTTGAAATTTGAGTAGCATTTACTAACTTTTCAAAAGGCCTAAAAATATCGAGGTCTACAGTCCGGTCGATGATTTAAAATTCTCCGAATTGAATAAAATGTGAAACGAAATCATGTTTCTTTGTGACAATGATAATTTAATCAAACATCTAAATCAATGATCTATGTAAAGGTGGTAATTTAATGAAATTACTTAACAGATTAAGAATGTAAGGTTAATTATTAATACAGTGGCTCATAAACTTTTAAATCCAATAGGATTTTTCCTAAGTTATCACAACGTAAATACGCCAAGTTATGATCCGTTATGACAAATTTTCGGCTCGGAATTGACTTAAGCTACTGAAAATTCTATTTACTTGCCGGAAGTCGCACCATTAACTACGGTATTTTAATACACGATTTTTTTTCGATATTCTGCTTATTGTCCAATTTTCAATTGTAAAAAAAATACTATAGCTTTTTTGATACCAATTACTAGAAGCCAAAGAGGTAATCTGGTTTGGTAGAAGTCAAAAAACAATCGTAAAATCCTCCGAATTAGCCATGTCTAGCCGAAATCCTAATCTTTGGCTCCATCGGCCTCCCCCGGAGCTACCGTAATCCCCCCAGACGGCACCCAAAATCCCCGGGGGGTAACCTATGCAGTTGCGTTCCCCTCGATTTCTATGGCTTCCCAATAACAAAAAACGGTGAGTTTCGGGATTAACATCTAATTGGGGCTTCCGGTTTGTCGTTTCTATTAGCCCAATCCGCCCAAATATTGCCCCGGGGGTCATTTTTCTGTATTACGTTTCGACTCGAGGGGTTTCCGGGGAAGACCTAAGAAAAAGAGTGGATTTCCAGAACCTAGGAAACGGCGATTTTTGAATCGGGGCACAGGGTATCTTGTCGGAAAGAGCGGCTTAACGCGTTTTTTGTTATTTACGATGAAAGCTAGACTAGGGGGACTTCTTGGAGATCAAAAACCTTTAGTTACTTCTCTTTTAGGAAATTGCCACGATGACAAGTGAGGTCCCTAGAGAACCCCTAAAGGTACTTACTATGTATACACCTATTTAGGCCAGGAAACTGCGGCAACGATATGTGCGCATAAAGTCGCTGGTAGAGCACGGTGCCAAATTAGGTTTAAAGTTGTTTTAGCCTAAATTAGGTATCAGAGCCAGATCTTTTACAGACCGCGACGCGACACGCAACGCGCCAACCGG
Organism: Mesorhabditis spiculigera; assembly: GCA_958295435.1. NCBI lineage: Eukaryota > Metazoa > Nematoda > Chromadorea > Rhabditida > Rhabditidae > Mesorhabditis > Mesorhabditis spiculigera. The sequence goes on along the minus strand of CATQJA010002702.1, from coordinate 1,610,132 downwards.
CATTTGCGTTGCGTAATACATTGCTGCCTTTATTGGGCGCGTGCTGTCGCGCGTTGTGTGTCGCGGTAAAATCAAAAAACCCAGCCATCCCTTTAACTGGGTCGATTATTCGCAAATTTACCGGGCTTGTGCGGGCGCAGCTCCCGGTATCAACTTGCGTTCGAAAGCGTACAAGAAATGGGGGATATCGTTGACCTTGCGATAGTGGAGCCACTTTACCGTTTCAAAACCATCACTTTTAGCTTCAGGTTACCCCTACGCTCAGAACTACACCCGTCTCCGATCTAGACTTTGATTTTGCTCGAAAAATTCACCCGTTATTCACCCATTCCTTGGCTTCCCTTTACATGATTTCTTGAAGAGCCTCACAAGGCTCAAAGACAATCTCTTATTTTTGAAAACCTGCCTTAATAAAATATTAATATAATAATAAAAACATACCTTTAATCCCGGTTCCCAATTTTTACTTTTCTAAAAATAGAAGGCCTTACTTAAATCGTGCGGTGTCAATAAGGCACCACCAAAATCTTGGCCTCTTATAGGTTGAATCCGGAAGCAATAAAGGACACTGGGTACAGCGCAATAAATACAGATCCCTTTCGTTCTCGGTATTGTTTTCCATTCCCTACCTATCATCACCCAGTTCAGGGCACAGTCTTTTATCCGGTATAAATATACCCTGATCTCCCTGGTCTGGTATTTTTATTAGGTCCAAATCCATGCGTGAACCCCAGACACAACCATGCCCCGGTATTCAAATCCGTCGTCTGGAATAATCAGAATATAATGGGATTGGGGGGTAGACGTCGTTGTCGTCAGGGGAAAATAGACGCCCAGAAAAAAAATTGCGTGCAGATTAGGAGCGTCGTGTAGCGAGTGGGCACAATGGGGGCATCTGCATTTGAATAGGCGCCTGGAGTTCTGAGCGTATATTCCGACCCGGATTCCAAGTATGGTTACCACAAGATACCCAATGATCTCAAGGCAATGGGTTGGGGCATCCGCGTCACTACGTCTGGGGTACGTATTCGGTGTCGCCAGGAAACTGCGGAAGTTACGTAAGCTATGGAATTTCAAATTTTCTTTTTCGAGCGCCGCGTAGTCGACAAGACACGTGGATTACCGTGGTCTAGCGTAGCCTATCGTAGCCTGGATAAGCCTAACGTCGCCGAGCGTGGCCAAGTGTGGCCTAGAATAACCTACCATAGCCTACCGTAGCCCAGCCAAGTCATCGTAGCCTGGCGTACCACCTGCATATCCAAAGCTGCAAACTTGCGATTCTCAGGCCAGTTGATAAGAGCAAACCCAACCCTTATCGCCGATAACAAAAGACCCAAAATTCGTACTTACCATTTTTGAGATTTTCTGACACTTTCAAAATCGGTAAAGCTATTTTTGATTCCGGACATTTTTGAATCAAGAAGCGCCATCCGATCTCATTGTTTTTCGGCATTTACTTCTAGGAATTTACTAATGTTAAAAAATACACACCAAATCCGGATTTTACGATTTTTGGTGACTGTACTACGTCGTATCCTATCGTACACAATTATGTCCAACCTTTTCTCTGAGAGAGCGATAATCTGTACCGGATATTTGACACTTTTTGAGAAAAACCACGTGGCGGAAAGGACGTGGTTTTTAAAAATATGGCCCGAAGGATGTGTGTTGTCCTTTTTGTACGATAGGTACCCGATTTGGCGTTATTTTGAACGGCGGAAAATTGAGGTAGGATTGAAGCAGACGGCAAGGAGGTGAAGTGCGATCAAGGCGAGAAATCGTTGAGAAAATATCAGTACAGAAGAACTCGTCTTTTTTGCTTTTTTTGATCTGCTGATTTTGATTCGCTAATTCTACAGGAATCTCTGCTAGCTTGCTACTGAATGAACTGACTGAAAGAAGGCGGTTTTTAAGGAATATTATCGCTCGAATTTGGAACTCTGCGTAGGGTTTGGTTCCTGCTGGGCTCCTTCAAGCTTTCCCGAATGATCACCGCTAGCTTGCCCTAGCAGTCGAAATCCGAGGGGTTTGCAGGCTCACGCGTATCTCCCTAACGCTCTCTGCTAGCTGGTCTTGTCGACGCTGTCCTGACCTAGGTCGGTACCCCTAAACGTAGTTTGCTGGCTTACCCTTCTTCGAATTTTTTCCATCCACCGACCGGCTGAATGTGGCAAACCGCTCTTTACGACTTCCTGCTCTCAGGGTCACAGTTTTCAAAATTTTCGACGGAAACAGAAAGGCTTCTTGGACACCCAAACGTGCTCTGCTCAGCGTCCTTTTTCAAATTTCGAACACCCACGCACTGACTCAACCCGTTCCCCTAATGTAAAACACCACATCTCAGTAACCCTGTTGCCTGTTCCCCGGTTAACAAGTTCCGAATGGACACAGTTTTCCTTTCACCAAGCGCCATAATTCCATTTCCGCACTTCTGAATGGAAAGTTGTGCTCTGCCGGGTACCGTAACCCAATGCTTGGCCAGACTCCCCCCGCACCCCTTGGGGGCTGATTATTTTGGCAATTTTGCTCTCGGCACCCAAACTATCAGTTGGGGCCAGGGGGAAATTATAAGTTGGGGGAGGATTTTCTGAAGGATTCGTCTCCTGGGACCCCTAATAGTTACCATTTTTCGGGCTGGACCCTCAATTTTTTTATCCAATTGTCTAGCCACCCGCGGAGTCTGCTGATCGTTCCGAGGTGTTCGGCGTCGAACTTGTTGGTCTTGATGGGGTACCGTACCTCTCGGTGAGGTAGGGGAGAAAAATGGAGGCAGAGGGAGCGAGAGAGAGAGAAAAAAGAGTGAGCGAGAAAGACGGACAGAGCAATAGAGATAAAGAAAGAGAGTGAGAGAAAGAGGGAGAGAATGATAGAGAGTCAAAGCGAGGGACGAGAGAGAACAGAGAGAGAGACAAAGAGAGAGAGAGAGAGAGAGAGAGAGAGAGAGAGAGAGACGGACAGAGCAAGAGAGAAAAAGAGAGAGAGAATGATAGATGTCAAAGCGAGTGACGAGAGAGAGAGAGAGATAGAGAGATAGAGAGAGAGAGAGAGAGAGAGAGAGAGAGAAAAAGAGGGAGAGAGAGTGAGAGATAGAGAGGGAGAGAGGGAGAGAGAAAAAAAAGAGAGATCATGTCCGCGCACGAGAGAATATCAGAATGAGCAAGACAGTGTCTGGCATTTTACGAGAATATAATTACCAGTTGTAGTAGGATTAATTGAATAGCCGGGAGAGTCGAAAAAGGAAGTTCCGTGGGTGGTGGAAATGTCGAGCAAATTTTTGACTTTTGGCTAATGGCAATGTGGTGGCAAATTAGCGGTCTGGTGTTTTAGGTGCGGGTTAAAAGTGATGGGAGGTTGAACATTTTTTACTTCCGGAATGGGGAGAAGAAAGGTCAGGGATAACTTTAAAGGGACTGGGAGGTCGAGAGAGAGAGAGGGTGGAAGAGAGAGAGAACGAGAGAGGGAGAAAGCGAGAGAAGAGAGAGACCGAGTGGGAGCGAGCTACAGATACATGTCGTGAAAAATTTAAATATATCGCTTTTTGCGGGGAATGTGTTGCTTTGCTGGTCAGCGATATCTTTTCCATTGATAACCCGCCAGACTATTTGTCGCAGTATCCCCCCAGCTTACTCATTGTTTTCAACGGGATCTCGGTAAGCTGCGTAGCTTACCTCTTGGCAATTATCAAGATTCACAGACCATGGGGCTTACCTTTAACTCCCCCAGGGAAGGTTAAAAGGAAAACCCGGCTTACCCCTAGCGTTTTTTGTTATGTCACTGTGCCGAAAAATGGCGGAAAATGACGGTTTGCCTTGATAATATAAAAATTCTGGGTTAAGCGCGTAGTTATACAGGGCGGAGGCTGGGCTCAGACTACATTAATTCCCTAAAAAAATAGCGAAGGACAATCCGAGTGCTGGTGTCGACAAAAAAAGGGAAAGAAAAATCATCAGGTCGCGGGAATATCAGCTTTGCTGCGGCGCCATTCTAGAATTGTCTGGAACATTCGACGTTCTGGGCTTGGCATGCACTGTACTATGAACCGATGATAGGACGTAGCTCTAAAGCGATCATTCTGGTTCGAAATTGCCCGTTTAAAGGGCGGTTGAAGTCAAGAGATTCAATGGTTTCAAGGGTTCCTTGAAGGGGCCAGGATGAGTTATTATAGGCCAGACCATGCTAGGGTTATGCAACTACCAGAGGCGCCAAAACGGTTGAAAATGCAGCTGGATAGCTGGCCGAAAATCGTTGACAAATAATTCAACATGACAAAGAAACGCCTTTTTCCGGCGTCTCGCCTGGCTGTCTAGACCTAGTGAGGGGAAAGGGTCGATTTTAGAGATTACCAGACCTTTACACATAGACCTCAAAGCCACTGGCAAAAGCTCAAGGCTACTAATGTAATTATCGCGATTGTTTGATTATTCACTGGTTAATGCGCTGCCCGAGCTATGCTTAATTACCGACTTCTGACAAGACTGTTTAATTTTTTAAGTGATGTAGGTCTCTGTGGTTTGTTTGGAATGTTTAAAGGGATGCCCAACCTTTTCAGGGCTCAAAAAGCAAAAACCACGCCGCGGGCGGGGTTCGAACCCGGGACCTCCGACTTGTAGGCCCAGATGCTATCCATTAGGCCATAGTGGCAATCCATCGGATCGGATGAGAACGCCACATGAGGGAAAGGGGTCCGAATTCCGTGCGCTTTGGGGCCCATTGCAGCACACAATTCGCGCGTCATTTGTATTGCCCGGAATACATAACTATATATTTGCCGGCGAAACATTGGGTATCCCTTTAAGGGCTGTTTGCAGTCATTAGTCCGATCATTAAGGAAAAACAGTTCTTGTTGTTCTCTGAATAATTCAGTTAAACATACGTTTTTTGAGGCAGCTGCTTGTATTCGGCATTGCCAGAGATCACATGGAAATTCTTGGAGAATTAGAAACGGGGAGTACTTCCACACTTAAGCTTGCATAAGGTGAAGTTTAATTCCAAGCTCCAAGTCGAAAACTAGGCCTGATCCATGCTCAAAAATTTGTCACTACAAAACTGCAAGCCCCGCGAACTAGACTGTACTTTCCGGCCAATGATCATTCTCCGTAAAATAGGGTGCACCGGAAGTTCTTAAAGGACACATGATTTACCTAGCACAGCCGCTGTAATCGCTCAAAAACCCCCAAAAATCATCGCCAATTTTCGGAATTCGTTGTCCATTTTAGGCGGCGCGCGCGGCGCGCGTCTCGGACAGGCTAATTTCAGATTAGAAGGACGGCCGATGTGCCGTGCCGGTAAATCGAGAAAAGGCGATTTTTTTTAATTTTTTTTTGGCGCCCATTTTCAACAAATAATTGTCGAAAATAACGCCGAAAAATGACATGGGCGGTGATGACTCAAAGGCTAGCTAGAAAAGACGTTCCGCAAGGCTGAGAGGGCGTCGGAATGGGTAAAAAGCACACCCGAGAATGCGGCGGGGTGACGAACCGGAAATAGAGCTAGACAGCGGTAGCAGTCTAGTAAAAGCGTGCGTAACCTTTCGGAAAAAAACACTCAAAATAGCAAGTTTACGGGGCTAAATTTAGGTTTGAGGTCGTCTGGGGAAACAACACTTTAGAAGCATTTCATAGGTTTGACCTCTAGCCCTCGAGGAATGGTTTTCACTCGCTCTCGCTCGCTATCTATCTCTCTCTCGCTCTCTCGCTTTCTCTCTCCGATCCCGCTCTCTCCAATATCTGTCTCGCTCGCTCTCTCTCTCTCTCTATCTCTCTCCCGCTCTCCCGTTCTCTATCTTTGTCTCTCGCTCACGCTCTCCTTCTCTCTTGCTCTTACTGTCTCTGTCTGTCTCTCTTTGCGCCATTTTTTACTTGTATTCTTATTGAAGTCTTTGCACAAGGAAGTGTTCTCTCAACTTTTCCAAGAACATTTTGCAATCCATTCGTTTTCCGTGTCTGCTATAGCAACCGCAACATCAACCATTTTTTTTCGGAACTCCTAGTTACCCGGCCGTGAAATAGGCTTAACTCTTTCATCAATGGTTTCTGCTGAACGAAATAATGTTGCACGTTCCAGTCGTCACTCTTTGTTCTGTTTGTCAAGTGACCGAAAGGAACGTCTTTTTCGTAGGCAAGGAAAGTACGCGGAACAGGGAATCGTGGACGCCTCATCGTCTCTGAGAGGTGTAAATAGTCCGCTTGCAGGGTGCAAAAAGTTCAGTGGCGGAATGGAGACCTGGCACGGAACATTTCGGTGGTTCGATGATCTGGCATTCTGGAAATTAACTCGTTTTTGCACTATGGCCGCTTTTTGGAATCTTTAAGATGTCATTTTCATATTTGACGAGATTAACAAACTTTTAAAAGCATTTACTAAGTTTGGAAAATCATTCCCGATATGTATGAATTCATAGTCCGCTTCGAAGAATTTTTCTCGATTTCGTCCTTCCAATTTTAGCACTTGTGCATTTCGCACACTTCACCATCCCTTTAAAGACCTTTTGTTGACCCAGAACACTTGATTTTTCTCTAATTTTTCCTGATTTGAATTTATGTTTTATTTCTTTCCGTTACTTGCCTGGGGAAACGAAAATACTTCCTAACTGCCTTTTGAAGCTTCATTGTTCCCTTAAAATACCTTGTCTTAGCAATGTTTTCCAAAAACTGACCTAGCATGAACCTTGCTTAGTTAGGATGCTAATTTAGTAACTGCACCGACCTCCCCGCCTTCATAACACCTTTAAAATCCTCTCTTCCTCCTGAAGAAGCCATTTCCTTCTAGTTAAACCCTACGATTCCTCAGACCACGCCCCCAAATCGGCAACATCGTTTTTCGGCCGGGCTACCGTTTCCAAGGGAGGGGCGTGCTATGCCCCAACGGGGGTTACCGTAACCTGGGCGGGTCCCCGAGACCCCTAGGGGGCTGGAATTCGGCGGGCGAAAGGGGAGGGGCCGGCGGGGCGGGCCCTACCCCCGCCACCCTTTATTAGGGCCCGGATCGAGGCCACGAACGACCACTTCTACGCCCTGGCGGCACTTTCAAACGTCTGCCTGCTCTGCCAATACCTCAGCTCGGATAACTTCGCAACATTCACGGGGAACGGCCCACGGAGGGGTGCTTCCGGGTTTTTGGGGCAGAACTCACCGTTTTTCGGAACACACCTCTTTCCGTTCACATAGTTCTCAAGTTCGTTGGCGCCTTTTAGAGTTCAATCCCATTAAATTAAAACAGTTTGATAAGCCACCATATTTATTCAAGCTAATTAGCATGCTAAAATTTTATAAATTACGCAATTGGTCTCAAAATGTGTATCCTACTATATATAAAAAAATAGTGTCTGTGTGTGTGTTTGTGTGTGTGTTGCCACTTTGCATCCACTTCCGTCTGTCTGTCCGGAGGATATCTCAGGAGGGGAGGGGTGTAAGGAGGTGTATGATACGTCATTAGATGCGTAATGGGCTGGAGATGACTGCACACAGATTTGATTTTGTGAAATATGTCGTTTTCGACATTAAAATTAAGTTTTTCGTAAAAATTCGGTCATCCACTTTGTTAGGAGAAAATTAGCATACGCCGGAAGTTCCAGTAGCCTATATAAAGGCCCAAAGGGAGCGTTTTTCTTTTTTTGTCCTTGGAATTGAGACACAATTATGCAAAATAGAGAACATCATAGGAATAGACGGGACCAGGGTTGAAAAGTCGCGAAGCGGCTTTTCAACCCTGGTCAGAATTTAATTGAGACCGCTACCGTAGTCGTGAGAGCGAAAAACGCTTGAAAAGGCAACTTTTTGCGATTACCTCATTTTGCATAATTTTCTTGCCGAATATTTTGGGTCAGCTGATTTTTTTATCTAGTCGAGACCCCGAAAATACCTCAAAAATCATTCCTTCGCAACTTTCTTCTTATTAATTTGTGGTTTTTATCTTTCTTAGCTTTCTCCATCTATCTCTCTCCACCCCCTCTCTCTCTCTCGCTTGCTCTTTTCTCTCTCTCTCTCTCTCTCTCTCTCTCTCTCTCTCTCTTTATTTGACTCTCCTCGTTTTGCTACTTTTCCTGTTTACACATCCTTCCGGTTGCAGTTTTCTGAGGTCTTTCCTCTCTCACTTTCTCTCGCTCTCTCCCCCTGTCCGTTCCTCACTCTTCTTTCTCTCTCTCTCTCGACGAACACTTACGTAACTTCACGTAATACTACGAAGTTGCCCCTCAGCTTTTTGATCTGTCGCACATTCCCATTCTTGTTTACGCCACTTTTTGATCTCCCAACCAAGTCGTTCTTCCTGCTAAGACATGCCCTTTGCCCCCATTTCTCACCTCGTGAAAGTGTTTTCTGATCTTATCAACTAGACGGCCAAGAAACGCAACTCAAGAACTGATTTCCAGCCAAATCCCCCACACTCCCTCGGATTGCCTGCTAAAATGCAACAACTTCTGCTTGCCGTTGCTCTCTTCGCTACCGTATCCCTTGCCCGGCACCACCACCATCATCATGATGAGATGTTAGAAGAGTTGGACGAGCTGCCGGTGCGGATCTCTCACCCGGTCAAAGTTGAATTGGAGAAGCTGAACCCGCGTCTTGCCGCCGCCAAGAAGCACTTGCAGCCGTTCTTGAAGTGGGTGTGTAGAGTGAGAGAGAGAGAGAGAGAGAGAGAGAGAGAGAGAAGAGAGAGAGAGAGAGAGAGAGAGAGAGAGAGATAGTGAGAGAGGGGAAGGGATGGAGTGATTGCCCGAGCGAGAGAGATGTCTTACCGTAATCCATCCCTTACTATCTATTCAAATTCTAGTGATGCTGGAGAAGTCCCGGAAGTCACCCGATGCCTGGTCAACTACGCCGAGAAGGACGGTATGGCCGTCATGCTCGACAAGGTATTTTTTTGGCTGGATATCCTGTGTTTCGATTTTTTTGGTGGTTTTGAATCTTGTTCATCTCCCATTTTTAGCCCGTCCTGAAGGAGTGCCGAAAATCTGATGATATGAACGACGGCGAGTGGATTCCTGGCTGCTTCTACGCCAAGACGGGAGACTCTGAGAGCTACGACTGCTGGGTGCATCAGCCGGTGAGTGTTAAGAAAGCGCGAGAGAGAGGAAGAGAGAGTCTTAGGGAGAGAGAGAGAGAGCGAGAGAGCGAGAAAGAGAGTGAGAGAAAGGGAGAGATAGAGAGAAAGAGAGAAATCAAGGTCGCAAACCAGTTCAGCAAGTTCAAAGTTCGCACGAGACTTGATGAAGCCCGGTTTTTTGCTATAAATTAATGCACAATAGCGAAGAGAATGAGCCACCGAGTTCAAGAAGTTCAGCGCGATACTTAGAATTTCGTTGCTAGCGTAGCTTCCGGTGCAAAATTCGAGGTGCTTTAGCAAGGGCACATAGCCAACAAGTTCAAGAACTTCAATGGATCCTCTAAGCAGGCAAATACGTATTTTATATCAATTTCTACAGATCTCCATGATGGCCGACTGCAAAAAGGAGTGCGACCCGAAGGCCGTCGACGGCACCGACACGTCGTTCTGCTGCTGCTGGGGCGAGCAATGCACGTCTCCATCCAACCGGGAATCCGCCCGTCTGAAGCAGTTGATGCGATACGAGATTGACGCTTAGATTTTTGGCATATGGCCAAGAATCTAGCCTCTACCTACGAGACCAAAAAAGACCGCTAACCAGCCGCGCCGCGCACGGGTGGCCGAATCGACCGGAAATCGGGGATGACAGACGAATTTAAAATTACCGTTTAGCTCTTGGAAATTCGAAAAATTCTTATGATTTGCATAATAACATCTGTTCATCTACCGGCCGTCGATCCGGCCAAGTACTGCTTGGATTTGGGGTGTTTTCAGCTAAAAAATTACTGCAAACTTCGAATTTTTAATTTTTATGATTTTTTGGGGTACCTTAATTCCGTTCGACACTCAAATTACAGTATTTCCGCTATATATTTTTCTAAAAACACCTCAAATCCACAAAATCCAACCTATCTTGCCATTCCACGCTTTGCCAATTCCCCAAAATCGACCAAAAAATGCAAATTTTCCCTATTCCTGATTCCCAAAAAATTCGAGACCCCGACTTGATCTCACGGTTATAATAAAATGGCGAATTATTGGCTAAATTGATCAAATTTCATAAATTTAATCATTTTAATGGATTTAAAACTCAAATTCGAAGTCTGTGAACTCAAAAATCTCCAAAAAAACGGCCAATAATTCGCGCCCCGTTAGGAAAAAATGTGCTGCTGTTTTTGCGTACTTTCACGTGTTGTAAATTCTGTTTTATAAAAATCATTGATCCCTATTTTTTCCCTTAAATCCCATGCTTTTTCTGTATAACCGCAACACCGAAATTTAACTTCCATTTCCCCCCGGAACGGGCTCGGCTGGACCCCCACATGAAGCGGAGGATCGGGTCGATTTAGCCTCAATTCTACGCGCTACTCTTTTTCTCTAGCCACGCACTGTCTCTCTCCATCTCTCGCCCTATATCCCTATGTCCCATCCAACTGATAAAAAACCACGAAAAATTGTTATTAATTTATATTTTTTGTGTTTTTGAGCGATGCATTTGTTTAGCCCTCGACTTCGGTCGGGGGTCCCTCTTTGTAATTTTTTTTTCTGTCGACGGGGAATCGCTGCGCCCTCTCTGATGAAGCAATTGTGTGTGTTCGTGCCCTAGTCAGTGATTTGGTACTGAATAAAGTATTAAAAATCACTAATTGATATCGAAAACCGAAAACGCACCAAAAAATCGAAAGAATGTTCAACAAAATCGACTTCCGTAAACCCACTTAACCTTGCCACTTCGCAAAACTACAGTAGTCCGGATATGGCCTTACTTCGGGTTCACGTTATAACATCGGACACTAAAGAAATCTTATTGAAGCAACCCTTCAGAGCTGTTCACCTCGGTATTATTTGAGTCGTTAAAAGCTGGACTGCCAGGTATTGGGATCTACGAGGGAGTAGGGTAAATCAAGTCTGAAACATCGCTAAATTGAGACGGATACGTTAGTCTTCTGTACCTATGGCACCGATGGACGTGATTTGTCTGCAACGCGCTGCTAAAACCCGTTGAAAGGCGAGCGACTATTTATGAGGCCTTGCTTAATAAACAGCAGATAACCTCTTACGGATCAATCCGCATTTACTGCGATAAATTAGAAATGAGAAATAAGCGTCTGTTTAAGCAAGTGTCGTACTCATCAGCGGATCTCTCTGGCCAGGTACTGCGTGGGCTCGCGTCTGGGACATCAATTTTTCCACAGGTTTTGGTTCCGATAATGCTGGTGTCCAGTACGCCTTCGGTTTCCAGGACATTTTGGGATGTTTATTCACATCCTAGCATCCTAAGTCCCATAATGAAAAGACTGCTAGGACCTAACAGTTCCTTTCCATTTCCAGAATAGCGGTGCCCCTGCCATTTGACGGTACGTTTTTCCCACGGTCCACCTATTTGCTTTTCGTCTGCCTGTCTAACCGCATTATAACCTGCCGCACTTCGAAGGGGTGAGTACGCTGCGGAGTGGAGCTTATTTACTTTTTCACAACAGCTGATTTTTTGTTGTTTAGGAATCGTAAGACATCACTCGCCCTTTGCGTCGGAATTCCAGGCAGTGGTTTCCCAAACAAGCAACAAGCGCTCACCTGTCTAGACGGATTGTTTCGGAATTTACGTCTGGCATCACTACCACCTGTATTTTATGGTACTATTTGTGTCTGACTCTTAGGCAGCAGACCGTCTTGATCAGCTGGTGCTCAAAAATAAATAAGAGGAAGAGAGAGAGAAAGATAGAAAGAGAGAGAGAGAGAGAGATAGCGTCTGAAACTGGTGCTCCAGACCGGAAGGAGATCTCGCGCTGACCGGACCGGAATAAACATCGGTGTCACGCCCTGTCTAGCGTCACCTTATCAGAATTGTGACGCCGACCAGGCGCTAGCCCCAGACGCCTAGACAAAGCACAGACAAGCTTTTCGTCATTTTATGTAAATAAATAAGCTTGCCCCGGGCGGCTGTGGCACGCAATGAAATTTGTGGGATGGCGTCTGGCCAAGTGTGCAGAGTGGGGATTGGCTGAAATTATGAGGAACTAAGCTAAAATTCGAGAAAATTGCATAGTTATGGAGATGACAATGTAAGTATTGTCATGGACCTACGGGAAGGGATGATATGCATTTGATTAGTTTTCATCGGGGGTTGGACGGTCGTTGAATTACCTATTGCAAGCTAGTGATCCCTACAGGTTATCTTAAAGGGGCTCCGAAATCTGGTCCACGGCCCCTGCTGTGATTCCTGGCAAATAGCCAGATGCGGCCGCAACGCGACCGCGCCGCATGATCTTTTGCCCCTGTTTGGACGCGAAAACGCTTCAATTTCAAAATTCTGATGCTGTTTTTGGAATCCTCAACGAATTTTGATCATTCCGGACTTTTAGATTATGAAAATTGACCAGAGAATCACCGAGATCGAGAGATTGGGTGCTTTACAAGGAATTACGACATGTAATTGCCGCGCACACAAAATTTCGCTTTTGCCCCAAAAAGAATTAGGTTTTTCTCAAACATTTTACGTTTTTTCGCAATCAAATCACTTTTCTGGCACTTCTCGGCAGTGACCCTTTCGTTTTTTGTCCCGTAGGCCGATTCCCCGCACGCACGAATTTTGACTTCTGAGCCCCTTTAAAAAAACCACTCCCTCTAGCGGGCTGCAGAGGTCTCCGATTTTGACAATTAGATATCTATCGAATGTTCTCGGAAAGGCGAGAAAATAAGCGCTTTTCGTTTTTCTATTAGGAATTTTAATTCACCAATTTAAGACCAAATTCCATGAAAACTACAGGATTTATGCCAAATACGCATCTAAATTGTTTGCTCAAGCTAGCAGAGCGACGTTGATTTTACACTTTTTTTAAGAAATCGTTAAATATCGGGACCGGCTTAAAATTGTGCCGGTTTTCTCGCAATTTTGAGAGCTTTCGAATGAGAAAAATGCGACCTAAAAGATACCCGGTTGCCCCATAGATAACAGTTTTTCAGGCCCTGCCCATTAATGTCGATTAGCACGAAAAATCAGTAGGACAGCGAAGGTCGCTGTGCTTGCCCTTTCTGCTGTCTCCTACCGTAAGCACTTCGTCCCAGCGGTCAGATCAGGGTTATGTTCATTTTCCTAAAAATCATTTTTCCTAAATTCATTTTTCCTAAAAATCATTTTTCCTAAAAGTCATTTTTCCTTCTGTCTGCGCTTCAAAGCAACATCAAGATCACATAAGTACATCCTGGCCGCGTGCCCTTTCCGAAGAACATTTTGAGTACTATTTCTGGCAACCCAGAACCGTCTATTCCACCTGCTGGCTGCCCGTCTGGTCCACCGGGGCTCCGATCTTTCCCAAATTCAATTATTTGTAGCCCCGAATCTCATATTCCACCCGGCCACCCTCACATCCGAAAAAGCAAAGCACCTGCCAAAATTTGACCTTACCTAGGGCAGGGAAAACAAAGAAAAAGGCACGCAGCGATCAGAGTTATTCTAGTCGGTGGATGTTGAACGCCAATGGTGGATTATTAGATAAAATCGTGAGAAGGGCATAAGCTGGTTTTCTGTGTTCCGGCCAGCAAACGGAGACCGAAAGTCACGGTCTAGCGTTTCTGATTTTTTGACGCGGAGCTTCGAAAAGGACTTTGTTAATAGGCATTGTAGCAAACGCAGAAGTTACCCCCTTCTCGAATCTGATAAGGATTTGATTACCGTAGACTTCCAACTAGCCCGGTTAGGTCCGGCCGTCTACGCCTACGCCTCCCCGATATTCTTGGTCTTTCTGACACGCAGGTATATAGACGCGTATTATGACGTATTCGTAACCAGTGGAAAAAGACCGCTTTGCGGCCCTTTTCCACTGGATCCCGTCCAGGAACCATGAATTTAAATAACTTCTTTTTCGGCCTGCGCATGAACCTGAGTCAAGGAGCCATTCTTTGGCCTGCGGCGTAAGGGCCAGCGTTGCGCTAGAATCCCTGAGCCTGCGTCGCTAGTTACTGGTTTTTCTCTCCCGGAATCTGGCCTGCGGCACGAGAGCCTGGGTCCAGGACCCATCCATGGCCTGCGGCGCGGGAGCCTGCGTCCAGGACCCATCCTTGGACTGCGGCGCAAGAGTCTGAGTCCAGGACCCATCCATGGCCTGCGGCGCGGGAGCCTGCGTCCAGGACCCATCCATGGCCTGCGGCGCGGGAGCCTGCGTCCAGGACCCATCCTTGGACTGCGGCGCGAGAGTCTGAGTCCAGGACCCATCCATGGCCTGCGGCGCGGGGAGCCTGCGTCCAGGACCCATCCTTGGACTGCGGCGCGAGAGTCTGAGTCCAGGACCCATCCATGGCCTGCGGCGCGGGAGCCTGCGTCCAGGACCCATCCTTGGACTGCGGCGCGAGAGTCTGAGTCCAGGACCCATCCATGGCCTGCGGCGCGGGAGCCTGCGTCCAGGACCCATTCTTGGCCTGCGGCGCGAGAGTCTGGGTCCAGGACCCATCTCGAACTCGGACTCGAATTGCCTGTACCAGGGGTACCAAGAAGATTGTTGCCCCCACGCCAGCCTTCGTCTGGTCGACCCCCACAAGTACACAATAAAACAATAATGAAGGGTGTTTTCTTGGTCACATCAATGGTCAGGAATTACGAGCTCATTCCGAGTAGATTGTTTGCAGAAAATGGCTAAAAATAGCATACCTAATACTAGGAAAGCTAAAAATAGCAAAAATATAGAGCTGAAAATTTTAATCGAGCTAATTTTACTGAATCTGAATATTAAAACAAGTCAAATAAAGTTAGATAGGAGTTGGACTTTTTTAATTTTAAATATAATTTCTGGTGTGTTTTTTAGTTTTTCGTCGATTTTAACTTGAGGATTTCCGAGGTTGAGGATTCTTTGCGATACTTGACGAAATTATTAAAAAACAAGTCTATGAAGATTTGGATGGAGAGAGTTGCCGCTATTTTGGTTTTTAAGGCAAATTATCTTGATTATTAGAGCACTTTTTATGTATTAAAAAATTTCCTATAGTAATTATTATGCACTTTTTTATCATCGCAAATTTGAATTTCATAATTTTTCCTGAATTTTCCGTGAGCACTTCTGTTGTAGATGTGTTTCTTCGTGAGTTCTTGTGCTGGAGAGTGCCAAGGGAATGCCTTGCGCACTGACCGTTTGACACCTGAATAGTTACGAAAGAAGAGAGAACAACTTTTATTACACAACGGTAAAACGACCTAAAAAACAAGCAGCGGGACAAGCAGGGAAAAGTCGGAAGGGAGAAAATCACAGGGGGCTCTTTGGCTCGGGGGAAGGGTGCACAAGGGGACGGAGGGATGAGTACTGCGTCGTAGCGCATACAGGGCAAAACGATTCGGATCAGCTTTTGCTTCTTCTCTCAACATCTCCCTTCGCGAAATGAAGTGGTCGTTGGGCGTGGACTTGACGGTGATGATGACGGCTTCGCGGGCGCTTCACTGGTAACGGGTAGTCGGTCGTCGGATGCGCTTGTGATCCAGGATCGGTCCGAGAGTCGTCGTCTTCTTCTTGGGTGCAGGTTTGACTTCAACTTGTTGATGATTTTGAGGGACTTCATCTTGTCCGTGGTGTTGCTGATCAAGGGCATCTTGAAGCAGTTGAGGAGATCGTTGGCGAGTTGCTGGTGCTCGAGCCGGTGATCTCGTTGGTGACTTTCGTGGCGTCCGGGGCCGGTGAGCGTTTTGATGGGGAACATGGGGGTTTGGCACAACAGGTACTGGATGAGGAGGCTTGTCGGTGGTCGCGGCAGCTTCATGAAGATTGACGGGCTCATCAAGTGAAGATTCAAGGTTGATACTCGTATTGCTGGGAATATCAAATTCGTCCAGAATTTCATGCAATGCATCTCGAACAAAGCGAGTTCGCAGTTGATTGGCATGCCGGCGCCAAATCTCTCCAGAGGTAATTTCAACCTCAAATACACTTTTTCCAGATATTTTGGAAATACGTCCTTCGATCCACACAGGCTTACTGGGCTTTCGATAGTCTCGAACCCAGACCGTGTCATCGATTGCAAATGAACGTTTTCGTGCGCCATGCCTCCGGTTGTACTGCTCAACCATCGCATTCTTCTCCCCTTTTTGAAGAACGGCGTTTGCGTTATGCTTGCTGTTGCTCTGTGCTAGAGCCAACCGAGCAAGTGGAGTCACAAGTTTTCTCCCGATAAACATTTCAGCCGGAGAGAACTGTTCTGGCGAAGAAGGGCAAGGAGTGGACCGATATGTACGCAAAAAGGTTTGCAAAGTTTCAGCGTTTGTGATACCAATAGCTTTGCTCAAAGCTCTTTTGAAGGTATCAACAAAGCGCTCGGCCAAACCGTTTGATTGGGGATGAAACGGCGGTGTGCGGATATGGTTTATTCCACGCTCCTTACAAAAATCTTCAAACTCCTTAGAAGTAAATTGAGTTCCATTGTCCGAAACGAGCGTTTCCGGATCACCAAACCTAGAGAATACATCTCTCAACTGGGAAATCGTCATGCGACTTGTCGCGACTTTATTCTCGAAGATTTCAGGCCAACGGGAATATGCGTCTACAACGACCAAGTACATTTTGCCATCAATTGGGCCGGCATAATCGATATGCACGCGCTCCATTGGACGATTTGTGGTAGGCCAGGGAGTCAATTCATTCTTTGCAGGCATCTTCTGGGCTTTCTGACAGCCTTCGCATTCCTTCACGATGCGGTCGATGTCCTGATTCATGCCAATCCAATAAACTGATTGTTTCGCCAACAATTTCATTCGCGTTTGGCCAGGATGGCCCTCATGTAGCATTTTGAGGATTCTTGTTTGCAATTTTTTCGGTATTATAACTCGTTCATTGAGAAATAAACAGTTGCGATGAATCGATAATTTAGAAATTAGACTTTTATAGGCGTACAACGACGAGCCTGGTAAACAGTCCGGAAAATTTCCACTTTTTAGGGATTCAACAACGGTTGCGAGGAAGTAATCCTGCTCAGTATGCGACGCGATTTCTTTGTGCGAAACAGGGATTCGGCAAAGTTGTTCCTCGAAAACGGCCGTGATGTCGACTTCTATCTGCGAAATAACGACATCTTCTTCGGGATCCGATTTCGGCGGAATCAGACGGGAAAGAGCATCGGCTTGACCAAATTTGGTAGTATTACGATATTCAATTGTAAAATCGTAATTGTTTAGTTGTAAACACCACCTTTGCAAGCGATTTGCGGTGTGTTGTGGGATGCCTTTCTTTGACCCGTAAATTGGTAAAAGGGGCTTATGGTCCGTCAAAAGTACGAAACGTCTTCCATAAATGTATCGATGGAAGCGACGAATCGCAAAAATGAGGGCTAAGCCTTCTTTTTCGATCTGGCTGTAGTTTTTTTCCGCCACGGTCAATGCTCTGCTAGCATGCGCGATAGCCTTTTCAGTGCCATCCGCGAACCGGTGTGTGATGACTGCCCCAAGTCCCTGCTCGCTGGCATCAGCGGCGACGACAATCGGCAACTTGGCGTCATAATGGCAAAGTAACAAGTCGGAAATCACGATTTCCTTGAGCGACTGGAACGCTCTTTCACAGTCCTCGTGCCAGATGAACTTGACGTCTTTTCTTTTCAACTCGTCGAGCGGACCGCGCAATTGCCGCATGCGAGGAATAAAAGACTGATAAAATGAAACCATGCCCAGAAAACTTTCAACTTCTTTCAGGCAGGTTGGTCGTGGCATTTTTGCTATCGCAGCCGTCCTTTCGCCGTCCGGTTTTCGGCCTTGCGCATCAAGGATGAAGCCAAGATATTTCACCGAGGACTGGCCGAAGGAACATTTTTCAAGTTTGACGCGCAATCCGTACTGGTGGATTCGCTCAAACAACTGACGGACTCTGTCGTCGTGCTCCTCTTGGTTTCGGCCGGTGATCAACAGATCATCCAAGTAGGCAGCAGTCCCGTCGAGGCCTGCGATCAAATTATCCACTATTTTCTGGAAAATACCGGGTGCAGTTTTTACTCCAAATATCAATCGCTGATATTGAAAAAGACCTTTGTGCGTATTGATCGTTAGGTATTCTTGGCTGGAAGCCTCAACCTCGATTTGCAAGTAAGCATCTTTCAGGTCAATCTGCGAGAACACTTGTCCACCGTTGAGCTTTGTGAAAATTTCTTCCGCGGTTGGAAGAGGATGATGGTAGTCTTTCAACGCATCATTCAGCCCGGTGGAGAAATCACCGCACAGTCGCAAGGAGCCGTCTTTCTTCTTGACTGGAACGACCGGTGCTGCCCATTGACTGTAAGTGACCGGTTTTAAAACCGTCAAATCAACAAGTCGCTGGAGTTCTTGTTCAATGGCTGCTTCCATTGAAAATGCAACACGTCGAAATGGAAAGAAAATTGGTTGTGCCTCTGCTTTTAGCTGCAATTCGGCTTTTGCAACCGTGCACAAACCAAGGCCATCCTTGAAAACAGCTGGGTATTTCTCGACAAGCTCTTTCTCCAGATGAGAAGGCTTCACTTGTACCTTATTCACACACAATTCTTCGAAACACGAAGCGAATTGAGGCAACTGGTTTATCCAATCCAGTCCCATCAACCGGATGTTGTTCGTCACAAAGCATCGGCCGTGCCCTTCAATGCCTTTCACTTCAAATTTAGTGTCAAAGGACCCTTTCACGTCAATTGGACTGCCGTTTGCAGCGCGTAGTTGAATATTCGTCTTTTGTAACTGAGGGCATTTCAGTTTATGCCACACAGCATCATCAATAATCGTTACAGCTGCTCCGGTATCTAATTGCAACGTAAAATCGATTCCTTGGATGGAAATCTCGACGTCTTTGCGAGTAGAGTCGATGGCATTTATGTGGACAACCTGATTCACCTTCGGTTTCCAATCTTTTTTGTGAAAATTCCTTGCTTTAGATGAATTTTCAGCACCACGCGCATTTCCGGAACCTCCGCGACACTCTTTCGCCCAGTGTCCGCGCTTTCCACACTGATGACATGTGTCATTCCGCTTGTCCCTTGGGGTCCGATCATTAGAATCGAAGTTTCTCGGGTGACCATTGCTAGAGGTATGCCCGTGTCCCTTGTTCCACGTCTTTCGCGACCCGTGCTGGATCCGATTCACACTGGCATGCTGTTCGACGACAACATCCAGGTTCAGGCTTGTTTGCAGATCGCATTCTCGCAGAAGATCCTCAAGCTTTACGTCATCCTTCGACTCCAGGATACGTATCAGCTTCTTTCGGATTTCGCGGTTGGCCTGATCGGCTAATCCAGCCACAAAAAGTAGGCACTTTTCTTCGTCCTCTTTCATTTCCTTGACGCGACCCTGCTCGTAGAGCTTGTTGACGCGTGTGGCATATGACCGCATGTCCTCATCAGCTTCTTTCGTCACGCGAAAAGCGAGGAATCGACGGCTGAAAAGAGACATCTTTTCACCGAACAACGATGTCAAATGCTTGACAATGTCGGAATACTTCACATCCGCCAACTCCGTTGGACGCGTGTGGTCTGCCAGCAAATTATACGCTTTGGCATCGAGCATCGAGATAACAAGGTGCTTTTTGTTATCCTCGGTGATGCGCGTTTCGGTGGACACGAGGTTATTAAAACGCTCGAGCCACTTCTCGAATGTATGCCCTTCAGCTGGGTCATACTCGAAACGGCATAAACGAGTGGCTAGGGCGCCCAACTCGATCGCATTCAGAGGCCTAGGCAATTGGCTTGAATCTTCGCCACCTTCTTCCCCTGGATGGGTTCGGGTGCGGATCACGTCGATGAGTTGCGTCATTTGGGCTAGCAACGCCTTCATGTCGGGGTCGGCCATGTTTCAACTTCAGGTGCGGCTCGAATCTGCTCGCCAATGTTGTAGATGTGTTTCTTCGTGAGTTCTTGTGCTGGAGAGTGCCAAGGGAATGCCTTGCGCACTGACCGTTTGACACCTGAATAGTTACGAAAGAAGAGAGAACAACTTTTATTACACAACGGTAAAACGACCTAAAAAACAAGCAGCGGGACAAGCAGGGAAAAGTCGGAAGGGAGAAAATCACAGGGGGCTCTTTGGCTCGGGGGGAAGGGTGCACAAGGGGACGGAGGGATGAGTACTGCGTCGTAGCGCATACAGGGCAAAACGATTCGGATCAGCTTTTGCTTCTTCTCTCAACAACTTCCAACCAATCAGTTTGCGTAGCTTCAACCAAGAAATCGAGAAGTCGAAATTCCTATCTCTTTTTTCCGGCTGATTGCATCGTCGGCCAGCTCCGGCCAGTTTCACGGGTGATCTCGCCACACCACGATTTTTATAATCCGGTTCGTCGTCCTTGCCTCCGGGCAGACATCCTCTCCCGGATATCAGCCCTGGTTGTTTAGCACATCGTTTCGGGAGGAAACACCGAAAACTGGAAAAACAGCAGCCGGCCCCAGCCCTGCTTATCGCCTCTCCCCTCCCCCCTTCCCGTCTGTCCCATGGCCTAGTGGTCCAAAGCGCTTGCTCCAGGCGAAAGGCGCGGGGTTCGGTTTTGCTCCGCGGTGAGCCCCTACCGTAACCCTGTTTGCTATCCCGCGGACGGTTACCGGCCAGTCACCAAGCCAACGAGACTTTAGTGTACCCTTAATTTTGCATACCGTACAGGGCGTCCCCAAAAAAAAACTAACCGTCTGGCAATTCGCTGCGTCACATCCGATCGGTCCCAAATTTCAACCAGAGACGTATCAGACCCTAACTGTAACCCTCTTTTGGTCGAAGTGGAAATTCCGTACGTGAGATAGCACATCTTGTGCAGAATTTTTTGCTGATTCCGAATCCGTTTTCAAAAGTTGCGGAACCCCTCAGATTAAAAAGTTACAAGCGTTTTTAATACCCAAAATGCCACAAATAGCTTACTTTAAAACGTTCTAAAAATTCCGTAAGATACTTTTGGGAGGAAAGTAAGACATTTTCCGCGGTAAAAAAACGTGCTCTTTCGAATGGGCTATATCACAAACCCGTAGCTCGAAGTTTCGAAAATTTCGAAAATCGACCATCTTGGGCAAGGGTCCGCCAAAACAAACTTTTTTGCAAATTTCGAGCTACGGGTTTGTGATATAGCCCATTCGAAAGAGCACGTTTTTTACCCCGGAAAGTGTCGTACTTTCCTCCCAAAAGTATCTTACGGAATTTTTAGAACGTTTTAAAGTCAGCGATTTGTGGCATTTTGGGTATTAAAAACGCTTGTAACTTTTTAATCTGAGGGGTTCCGCAACTTTTGAAAACGGATTCGGAATCAGCAAAAAATTCTGCACAAGATGTGCTATCTCACGTACGGAATTTCCACTTCGACCAAAAGAGGGTTACAGTAAGTAACAACAATCCTGATTCATGGATGCGGAAAATACAGTCTTTTTACCATCCCTCGAAAACTACGATAGCTACGGGCTACCGAGAAATGCCGGATGGTTCGTTTTTTTGGGAGCCGCTGTAAACGAATATCATAGAATCCTTGCCTTCGCATCAGCCTTCCTTGCAACTCACAAGACTACCCTCTACCCACAAATATTCCTGCCTGAAAAAACGGTCTCTGACCTGCAACGCAAATCAGGGGTGGGCGAACAGGAAAACCTCGAATCCTTTCCCCGGGTTTGGTGAAAATGGCCGGAGGTGATGTGGGGTCGGGGGGAGCAAGTTTTAAGAAATGGAAAAGGGGCGAATGTGATGGTTGATGGGATCGAGGCGGAAGAGCTGACTCAAAGGCCGAGATTGCTTTTGCTGATCTTGGCGAATCTGGATGGGTTCACCTTTATTTGCTCTAAACTTTTAATTTTTCCTCGAAAATATCAACCGCAGGTACCAATCAATATTTCTGTGCTCAAAACCCTGGAACGCATCAACCAATTGAAAATTAGAAATTTTTCTGTAGCCTAGTGTTACGGTATTTAGCGAAAAACCACTCTTAAATCCACAAAAAGCCCTAAAATCGCAATTAAATTACTAAATTAAATTAAAATTGTTAAAAGAGAGTAATTTGTCTCGTTATCGGCCCCTTCTGCTGCAGCTTAAGGCCCCGTTAAAATTTGTATCATTCTACTATAGAACTACAATTTTGAACGGAACATTGATAGCAGTGCAGTCGTGTATTTTCTGTGCTGTTCAGGCTGTCCGAAAAGTGTCAAAATCTGCTCCTCTAGCTTTACGTTACTGTCTTTTCCTATATCTAGTTTGCTACCGCCTGACCGACACTGACCTCCTGGTGCACGGGAGATAAGATTCGACCAGGCAAGCCGGCCCTTCTACTGCATGGCAAACAATGGCAGAGAGAGAGCTAGAGAGAGAGAGAGAGAGAGAGAGAGAGAGAGAGAGAGACATAGAGACTCAGAAAGCAGGAGTTGCCTCTAAAGGTTTAGGGAAGTGAAGGGAGAGGAAAGAAAGGGATAAAAAGACCAAAGAGCAAGACGAATATCGAAGAAAGAAAGGCAGAACCAGTTATGATAGTTGTGTCCGCCCTCCTCTCCCCCTCAACCGCGTGAACAACACACCGACCATGGGGGGGCAGTTTTCAGCCTATGGAATTTGGGTGGGATGACCCCCGGGGGGTTGGATCGGGTGTGGAGGAGATCATCCGCCACTAGATCCTGCCCCAGGGGCTACGCTTGCTTTTCTGATTTTTGGCAGAATGTAATTTTCGTATATTTTCTGAAGGTTTAACCGTAATAATCCCGATTAGCTGACAAGCTGACATTGATAAGTAGGACACTACATTCCTTTTCGTTCTTTTTTTTCTTCTTTTGATTTTCCAGTCTTACGTAGATTAGCTAATTTCATGTGAATAAGTTTGCAAAGTATTCTGTAACTTGTAAACAAGCACCCTTGAACAATTAGAATTAGAAGAATGAGATAGTCCCAATCAGAGGTTGGATTATAAAACGATAGACACGAAACATTGGCATCTTGTAATAAATTTACTGACTCGCCCCATCAGCATCTGAATCACCTGTTAATAAAATGTGACATTCTTGCCGTATTCAACTTCTCTCGCCTCGCTAAGGTAGACCATTTTAATTAATAAGCTCACGAAATATTTGTTGTGCCTTTGCCCCTTGATCCTATTTGTTCTACATTCTCTAGTTCTTTGTATCTGAAACACTTGATTTCTGAAAAAAAACTCGATTCTGTCTTTCCCTGCGGTAAGCCAGCGCGCGAGGCCATTTCCCAGTCGTCGGTTGGATCTCAAAAAACGAGTTCCGCCCTAATCGCCTCGATCTGTATGCATAATGCGGACTCCGTGGTGGTGGCGTGGCTGATTCGTTTCTTTGCTCTAACTTTTGATTCCGTTTAGGGGCCTTCCGGCCTTCAAAGGAACTCGCAAGCGCAAAAAAATCGATCTATCGTACGATTAGACTTTGGTCCAAAAATCGAGCCGATGGCGCTATTCAAGTCGAGCCGGACAAAGCGTATGACTGTCTAGACCGAGGGGTGGCAAGGGTTGAGTTTGTTACTTTCCCGTCCCCTTAAAAAGGCTCCTTTCTCCAATTCTGACCTCACTGACCTGAGCACTTGTCCGGCCACCTTAAAAGGACAGTGTGAACACTTGGCATCTAGTGGACAAGACCAACACAAAACCAATCTACCAAAGAGGAGAGTGAGAGAGAGAGCGATAGAGAGAGAGAGAGAGAGAGGAGTGCGAGAAACGGAAGGTGAATGTGTGTTTTCTGCTCCAGGCAGGCATTGGCAGAACAGGCAGATGCGCACGAGCAGCGGGTAGTTGTTTGAGGAGGCTGGTTCCACGCTTTCCCCCTTCCAGTCATTCTCCCCTCCAGGCAGTCATCCTCCGATCCTCCAAACAACTCACCCATCCACCTCCCCCCACCCATAGACACATCCTGGCACCTTCACTTTTACCCCCTCAGGCTCCCCCCTCAATGGAGAACAGAACCTCTACCTGACAGCCGGGGAAATGGTCGGGTCTCTAGGCTTTTTAAGGAAATCAGCTGTTCGCGTAGCTTTAAAAGGCCGTTTGCCAGAGACCCGAACAAGCCTTGTCACAGTTTTTTTCGACCCCGTTTTTTTATGCCATGTGAAAGGGCATAGTCGAATTAGTAGGGTGGCGCTATTTCGAGATTTTTAAAAGTTCATTTTCTAGGTTTAAATGGGAGTTAAAGTTGGAAACCTTCAAAAATTATCTCGAGAACTACTGAACCAAATTGCTCGAAATTTTCAGACAATACCTAATTTGGGGCGCTGATCATTTTTGTGATACATTGTAAAGCACGAAAATAGCCGGAACATAGGAATACCGCGAACACAGAAAGGTTTTTCGCAATTTTCTATTTAATGGGTATGCGTCGCCACTCTAGAAATACCCTTAAAAGATGCGCAATTGAATTCTACGTCAAATCATGTCTTTTTCAGCGTGGCGACAGATACCCATTAAATCGAAAAATCGCTTTTAAAGAAGCCGAACAGAAAAAAATTGCGTATTCCGGAAAAGAAAGACAGTTTTACGTATCTAGAGACCAAAACAGAACGATTGCAAAAAAGAGCAAAAAGAAATTCGATTTCTAAAAGGGGGCTGGGATTGAACTCGGGTCGTTCGCCTGGGACCTGGCGGCGCCCACTAGTGGCTGCCCCCAGTGCCCCCAGGTGGACCATCGCGGGTTCGATCCCCCACCGAGCCCAATTCCGCGTAGAAAAAGATATTTCTTTTTGCTCTTTTTTGTAATGTACTTGCCTTCTCCTTTAGAGTCGATTGAAATCCGCGGATTGCCAAAATACAGTATTTTTATGTTTGTGGAGCCATTTTAGTTGTTTTTAGAAATGTTATTTTTCGATTTAATGGGTATCTGTCGCCACGCTGGAAAATACATGATTCGACGTAGAATTCAATTGCGCATCTTTTAAGGGTATTTCTGAGGTGGCGACGCATACCCATTAAATAGAAAATTGCGAAAAACTTTTCTGTGTACGCGGTATTCCTATGTTCCGGCTATTTTCGTGCTTTACAATGTATTACAAAAATGATCAGCGCCCCAAATTAGGTATTGTCTGAAAATTTCGAGCAATTTGGTTCAGTAGTTCTCGAGATAATTTTTGAAGGTTTCCAACTTTAACTCCCATTTAAACCTAGAAAATGAACTTTTAAAAATCTCGAAATAGCGCCACCCTACTAATTCGACTATGCCCTTTCACATGGCATCAAAAAAACGGGGTCGAAAAAACTGTGCCAATGCATCATGGGGGCTGTTCGACCGACCGGCGGGCGGCCTTTTAATCTCCTTTTCGATACCTATCGTATGCAGAATTGAGCAGCCTCTCTGATTTAGGCTAAAACTTCCAGGCTGAATTATGTGTGGTATTATCGACGCCGTCTGCTTTGATAAATATGCCATTACTCTTATCAACAGTACTTCATTGATGTAAATCAACTTGACGTTCAGTTCTTCTTGCCCGGTAATGACTAGGTTTTTCAGAAAATTCTGGCATTTAAAGGGGGTTGGGAAAAGTTGGTATCCAACCCTTCGATCGAGTGGTCAAAAGTTACGATTAACACTAAAAACGTTTAACCTTCATAGAAATAGGCTTATCGTATTAACAAAGACAGGCCTAACTAGGGAAGTATCTGAACTTGCCATCGAACTTTGAGAAGTCAGATACACCATTCGACGCGCCGTGACAAGAGGATTCCAAATATGTAATAAAATCAACGGGAGCGCATAACGGTAAAAAGTTATGAGCATTTTAAGTTTTACATTGAAATCCGCCGCCGCGAGAAGAGCCCCTCCCAGCGCACCCTGTCCATCGGTCCCGTGGCCTAGTGGTTTGCGCATGGGTCTCTGGGCTATATGACCAGGGTTCGGATCCCCTCACGATTTTTAATTTTTGCTTTTGACCGGTTCCTACTTTTTGCATGCCCAAACTCCGGAATAAGTTTTTCTTTACTGTGTGACCCCTAAAAAGCACCAGCGATGATAAAATAACCTCCGGCAACAAAACTAGGATTGGACGCTCTCTATATCAAAGTTGGCAAAATCGTCGGAAACCGCCCTTTTAAGGCTCTGTGCGAATTCGAAGAATTTAATTTATCAAAAATGGAACAGTACATCTTGATCAGCAGAAAATTCCCTTTTGAATGAGCCATCTTACCTGCGCTTTACGCCAAATTCTCGAAAAGTCTTTGGCTAGCTGGCCATGCCCTACCCTTACACTGCATGCCAAAAATATTTTTGGCGGAAATTTTTGGCAGCCGTATGTAATATAGCTCATTTGAAAGAGCTTTCTTTGTTGAACAAGGAGCACTAATTAGTTTAGACTAAATTCCATTCCGCGGGAGGATACAGGGTCTCAAAGATGCTGTTTTTCGTCATTTTACCGATTTTGAAGCCTCATAACTTTTTACCGTTATCCGCTCCCGTTGATTTTATTACATATTTGGAATTCTCTTGTCACGGCGCGTCGAATGGTGTATCTGACTTCTCAAAGTTCGATGGCAAGTTCAGATACTTCCCTAGTAAGCCTAGGCCAGCTTATAAGCCACTTCAGAGCAAAGGAGAGCAAGCTTTTGCGAGGCGCCGAGCTGCCGACCCGGCCGAGGTGAAGAGGCGCATTTCTGGCGTTTCCAAGCCCCTTTAATGGGATTACCAAGCGCTCAGCAACCGTAATAAGATACCTGGGAATTTTAATTCAACGTGGAGATGCGTTAGAATAGAAACAGGGTTCCTGAAACTTTGCTGTACCTAACCTTCTCTTAACTTTCGCTCATTTCGGCTTCAAATTTTTTTCTTGCGTTATTAATTTTATTTATTTTCGTGTCTCTGACCCTTTAAAGCCAATTGGAACTCAAGAATAGAAGTCATAAAAACATATTCTTCTGCTCAAATTCCCATTCGGTCTCACGTCAGAAGCTTATGAATCTAGCGAATCCAAGCGCTGCCTAGTTCCGTTAAAGTTCCGTTTCTCAAACACACACGGAATGTCTGTCCCAGCCATAAATCCCGAAAATTTTGATGCATGCGCAATCGCTCCCGATCCGCCAATTTCGGAACAAATTTGACATGACATAACGGGGGGAGGCCGAGCCTCTCCCCGTTATGCAATGGGTTGAAAGTGGACGGATTGATGGTCGAGGCAGATAGATTCAAGGCAGAGAGAGAGAGCGAGAGAGAGAGAGAGAGAGAGAGAGAGAGAGAGAGAGATACCCACAGAAAACCAGGGATGCCTTGCAGGCTTCGCTTCGATGGGTCAGACGAGCCGAACCGGATCCACGCGCCCGGGCAGCGGGTGGAGACTCACCCTCCTCTCCCCTGGTTGAGTCGGACTCATCCGCCCCTGGCATCTCTCCCCATCCATCCATTCCAACCATTTTTTGTAGGGCTAGGCTGCCATGGGAGAAGGGCAATTATACGGATTCGTGCCCTCGGGCCATTCTTTGCCATTCTTTCGGAATGCCGAAAGTAGTCAGGATTTTCGGAGCCCAAAGACCGCCCCTGGCTACTACTTTTGGAGTTTTGAACCGGGCTTGCGATCGCGGCGCTGCCATTGGAACATTTCCATGGGGAACTTGGCAGGCTTGTTAATGCTAGTGCTATGACTATTACTATAAAGCGTGAAGAGCACTTTTTGCTCTGTTTCTGAAAGCCGGATGAACTAATTGCGCTGATGTGTAATATGTTTTAGTTTTAGCGCCATATTTTTTGCACTCTATTTAATGTATATTTTAGCGCATTATTTACACGAAACGAAAGAAACGCTATCAAATCGAGCCGCTTACCATTTAATTAAGACCCAAAAATTAAGTTTTGCTCGATTTTTTTTTGACTATTAACCGGTCTGGTTTTGGCTTTTATCGAAACTTACTTGATAGTTGCTCTTCCTATCTCTCGATAATCCTTGAGAGGCTGTCATAAAAAAAATTTTATTTTGCTTTACACCTAATTCAATATGAATTTGATCGCAAGTTTTCGAATTCTTAGCTTTGTTCGAAGCTTCCAATATAACTGAAAAAAAGAATTCCTTGTCTTCGCTGGTGTCGCAACGCCTTTAAAATCCCTCGCCTGAAGGCCATTTTCAACTTTGTCCGTTAATTTTTCTTGTTTTCATAAGTTCCGATTTGAAATCCATCAAAATCAGAGAAAAATTAAAATTTGACGAACTTTATGAATTTTAACCTTTTTCCTGGCTCACCTCGACACAGCTGTTTTCCGAATACACACTTAAAAAATTTTGATCGGCTAAATCTTCTTCTTTCCGTCCAACATTGAATGCCCTGCACTTTTAAGTATTTACCGCCGCTGAATTCCATGTTTTTCACGCCTTCCCCGATTTCAGGTAAATGCCGGTCGGCTAGCGACAAGACCACCACTTCAAAAAGTCACGGAGAAATGCCGCCCAATACCGTAGCCCCGTCTACGTCGGCCATGGAGATGACGAAGAAGGTGTCTTTTGATTGCCCATCAAGTTCGAGCAGTTCATCAACCGAACTGTCGAATTGTGAGGCGAACGAAGGTTGGTTCGGGGATTTAAAGGGACTGGGAATGTACAAATCCTTGGCTTTGTTATAAAAAAGTTAGTTAAAATTTAAGGTAATAACTCTTTATAGAGGTACGAAACAGTTTGAGTGTG
The DNA here is from genome assembly GCA_958295435.1 of Mesorhabditis spiculigera. Lineage (NCBI taxonomy): Eukaryota > Metazoa > Nematoda > Chromadorea > Rhabditida > Rhabditidae > Mesorhabditis > Mesorhabditis spiculigera. The sequence goes on along the minus strand of CATQJA010002702.1, from coordinate 1,581,556 downwards.
GAGTGATATTTGTAAGAACATTGATTCCTAAGGAAACTACTTCTGGCACTAAAATAGCTATGCTCGCTATTAGTGTATATTTTTTAGATATCTTGTATCTATTGCTCGAATTTTCAACAACTATCAAGAACCCAAAAATCTACTTTTCTACGCAAAAATCTTATTTAGGTGGTGCGCATAGGTTTTGAACAAAGTTTTCCCCCCATGAATTTTTTAATTTACCTTTCAGGGGGGAAGATGCATTCCTGTAGTATTTTTTTGGCGCTCTAGCTACTGCATTTCGAAAATATCGAAAATTTCGATATCCCTAGCTGCCCGAACAATTTTAATGATTGGATTATCACATTTCGGTTCCCGATTTACGAGCATGAAAACGCTGTTTTTTTTTCTTGAATTCCGCTTCCGTCATCCGCTTCCACTTTCAGACCTCCACCCTTACCGTGCCATTCCGCTCTCCACGAAAAACGTCATTTTCCTCACGGTCGGCATGGCGTTCTTCTCGTTCATTTATTTGTTTCCGGCTCAACACGACAAATTTCTGTTTTATGGGATGACCGGGTACGCTTTTTTATACTTAAAAATCCGTCTTAATTTTGCAAAATCACCTAGAAAATTGTTCAATCTTACCATTTCAGTTTGATAGTCCTCTTCATTACGACAATATACACGGTTGGGTCGTTGTCGGTGGTTTATATGGTTACCGATCCTTATTCCAAAGAGTTGAAGGTATGTAAAAATCTCTCACTTTCCCCCTCTCTCTTTTCCTCTCTCGCTCTCTATCACCCTATGCCTCTCACCTACCTGTACTCTCTCACTCTACCTCTCTCGCTCCCTATATATCTCTCTTTCTTTCTCTCTCTCCCTCCCTCTGTTTCTCTCTCGGTCTCTCGCTTTTTCTAGCCCTATCTCTCCTTCTACTCTCACCCTGTTTCTCTCACACTCTCTCTCTCACTCCCTCGCTCTCTCTCTCCAAAATCCAACTCATTCAGGATGTCCAATTCGAATCCTACCAAGGCCGTTTTCACTCCCTGCCCGTCATTTCCGAAGCCAGCGAGGAAGTGGCTGTCTGATGCTAATTTTCTTACTTTTGTTTTCCTAGGATTTTGCGCTTACAATTGCCAACTACGGGTCCGCAATCAGTATCTGCTCATTAATGCGTGCGTTTGTTTCCCTAAGAAAAGAAAATCTATGCATAAATATTTATCAAACAGAAAACACAAAAAAAAATCGAACGAAATGGAACTGAAAAACGCTACATCCCAGAGAACGGACAGTCAGATGCACTCAAACACGGCAAGGAAAAATACAATGAAAATCACGAAAACTACAAAAATACAGTAGTAATACAATGGTTGAAATGCGCAAATACCCATAGAATATTTTGGCAGGGATCACATCGAGGGGAGAGAGAGGGTGGAGAGGGAGAGAAATCGGCCGCTTTGGTGATTTTGTAGTTTGGAAATTGGAAGTTTGAGAATTTGCATAGCAAAGGGACTGACAAGGCAAAATTAACGATTTTTAGGCTATGCACTTTCTGATATCGCGGCGTGGCTAATTAAATACCAGCCAAAAATTCATAACCATGCCTTCTCAGCTTTTTTAAAGGGACCGGTAAGCGCCAAAATTGCCCCCCATTTCCTGTTAGGTCTCGACAGGTATGAGAGGCGCCGAATGCGGGCTAGATGACGCGTTTCTGACCTGACAGTCAAAATTCAAATGAGATGACAGTTTCTGTAGCTTGCCGTCTATCTGTCGAAACCTAGCCGAAATGGGGGGGTCGATTTCGCGCTTTCTAGGTCCTTGAATACCAATTCTTAGACAGTCCGATACTTCCAAAAACTACGGCTCAGCGGTGACAATAGAATAGTTGGCATTGGAGTCCTGGTCGGTGGGCAGGTCCTCGTCGACAAAGATCAACCGACCCTGCACTGCTCGCCAGTACTGCGTGTGCATGTACGGCTTGTCTTGTTGCTGAAAAACGTAGATTATGACTTTTCCAAACACCAGAAAATCATAAGAAATCCCAATCTTCAAAAAAATTTAACATTCCATATATTCTTTTTGTGATTTTTCTATTCTGAAGAAATTCCCAAGAATTCTAGGCTTCCAAAACATAAAAACCTTTTTGGTTGCGCTTAAAATTCCTAGAAACAGCAAAATAAATTTCAGAACGATTACTCTGGGACTTTATCTCGGATTTATCTCGGATTACGTGTGGTTATTCTGCCAAACGTTTCTTTTCAGGCGTATTAAAAAAAAATTGTACATTTACTTTCTAATGCCATTTTCGATTGTGCTAACTAATTATCCTGGTTTGTAGCGTTTTTCACAACCAAATTCGCATATTTCACAGCACTCTTGGAAGTTTGCATACAAAAAAGTTGCTTCGAAAAGAAATGGAAGCCAGGGGAAAAGGGACAGTTTAGTGACAGAAATAAAGGAAATAAAAAATTTTTAATTTTAGAGTATCCACACGCTTTACCGAATTTATCGAAAACCGCGGCAACTTATAGAAGTCGGCGGGCAACAGTTGCAGGCTTTCTTTCTAAGTTTTTACCGTTTTGTTTTGTTTATTCTGATACGAAAATCTCGCCGGAACTATTTTTTTGACCCAAGGAATTGAAAAGCTCTAAAACGATGAATTAATCTCTAAATACCATTGACATAATACTAAAGCAAATCCTAGGTGTATTAAAGGTATAGTTTGTAGAATATCTACTTACCCGTAAACTCGGCAACTCGCCAGCCTCAACCCGGATCGCGTTGTCAACGAACTGCTCCAGGTTCAGGTTCTGGAGCTGATCCACGTCGACATTGAACTGGTCGCCGAGGTTGCGGACGAGTTGCTTCATCGTCAATCTAAAAAAGTTGATTTTCGGATCTAGCGATTTCTCAAAATCCATAACTACTATCAAAAACGTACTGCTGGCCGCCAAACCAAATCTTGACATTGCTGACGTTGTCCAACTTCCGGCCAAAGTAGTGCAACTTTTTCAAGTATTCAGCCGCAATTTCTGAATGTTTTTGTTTGGTTTTCAATTGGCAGGCGGAGTTTGCATTTAAAGGGACTGTAGCAGCAATTTTCAGATTAGAAAAGTCACGGTTTTTGATGGCACACTCCCTTTAAACATTAAGCTAAAAATGGGCTAATTAACAAACCTATTGCAATTGTCGTCAATGCCAGCCCAATCGCCACATATGATAATGTGAGTACGAGATACTCTTTCCTCTGTGGCACCAAATCTCCCAAGCCTATCGTCGTCAGAGTGACGAAGTTGAAGTAGATGGCCTAGAAATGGTAAAATAGAGACAGACGGAGAGAAAGAGAATGAGAGCGAGAGAGCGCGAGAGAGAGAGAAAGCGAGAGAGCGAGAGAGCGATAGGGAGATCGATAAAAACAACTTACCAAAAAGAAGTCCATATCCTCCTCGTAAGATGAGATCATGAAAGAACCCAGCACGATGTAGATGACGAATGCGACGAAGAGCACCATAGCATCTAAAACGTTTATTTATCGCGCATTTTTCGTCTTTTGTATTTTTTTATGAATTTACTGCAGCCATTTTTATCAAATAAAGAAAACGAAAAAAAAGAAACAGAAGAAACGCTTTCTCAAAAACCAACCTGTCATCGCATCCGGATCCTCCTCTTCCTCTTCTTCCGGCTTCTCCTTTTCATCTTCTGAATCGGAATCTGCCTCATTGCCGTTGCTGTCGGTGCTTTTTATCTAAAACGAAATTAGTTCTTTTCCAGAACGCCGTCTATTACCTTGCTATAATCAACCAAAGACTCCTTCTCCTTCGACGTCCCATGCCTTCGTATGCTGCTTTTGAATTTCCTGAAAATGCAGCGTAAGTTTTAGTACCTGAAGGCCCATCCACAAAAATGCTCGAATTGTACAGGGTGTCCCAAAAAACGACCCATCTGGCATTTCGCGGTATTACATCCAATCGGTCCCAAATTTGGACCAGAGGTGTATCAGACCATAAATAACAACAATCCTGAGTTATAGCCCCATAGCTACAGTAGTTTTCAAGTTATAACAAAAATAAACTTTAATTCGCAGTTTTCACAGGGTTTCCGTGAAGTTAGACCCCTAAAGATTAAGTGAAAATAATAAGGTAGGCCTTCTTTACTTTAAGATATTTTTTGCGGACTAAAATTAATCAGATAAGCGTCGATTTAAACGATTTTTACAACACAAAATTACCCAAGTTCTTAAGCGAAATTGGTGATTCGCAGCCGGAAGGCGATGCAAATCGATGCAAAGCCCAAAAAGATAGCCGAAAAACTGTTTTGAATTGCGTGAAAAAACAGTGTTTTGACTATAACTTGACCACTACTATAGCGATCGGTCTATAACTTAGGATTGTTGTTATTTAGCGTCTGATACACCTCTGGTCCAAATTTGGGGCGGGTTGGATGTAACACGGCGAAATGACAGTTGGGTCGTTTTTTTTGGGACACCCTGTAGAAGTCAGGAACTTACCGACAACAAGTAATGAACGGCCGAGTCCATGCCTTTAACAAAGAGGCAAAGAATTTGCCCAAATTTGCGATAGCCAACATGGTGAATGGGACGCCGACGAGACCGTAGCAAATGACGAATAACCGGCCCTCGAAGGTCTGCGGTGCTACGTTACCGTATCCTAAAAAGCGAGGGATGAGAGGTATCGAGAAGTTAGTGATTAATCGGTAGTCTTTCTGGCTCGCTCTCACTCTCTTTATGCCTATCTCTCTTTTTCTCGCTCTTCCCTCTCTCTATCCCCTATCTCTTTTCTCTCTTGCCATCCGTCTCTCTCTCTCTCTTGTCGAACTAACCAATTGTTGTGATGACGGTAAAGCAGAAGACTATCGAGTCCATAAACGACCAATATTCCCACTCGATCTCCTCGCCATCTAAAAGTAAAAGTTGAAAACGTAGGTTATTAAGATATTGATAAGTATCTAGTATATATCATTAAAATATCCTACCTTATATAATTTTGGAGTGTATCTCTGTGTGTGTGTGTGTGTGTGTGTGTGTGTGTGTGTGTGTGTGGATGTCACTTTCGAGGCCCGATTTGAGGGCCTTCCCGTGTCCAAAATGCCCTAATTCTCCGTCACCCGGAGGAATCGACCCTCCGCTTTCCGATGGCGCTTTCAGAATCCCGATAAAATACAAGTTTACAAAGTTAAAGCCGGTTTTATTGATTTTGGGGGGTCCGGGAGGCCTAATTTGCATAATGTGAAAAATACAAATTTCCTCATTCATGCCAGTTGCACTCGCGAGTTTGGTCGCCTCTTTGGATCTGCCTCTCGATGCCGTTCCTTCCCCCGCCCCGGGCAGCCCCCTTGAGACATAAAAGGGGGTTTTTGGCGCGTGCTGCCAAGCATCGCATGGTGTAGTGGTTAGCGCTTCGCCCTGCTAATCTAACCATCGGAGGTTCGATCCTCGGATATCTTAGTTGTTTTGCTTTTTGCCCGGAAAGTGCGTTTCGGAGTAGATTTCCGTGTAGGGACGTTATTATGAAATTAGTCACTCAAGCCGCAGCCTATAGAATGAAGCTACCCTCTCAAACATGCGCCGCAGGCCAAGGAATCAAGCAAACTGCTCAAGCTAGCGCCGCAGAGTTTGGAACGACGCTAGCCGCTGAAACTAGCGCCGCAGGCTAAAGGTTCAGGCCGGCCCCTGAAACTAGCGCGGCAGGCTTCGGAAGGAGGTTAGCCGGCCAAGCTAGCGCCGCGGGCGCAAGGTCAGAGCTAGCGCTTCAAAATTGCGCCGCAGGTTAAGGAGGCTCAAGCTTGCGCCGCAGGCTTAAGTATGAAGCTAACCTCACAAGCTAGCGCTGCAGGCTTTAGAACGAAGCCAGTCGCTCAAGCTAGCGCCGCAGGCTTCAGAACGAAGCTAGCCGCTCAAGCTAGCGCCGCAGGCTTCAGAACGAAGCTAGCCGCTCAAGGCTTCAGAACGAAGCTAGCCGCTCAAGCTAGCGCCGCAGGCTTCAGAACGAAGCTAGCCGCCCAAGCCAGCGCCGCAGGCTTTACAACGAAGCTAGCCGCCCAAGCTAGCGCCGCAGGCTTTACAACGAAGCTAGCCGCTCAAGCTAGCGCCGCAGGCTTCAGAACCAAGCTAGCCGCTCAAGCTAGCGCCGCAGGCTTCAGAACGAAGCTAGCCGCTCAAGCTAGCGCCGCAGGCTTCAGAACGAAGCTAGCCGCTCAAGCTAGCGCCGCAGGCTTCAGAACGAAGCTAGCCGCTCAAGCTAGCGCCGAAGGCTTTACAACGAAGCCAGGAGCTCGAGCTAGCGCCGCAGGCTGTACAACGAAGCTAGCCGCCCAAGCTAGCGCCGCAGGCTTTAGAACCAAGCTAGCCGCTCAAGCTAGCGCCGCAGGCTTCAGAACCAAGCTAGCCGCGCAAGCTAGCGCCGCAGGCTTCAGAACTAGGCTAGCCGCTCAAGCTAGCGCCGCAGGCTTCAGAACTAGGCTAGCCGCTCAAGCTAGCGCCGCAGGCTTTACAACGAAGCCAGGAGCTCGAGCTAGCGCCGCAGGCTAAAAAAGGAGGTAACCGCTCAAGCTGGCGCCGCAGGCCAAAAAGGCAGCTAATCCCTCAAGTTTGGGCCGCAGGACGAGGCTAGCGAGTCAAACATGCGCCGCAGGTCTAAAACGACACTAGCAGTTCAAGCTTGCGGCGCATGCCAATACACAGAGGTTTGCATGGGAAATGCGTTTTTTCTTTCTTCAGGGTAAATTTATGTGGAAGGGCGCTCGATTCATAGGGCCTAGACGGGGTCCAGCGGGGAGAGTCGCGAAGCGGCTCCTCCCCCGCTGGTAACAAAATAATTAAGTTGCTACAGAGGCGAGTTTAGGCTTAAAAGCTTACCAAATTTGACAGATACTGTCTCGATGGAGGCGCTCCCGGAGTATTCTTTCGAGAGGTCCCGATCTAAACGGCACAATTTTGTATGGTTTTTATTATCGTAATTGCGTTCAGCGCTTTTATTAACCCCTGATGCAGCGCTCATTTTTTTAATTTTGTATTTGGACGTTTTTGCAGCCCATTTTGGTGAACATTTGCATAACTCCTCCCAAATTAACACCCCTCACTCCCACACAAACAATTGGCTGACCCCCGGGGTAGTAATTAGCATGCGTTTAGTGCTCATGCCCTCCGCCGGGCAGATATATCAGACTGAAATTCGATACCTCTGCTCCTTTCTCATACCACAACCCCAGCTCCTCCTTCAAATCGAACACCGCCCTTCCGGGTTTAGGGTAAACATTGCGTTCGCTAGACGAATTTGTCAGGAAAATTTCGAAAAACTTTTTAATTTGGCCTATTCCATTCCTTAAGCAAATAATGGAGGACACGTATGGCGTTAGATTACGCTTTTACCTCAGTACACATGAAAGGAGTGAAAATTAAGCGGTTTGCTTCTAACGTAAGTTGTCAAATTCAGTACGTTAGAAGCTTCTTCCAGTAATTACGGCTAGTTTTCCTGCTGGCATTTAACCAGAGGCAGATATACCCATTTTCGGAGCCCTTATGACATGAATCTACATACCCCGATGTGCCTGATGTCGAATTTTGTGCTCCAGGAGTTGGACTTTTGGTGGTCCCTGCTGCTCCAGACTCTTTTCCAGGTCATCCTGGTAGCACTCGTCCAGCATTTTCACGCCGTTCGCCTGTAATTAGTTGGGTAATTCAAAGCGAGAGAGAAAGAGGGAGAGAGAGAGATTGCGTGTCAGCGAGCTGCGGAAATGAAACAGTGCCCCATAACCTGGCCGAGATCAATTTCCGGATAAGGCATATGGTAACCTGGATCGGTACCAGGCAGGGTAAGCTCCGGTAATTATCTCTGAAGTTAATGGGCGTTCAGTGCGACAGTTACGGAATTTTACCGACGTACGTTAGAGGGGCAAGAGAAACCAAAGGCGAGAGAGAGTGAGAGAGAGAGAGAAAGAGAGAGTGGTAGAGGTTTACAGATAGTGTTTCTCCTTACCGTCAGCATCAAATGCTCGGAGCAATTCGTCTCCTCAGCGATAAATTTCAACGCTTGGATCACACATCGTCGGGTTCGACTCACTAAAAAACATCGATATTCTTATTTTCCAGTTATCACGACGGAATTCGAGTCGTATTTTCATGACCCTCAATAACTTTTTTTTGAAAGCCGCTGCCTTGCCAGAAAACACTTGGTAACTTCCTCTAGCATCCCAGACCACCCCGAAGTAATCCTAGCAATAATTTTTCGCGACAAACTTTTTCTGACTGGCTCGGTGTGGCTGGCAGCAAACGAGGTGCCTGGGGCAAAGAGCTAATCCCCACCCATCCTTTAGAGAGCCTGGGGGTGGGGGAGCCTAAATTTTGGGGTAAGCAGCGGGAGCATTTTTTGGAGATAGAGTGAGAAGGTAGTGTCTGCATCATAAAAAAGCTCAAGGTTTCATGAAAAATACAAAAGGGTGAAAGCTATCGAAAAGGCCAGAATTGCCTCGTGGCGTCCACTAGGTGTCGACAGTTACGCATTATCCTATCTTTTATCCTAAAAGATAAAAAAGGCTCCTTTGTTAATCCATCGACGTGTCGTCGGGCTAATTGGCAAAAGGCTTGGCTACGACGTAGCCTGGCGTAGTTGTCTAGACCTAGCCAAGGGAAGCCGTGGATTTTGGGCTTTCCAGGGTCTTGAACCCGATCAGGTTGTTCGAAAGGAACAACTGAACCTAAAAATTTTGCGATAGGACTGTTAATCTTTCCAGTCTTTGTCTTCCTCTCCCTCTCTCTCTCTCTCTCTCTCTCGCTCTCTCTCTCTCTCTCTCTCTCTCCGCACACGCTACCACTACGTCGCTCCACCTCTTGCTTTATCTTGCTGTCTCGGTCTTGCCCTACCTATTAATGCCTGGATAATCTACCAGCTTGGGAATCTGATTCTAAAGCTTCGAGGCACCAGAATTTTTCACGTTCCAAAAATCTCTCTGAATTCTGCTGCTAGCCATGCATTATTTCCCTCCCCAGCGCTACCTATATCACATATTTTCACATCTCTCTGCAACAAGATCCCCCTGCACGAATTCTGTGCGTCGATGTGCTTCGTCTACCGATCCCCGACGCCCAAAAAAAAGCGCAAAAAGGGGAGGGCCAGATTCGAAGGGCCCGGGCAATTTTTCCAGGGCTTCTCCCAGCATGTTGTGGACTCCCCAAACCAGACCCCCAGGCTCATATCAAGATGAAATTCGATGCGCCACGAAGCGCCCCACCGGGCCTCACATGGGAAACGATTGCCCGGGGCCACAAATGAGACCTCTCGCGCACCGACCAGGCAGAGAGAGTGCTTTTTAGGGCTCGAAAATGGAAATCCCAAATCGGGTGCTCTTCGCTCCGTCCGAAAAATCAACAAACGCAACCTGGGGCGGCGCTTAGATGGGATTGCTTTTTGTTGGAGGAAGCGAGGAGACAAAATACGTGCAAATGGCTGCAGCGGTAACGGGGTAGCTGAGGAGGAGTAGCTGACGGGATGAAGCGCAAACCGAGGCTTATCAATTTTGAAAAAATGAAATTTTGATCAAAAGGTGCGCAAAATCTGAGAATGGCGGTCAATTCGTGAGGTATTCCTCGAGAATCTCTGCTAGCCTGCTCGCCAAAAAGTCAGCGAAGTTGCAAAAAGACGATAATACAAAAGTTGTCTACAATTTTGGTATCCGAACTGAGACAAATTAAACCGCTGATTTCCTCAGGGATCTCTGCTAGCCTACCCTCAGGAAATCCTAAAATTAGTAAAAGACGTAAAGCCACGTTTCGCAGTGGCGTTTGATTTGAGCTGGATAATCAAAAAACGCGAAGATAGCTACCAGCTCCACGTTTCCTCAACGATCTCTCCTAGCCTGCCCTCAAAAATCACCCCACATCCGCAAAAACGAATAACATAAAGCTCGGGAAGAGTTCGCTTGAAGCCACGGAATACACGGACTTTTTACCTTTTCTTAGACTTGGAGGTAGCTGTCCTGGATAAAAATTCATGGTACAGAAATTAGATCAAATATTCTATGACACGTTTTATATCGTTTGATTAGAGCAATCTAATACAGGGTGTCCCAAAAAAAACGAACCATCTGGCATTTCGCCGTGTTACATCCAATCGGTCCCAAATTTGGACCAGGGGTGTATCGGACCCTGAATAACAACAATCCTGACTTATAGCCCTGTTGCTCAAGTAGTTCTCGAGTTATAGGAAAAACAGACTTTATTTTCCGTTTTTCATGGAGTTTCCGTGGGATTAGATCCCCCAAATGTTAAGCGAAAATGATTCGGCAGACCTTCTTTACCTTAAGAAAATTTTTCCGGACGAAATTGATTAACAACGGGTCGGTTTAAGCGATTTTTACAACGCCAAATTACCCCAGATCTTAAGCGAAATTAGGGATTCGCGGCCGGAAGTCGATGCAAATCGATGCAAAGTCCAAGAAGATAGCCGAAAAAACTGTTCAAAATTCCGTGAAAAATAGTATTTTCGTTATAACTCGAGAACGACTGTAGCTACGGGGCTAAAAGTCAGGATTGTTGTTATTTAGGGTCCGATACACCTCTGGTCCAATTTTGGGACCGATTGGATGTAACACGGCGAAATGCCAGATGGTTCGTTTTTTTTGGGACACCCTGTATAGTCGAACGCCGGAATAAATTAAGTTCGCAAAGAATAAAGGCTTCAAGCCACTCACTTGGCTCTCGCTGGATCCAGTAGCCCTGTCGCTTCACTCGCGGTGCTGTGGGGAACTGGAAAGGTATCGGATTAGTAGAAAATGCTGCTTTTTTATTGCATCACACTTCTGGATCTGCCATTCAGAAGAGACAATATACAGAGTATCATTTACATATTAACATTTTAACCCACGTCTTCTATCGTAAGATTTGTATAATTCTTCGGGACAGCTTCGATATTTCGTATTGTTATGGCTCCGATGACGCAATACAGGGCCACCGCCACCACCATCACCAAGTGGAGGGCGTAGGGGGCGAGCTGAAAATATGTAAATGAGGTTAGAAATCTGTAATACCTCTTCAGATACCTTTTTAAAACGGTCTAACAATTTTGTCTGCTCAATTTCTCCTAGTCTTCAGAAATCCAATCTTAGAAGCTGTTCCAACTCTTTTTCGCCATTTTCTCCTGTGTCGCATACAAATTATTTTGGTTTTCGTTCTTAAATTTGGTTTCTAAAAGTGTATTATAACCTTGAACAGGAAGCTTTGCTGGATGTTGCTTTTAGTTCCTCGAACAGACCTATAAATTCTCTTCCCTGCGAGACTTTGAGATCGGCTAGACAGATAATTTGCCCGGAAGCAACCCGAGCCCCTTGAAACCGCCTGGATAAACAAATAAATTGCAGCTGTTTGAAGCTACATTAAGTTACGCTTTACGTGTTTTCAGAGGAAATTTAATGCGAACTTTGTTATCAGCTGGCATTAAAAACTCGATTTTGCATAACTCGAAATTCAAAAATATTAAATTTAACTATTTTTCACCTTAAAACGTTAGCTTTGTTAAGTAGTACACATCTTTGCTACCTTATGTTTTTTGGTTTTCGCTTCAGTTTCTAGATATATTGCCGCCTCAAAAATCTCTTTTTTTCCAGGAACTTGGCTGGAGGAGGGAGCATCAAACACATCTGTTTCAGGAACAAAAAGAGAGACAGGAGCGAGAGAGCGAGCGAAACACCGAGCGCTAAAGATGATCCGAAATTTGCCCCTAGGGCACATCTTTTGCTTTGTTGCCCCCTTGAAAATGGGATTATCCATGGCCCCCGGCAAGGCAACACGGAATTTGCGTTCTCTTTGATCGCCGGGGGCGGCTGCACTTTTTTTATTGGCCGGATGACGGATGGGTGGTTGGAGGGCGGCCAGCTAGGGTCAAAAGGAGCATTTAAAAAGTTGAAAAGTTCGTAAAAAATGGGTTGAGGCTTTCGTTATTTTTGGCATTACTGGTGCGCTATATACAGGGTGTCCCAAAAAAAAACCCTCCATCGGCATTTGGCCGTCTTCTATCGGATCGCGGCCAAATTTTAACCAGTGATGGGGACCCATAAAAACTATGTGCAGCCAAATTTGCTAAGCAAAATATTGTAGAACCAAAAAGTTATCGCTAAAAAACTGATTATTGGAAAAGGCTGGTACTCGTTTTTGGCTATGTTTTCGCAATTAGCATGCGGATCTTGAGTAATTTTCCAAAAAATGGTCATTTCTCGGTCAGTTTCTGGCGATTTCGATAATAAAAAGTGATCGAAAGGCCCAATTTAAACGTAATTTTCGTAAATCAAAAAATTTCGACAGGTAGAAAAGAGCGCCCTCTTCATTTTTGCTAAACATTTCGAGGCCGAAATCCGTCAAAATCCTAGTGAAATCGGTAAAATTAACCTTAATTTTGATATATCTTCTTTGTTTTACAATATTTTGCTTAGAAAATTCGGCTGCATATAGTTTTTATGGGTCCCCATCACTGGTAAAAATTTGGTCCCGATTGGATGGAAGACGGCCAAATGCCGAGGGGGGGTTTTTTTTTGGGACACCCTGTATGTAAACCAGTGGAAAAAGACCGCTTCGCGGCCCTTTTCCACTGGACCCCGTCCCGGAACCCTGAATCTGAATACCTTCTTTTTTTTGCCTGCGGCGCAGGTACCTTGGTCAAGGAGCCATTCTTTGGCCTGCGGCGCGAGAGCCTGGACCAAGGACCCTTTCTTTGGCCTGCGGCGCTAGAGCGAGAGCCAGGCCTAAACCTCGCGCCATAAACTTTTGCCTGCCGCGCTAGCTAGCCGCGCTAGTTACTGGTTATTCTCCCGGATTTGGCCTGCGGCGCAAGTGCATAGATCAAGGACCCATCTTAGGCCTGCGGCGCGAGAGCCTGGGCAAAGGACCTTTTCTTCGGCCTGCGGCGCTAGAGCGAGGGTCAGGCCGAAACCTTGCACATCGAGAGCCTAGAAAGATATTTTGTTGCTAAACTACCAAAAAGCAAAAAGGTAAAGTCGCTCAGGATCCGAACCCACGTCCTTCGCCGTGGTAGACCGGGAGCTAACCCACTCAACCACGAGGCAGTCGGGGGCGGGCGGCCGAAGGCCTCTTCCGTCCTAGGGAGGCGCCGGCAGGCAAAGAAAGGGCCGAGCCAATGCCCCGGGCGGGAGGCCTTCTGGCCACTTTACAAAATTCCATTTTTGAGTCTCAATCCGCTTGAAATTTGGAAAGATAATCAGATGCGCGTAATCCCCACTAACGAATACATAAGTGGTCCAAATTACAGACCGGAATTCCACCGGGGCTTCGAGTTCTGACCTGTACAACGCGGCTAGTAACCCAATTTGTTAAGGATTTTTGCCTTTTTGCTTGTAAAATCGTTAAATTCAGGAATTTCGAAAAATCCAAAAAACCGTTTTTGTCCAATGTGTTTCTCCACCTCCATGCCAAAAATCAGCCCGAAATTCGGCCTTACGGCCGAGAAATCTCCCGGACAGAAAACACACATACTTTTCTCGCTTATAGGATAGGAAAAAACAGAAAATACTTTCTGGTGATTCCGGTATGCCCTATAAAGGCATACAATTTAGGAAATGAGTAGGGGCTCTCCGAATATTGCAGCAGAAAATTTAATGGGGGCGACGACATAACAGAAATTTTTGTAAAATGCTTATAAATTGGAATAACGCTTTAATGGCAGCTTCGTCGATAGTAAGTGAGAATATCAATAAAACTCGGCATTATGGCGTTGCCACCCCCAAAGGTTAAATGTCGGGTTTTTTCATTAAGATTTTAATAGTTTCATTAAAATCGCGCTCGACCCTTTTTCAAAATCTATACCATTAATGCCGCAAGATAAAAACCGAATTAAAAAAATCAGTTTAAATGTGCGTAAATATTCGCTAATAAAGAAGATGTCAGGTCCGATTTCATTTCTGCCCTATCAATGCATCTATTAGAGCATTTTTTTGGAGTGATTGAAAATGCCCGAAATAAAACTAAGCTGGATCTTGGGTGCCAAACGCATTTAAGGGAATTCTGACACCTTGAAAAAGCCATTCTAATCGCAAAATTCGGGACGAATTGAGCCTAATTCACACACAAATTCCCCGCCCATTCCTACCTTCTTCACATCAATCTTCTTCTTGTTGACGAAGGTGCCGCGGTTGAGCACCATGATTGAGTATTAGTTGAGCAAGCAATTCGGAGGAGGCAATATTATGGAGAGTGACTGTATTCACATAGCGCCCGCCACTCCGGGGGGTCAGCTGCACTGGGTGGGCATTCGAATTTTTCGGGGCAGATGGGTGGTACTGGTAGCCAAGAAAATTGAGACGATTCTGGCACCTCCTAGTGAGTGCGGGGTGTCAATAAGAGCGGCCCGTAATAATGACTGTCGCCAGCCCCAGTCGACTGCTAGTCCGCTTAAATGGAAGTACCGTGGCAGCAAAAAGGGTGTACGGAATAACGTCGCGGAATCTTCTAAAATTACGGAATCTGCCTTAATAAATAGACAATTCCGAAAATACGTAATAAATTGATGTCTAGAGTATCGTAGCGAAATTTGAAAAGCTGTTGAATTAGTAAACGTGGTAATGTTTCAAATTGTGAAAATGTCCGGAGTATGCAAGCGGATTCCCTTTCAAACGCTCGAAATTTCCCAAGAGATCCAAGCTTTTCCTGCTCCCCGTCAAGAATAAGCTTTTTACAGCGTCGGAGGGAATGTCGCGTAGCCGTATGGAAGGGGGTCGTAAAGTCTGGGCACGCGGAAGCGTTCCCAATTATCCTAGGGGTCTGGGCACGTGTAAAGGGGTTGCCGGCGGAAAGTTTTGCACAAATTTAAGTCCAGTCCGATCAGAGAAATGAAAAATACGGTATAAATATATTTAGATCGCGTTCAGCGGAATGTCGCGTAGTCAGGCGCAGTTAGTAGCTAGAAATCGTAATCCCTGCCGGGTACCGTAGTCCTTAAAAACTCCAGCTTCCAGGCGGAACAGGGTTGAATTGAGAAAATAACGGTATACAGGTAGAAATCAGCGCAGCGTCAAGAGGAATGCAGCGCAGCGGACAACGTTCATAGGAATGCAGCGTAACCAGCCGCGCTCTGAGGAATTTGGCGTAGCGTTTACAGGAATGTAGCGTAGCGAACAACTCGTAAGAACCAAGAATTAGTCCAAATTATCGCAGTGTTTCACCCTCTTCAAGTGCCCCCTAGAGTGACCACTTGTCCAAATCCTGCGACCGGTAGTAAAACTTGAATACCCTTCCGGCTTGTCAGAATTTGAGAGAAAGATAGAAATATAAGTGGCAGCAACGCGTATGTGTGGCCCGGGGTAACAAAAGTATTCGCGTCCCGCTTCTAGTGTCCGGGGATGGGCGGAAGGAGAAGTGTCCGTCCGGGCTCAAAAGCTCCTCCTCCTCCTGGGTGGGTGGGTCACTCACTAGCTGCTTGGGCCCAGGGAATATATGGGGGTCTAGGGCCAGAGGTCTAAAGGGGTGGATCGGGGGACAAATGGGAGGCGTACGCCGCTTTCCTATAGACACACAGGAAGGCTTCTCCATATCAAGGGCGTGACCACTGCTGCAGGGATATTCTATTGCCTTGGAAATTTGAAAATGCGCACTGGGAATTCTGAAATGGTGTTTGCTGGCTTGCTTTCGGCTTCAGCTCGGATTTTAGAATCTTTTCTCTTGTTCTTTTTTAGAATTTTTTTGGAATTCCTATCTGAACTTTTGACGTGTTGGAATCTCCGGTGGGCCAAAAATTAGAGTTTTGCTCCTGAAATTCTAATACCTATTCAAAAATCGACTTTACGAAAGTCTAAGCATTGAAATGGGCGTCTGAATCCCGCAAGAATACTTTCTGACTAGGCCTGGCACGGGACTGGACCTGGGATTTGTTTTTATCCTTTTTTAGCTTTTTCTTGGGATTTATCGAGCTACGGCAACGTTTATAGCCAATAGCTTTTTTCTTAAGTGGTATTTGCTAGCTTGCCCTAAACTTTTTGGGCTTTGATTTTAGATTTTTTGAGATTCTCGGTTCTAAGCTTTACTAGAAAGCGACACTCAACAATGTCTCAAATAATAGCCTGCCAATCGCCTTAAAATTTTATTAGTGGTCTTTACAGGTACGGTAACGCCGAAAAATTATGAAAGTTTTCTATTCTTGAATCATCATTGCTCGCTACCCCCCTATTAAATTTACCTTAACTTAATGATGGGCAAGATCTACAGGGTGTCCCAAAAAAAATCCCCCTAGCCGGCCGCAGACCCACCCGATTTTTACGATTTAGGTATATATCGAAAGCTCTCGGAAAGGCGATGTCGGGACGCCTGGTCGATTTTCGAAATGTCGAAATTTTTTGCTCGATTTTCGGCCTTTTTCAGGCAAAAAGGACTCGCTTTTTTGTCCAAAACGCAATTTAACCGGTTTAAGCGCTATCCAAGCTGTGTTTTCGCAAACGGCTTTCAAAGAGCTGTCGTTGGGCTGCCAGGAAAGGCATAAAAAATCTTAAATTGCGATTTTTGTAAAAAACGCCTTCTCAGAAAAACATCAGAAAATCCGCGCTTTTCGCAAAAAACATTAGTAAATGATAAAAAAATTTCGACATTTCGAAAATCGACCAGGCGTCCCGACATCGCCTTTCCGAGAGCTTTCGATAGATACCTAAATCGTAAAAATCGGGTGGGTCTGCGGCCGGCTGGTGGGGGGGGGGATTTTTTTTGGGACACCCTGTACTAAAATTTTCGCTTATGTTTGTCGCAGCTAGAGGCTCTCTTTCTCTCTCTCTCTCTCTCTCACTCTCTCTCTCACTCGCTCTCTCTCTCTCGCTCTCTCTGTCGTTCCTAAAGTGTTCCTCACCTCAAAAAACTAAGCATCTCAATCTTTTTCGGGTTTCCTCGTTCTGGGAGCATCAGGCCCCTGTGATGAATATGGATAACCAGCCGTTTTTCTTGACGGCCGGGCCCCTCTTTAGCATAGAAATTGGCTTTTTTGTGCCGTTCTCAGAATGGGATTAGTGTTTCGGGGTTCCACTGGGCAGCAAATTATCCTTTTTTGGAAATTGTTTTGCAGTGTACGTTTGTAAGGAGGACCCCAACGGAACGGATTTTATGGAACCTTGAGTTCTCCCGTTACCAAGAACCGGATCGGGTTATAAAACGCTGTCTTCAGGTAGACCGTATATTGACAGATTTAATGTTCTTTACAGTTTTTCCTAATTTTGTGCCTGGTTTCTGGATGCCAAAACCCATACCATTCCGCCTATTCTGCCCCTTTAAGCAACGTTTTAAGGTTAGTTTAGAGAAGACAATTACTCGCTAACATATTTTTCCTAGTTTTAATAGCATTCCAGATGTATTTTTGTGATTAACAATATACGAAAACCAAGAGCCCTTGAGTGTTGGAGCTTGCTAGTTCCTTTAAGAGATGCTAATTTATAGAGGTACTTTCAAGGCTGCGATTTTTGCTAACATTCTAGATGTCCGGCTTCCAAGTGCCTTTAAGAACTTTCTAAGCCGTTAAATGACGGCACTATCTGTGCTTCCCAAGGAACACCCTAAGCTCTGAAATGCAAGAAACTAATTTGTCGCCTCCCCCCGGGGCTGGCTATTCTTCTTTGGCCGCTCAATCCCCTAGGGGCGCAACTCGGGCCCGTCCGAGCGGGGAGGCCAGATTTTAGGGGCATCTAAATGCTTTCGGAACATCGTATTAGTGCCGTTTAGGGATACATACCCACTGTGACGCTAATTTTGGGAAACCACGATTTTGCTGCCCAAAAATCTTGGGCGTGGAACATCGTAGTAGTGCCGTTTAGGGATGGATGGGGTCTGGTCGGAAATGGATAGACAATGAGATGCTAATTTTAGGGAATCACGAAAAGGGAGCCTCTGGCACAGTTTGGCACTTCGGGAGCTGAACTCTAATTTAATTGAAGCGGAAAATGGGATCTAAAATAGAAATGAATAGAAGTAGATTAAGTTCAAAAAAATTAATGGCATTCCAACAATGAAACAAAAGCTTAACATGCTAAAAAGCTTTACAAAAATCTAACTATGCGATTTTGCTTTTGGATAATGCTTAAAAATGGTCAGCTGAAACAGAATTTTTTATGTATCTTTTAAACATTTGAAAGCTGCAAATCATGAACAGTTAGTAAGTAGCTCATCTGCCAACGCACCTACCTGAACGTAATATTAAAAATCAAGGTTTCTGCGTTTAAAATCCCAAAGCATTACTATGGAATACAAATTGACTTACCGAGTGCATAAAATCGCCAAATTTTGCTAGAATACCCCCATAAAGTCAGCCCACTCACCCGATTCAAATCCTCCTTCTTCTTTTTCAGCCGCTGCGCTTGTAAACAATACATAGCAAAGTTTTTCGGGTAGCTTGCAGGTGTAGTTTAGCGCCAGAATTCGTTAGGGGTGGCAAAAAGAAATCCGCAAAATAGGTAGACCTCAAGAATTTAGCTCTTCGATTTAGATTGCCATTTTAGGACGATTCCGATGTAACAGGGCAAAATATAAAGCGGATGTCGTGTAGCCGAAGAAACAGCCGCAAGGGGTCAATAATATCCGCAAAAACAGCCCCGACTTCCGGGGCGCTACTTTGGACGGATAACAGCTCCGTGTCAGCCTGGGAAGAACCAGAAATGAAAGGTGCCCCCGGGACTCAAAGGCCCTTGGGCGATTCTGGACCAAGATATTTTCTTCGTGGGCTGGGATGACCAGGTAGTTGAGGTCCTTGGCTCCGAAACGTAGTTCCGAAAGCTACAAATTTTCTTTCGAATCGTGATTTTCCGGTTTAGTTAGGTTCGAAAGCAGCTCGTTCACGCTTCGACCTGGAGCTGCTCGCGATATATAGAGTGCAGAATGGTTGGACAGCCAGGAACCGTGAGTTTTGAGTTGGGATACGGTGGAAATTGGCTTAGATTAGCATATTAAAGTTTTAGTATACGAAAAATGAATGCCCAAGGTGTAAAAGCTTGGAGAGAAAGGCAATGAAAAAAAATCCAGCGCCGCAGAGCCCCGTTAAGGTAGCTCGGTCAGGGAATAAAGAACGTTCCGGGATGGTCGGGTCAGAATCGGGTGCCGAATGTGGTACTCAAGTCGGGAATATACAATTTCAGCTTAGAAGAAATAGGTTTCGAGGGCCTTGGAATAGCCGATTAAATTTTTGTTTCCGAATTCCAATATTTTTTGTAAATTACAGTAGGACAACGCCTTCGTCGCCCAAAGATATCTTAATTACGGTGTTTCTAAGCACTATACAGACAGGTAAAACGGAACCAAGAAATTCAGGTGTCGGCAATATTACGGTAGCACAGTCAGAATATGAATTCCAAGTGAAACTTTTGTCTCCTTGGGCCCGGGGCTGTCTGGGTGGCACAGGGGGCAGGCCAAGGCCGTTTTTTACGGCCTGACAGCCGAAAAGTGCTGGTGAGGAAACGTGAAAAAGTGCGGAAAACACATTGCCAGGCGGGGCCCACCGGGGATTCGGTTTTGGTGCCCGCGTGCAGCTTCTTCACATGCTTTCGCGACGCGGGGCACAACAGGAAGGAGGGAAGATTTGATTAAGCTCTTTCCGCCTGGGACGGCTATTCGACTACCAGCGGCTCCAAATGACTTTGTCTTTTCTCTGGCGCTGTTTGGTTGGATTTTTCGGCGTCTTGTCGTTGTTTTTTGGCGACAAGCAAAGGGCAGCCAAAGTATAGTAAAGTTGTTTTTGATGGGCCGAAGTATCGTACGCCCCGCATCTACCGGCTAACTTGTGGTTTTTAAAGGAACTGGGAAGGCATCACTATCGATTTTGTTGGTTATGGATCTCATAGCCAGTCTTCTGCGTCGCAATACGCAACACGCTGCAAACAGGAGTCTTCCTTTCGTCTGTTGCGTATCGCAAATGTGGCCAAAATGATGCGGACCCGCAACCAGGAAAATCCAGAGCATTGCCTACACCGTTCCTTTAAAGGGGTCGCAGAGAAGAAAATCGACCGTTTCCCTCTGCTGGGTGTCGACAGCGACGATACGGGAAAATAAGTCTGGACCTCTTGGTAATCTTGCCTTGCTGTAAATTCCCCAGATATCAGATATTTAACGATTTTGCAGCGCTACGTAGTTGTCGACACCCAGCCATAGAAGGGGTCGATTGTTACACTTTACGGCTTCGTGGCTTTGAGCCGGTTTATCAGATTCCCTGTTTGAAATTTTGCCACTGAAAAATGCTTGGGTGCAAGAAGACGTTCCCAGACACCTGTTCGCATCGGCCAGGTCCTTAGGGACCGGATTGGGGGAATCCAGAGAAGTGCCAGATTCACCGAAACCAAAACACTTGTTGAGGGTGGGAATCGGAAGGTCTCGTAATCAAAACTGTACCTTACCCTTATTAATGAAAGACTAAGTATCGAAGTAGAAGTAAAATCCGATTAAACAAAACGAGGGCGAAATAGACAGGCTACCCATCATTACTTCTAAAATCATTATTTCAAAATCATTACTTCTAAAAGTCATTACTTCTAAAATCATTACTTCTAAAAGTCGTTACTTCTAAAATTCTAAGCGTATTTTTGGGCATAAATATGCCGAAAAACTGATAATCCGGCATACCAAATTTTAGAAGTAACGTTTTTAGAAGTAATGATTTTTAGAAGTAATGATTTTTAGAAGTAATGACTTTTAGAAGTAATGACTTTTAGAAGTAATGACTTTTAGAAGTAATGATTTTAGAAGTAATGATTTTAGAAGTAATGATCGTACCCCAGCGGGAGCGAGGGAGAGAGGTGCATAGATGCAGTGAGAGAGAGAGAGAGAGAGAGAGAGAGAGAGAGAGAGAAAGAGAGAAAGTCAGTGGCATTGTCAAAAACCTCACCGTTTTCACCGTAGTACAAATCCGGGGCCTCAACTTCCCCTCATAGCGAACAATCGTTGGTTGGGCTATGGAATTCCTGGCGACCGCCGAAGCGGAAGCGGCGCGCGAGCGCCGCCTCTTCGCCGCGGCATCGACGGAGAAGCGGACGTGCATATGTCGACTTTGTAGTCTAACAAAAAAAAATAGATGGTCAAAGGGTTAAATAGGGAGCAGAGGTAAGCAAAAAAGAGGCAGTGGGTGGCCCAAAAATGGCCAGGAATGCAGAAGTGGAGATTTTCTAGGTAGATACGAGGCTTGACGGGTGGCTGACGGATACTTTGGGGCTGAGAAAAGCTGAAAAATACGGACACTAACGTATTTCGGTGCAATCTAAGGTATCGGGGAAAACCAAGGATTAAAAAATACTTTTTCCAATTTAGAATTTTTGGGTTTTGGACTGAATAATTGAGGTCAACCGAAAATTTTGGTCGGATCGTTGCGATCTCTAACAATCCCCTGATACCATGATCGTTTAAGGAATGGCGCAAAATCCTCAGAAGTAAGGCAAGTTTGGGTACCGTATCTAGCGCAAAGCGGTCACAATTTATCATGCTAATCCGAGCTAGTTACCAGGGTCAAAAAGAGGTTTTTGGCGTTTCTTAGAAAAAAAGGAAAAGAGTGGTAGATCCGACCACGCGGTCGGTAGGCCCTAAAATGAGCCCTCAGGATATATGGGCGCATTGGAATGGACGGGACGTGAAAAAGAAGAAGCTACATTCCTTCCTTGTCTTCAAAAAGCCAGAGAAAGAGCCAAAGAAAGGCAAAGAGGGAGCTAGAGAAACAAAGTAAAAACCCTTGTCACACGCTACACCGGTAATTCTGCCTCTTACTTTTTCAACTCCTTCTCCCCCCAGCTGCTTCTCGTTGTCGCCATGTCGTCTTCTTTCGAAAAGGAGGGGAAGAAGCGATAAAACTGATCCCCGGCTTTTCCCTCCTCTTCTGCCTCTTACAAGCCATATTTCTAGCCGTGGGTTTAGAGACAAGGGCTACGCTGCGCTCCCTTTGACGGGGGCCGCTCGGCACGGCTTCCTGATTTCCAACGGCGACACGGGGGAAATGGGGGATCTCCTGAGATGCGGGTGGACCCGGACCTACACGAGGCTGTCGGCGGTGAAAACAGAAGTTACTTTTGAAGGCGCGAAAAAGTGTCTGGTGAAGTTTTTGTCTAGTAACGTAAAGTGTCTAGTTTATGCCAAGGAACGGAAATTTGTGGTTTTTAAGCTGCCAAAAAAAACAGTTAAAGCTTTTTGCTGTGCGCTACTGCCTAGCAGGTTGTTAATTAACTACCTTATCGTGGTTAAATGTTTCAAAAAATCAGTGATATCTACTAGCCTGTTTACCCGCTCGCACTAAATCGACCAGTCGAACAGCACATAAAAAATTCAAAACTAGTTACCTAGCCTCAAGGCATCCTGATTTCTATACTAACCTGTCAATATACTTTATTTACATCGCTAATCCCGGTAAAACCAAGTTCATACTCGAGCTCTTGTACATGGTGCTAAACTTCCTCAAATCACGCTGCTGGTTTTCAGGTTCGAAACCTCAACAAACCGAAATCTGCAACTCTCGCATGGAATAAGTATGTGTAAAGGAGCCGGTCGTAGTCTAGTCCCAAAAGCGCGAAGCTAGAATAACTAGTGTGTCTATTTTATTTTTCCATCTATCTATTTTCACGGTCTCAAATCCCATATCGAAGTTTGCCAGTCATTAATGCATCAAAATGTTTCCTATTTTCATCGTTTTGGCTAGAGTTTGCCACATTTTTGAGATTAGGTCACCGGGGAAATTATGCATTTTCCAGCTCCGGTATGCATTTTAGCCCTTCAATATGCGTGTCCTATTAATACCTCGGAAAAGCACGTATTATAATTTCACTTTCACCTCCTGGCGGCCATCCATTAGCCGTGTCCAGCCGGGGTCTATCTGCCCCTCCCTCTAGCTCTCAAATTCGAAAAGCACGGATGAAAAAGAGGGCCCCCGCCCATTGTTATGCCCCTCCCGAAAATGGCTAATGCTGATGAGTGAGACCCGGGCAACATGGATGCATCTATCTCGCGACCCTGCCAAGGGAGACAAAGTCGCAATAAATTTCTCGGGGCGTTCCCTGGCCCCGCTGGGCCCCCAGGGGTCACCCGGGCCCTGGACGGAAGGAGGCTAGCCATGGTATTAGTGCATTCAGGGACCGGGCCAACGTGATAAAATTATATAGGGGTTCAAGTTCCACGGAAATTCCTGGTAGACTTTGAGGTAGAACAAAAAATGCAATGATGATAAAATGAATTTTTGTATGTAATGCCGAAAAACCTGTATCAAGTCTTATGGAGAGGTCAACTTTTGTAGTATTTCTATAAATTTAGATTTACATTATTTAGACAGATAGAAAGTCCCAAAGTCATCCAAAAGCCTGAATTGCCTACTTAAAGTGAGAGAAACCGTATTTTATAGGTAGTGTGACAGCCCCAGTACTGAAAAATCAGTTGAAAAATTCTAAAAATTACTGGTACGCGGAAGACAATTTTTATCGCTACAGAGCCCGGGGCCATTTCTTCCTTACTGGGCCCCTTAAGATAATAGTAAATTCACGATTATTCTGGCAATTGTTAAATTTGCAAATTCCTGATAAATCCTTGCCAGTACCCTGAATTAATCAATTAAGCAAACAGGCGTCCAATAGCCGCTTCGCGGCCCTGGCTTTTGGATTTCCGATTCTTTTGGATTTTTGTGAAAAATCGTTTCTAACGTTGTAATTTGGTATTTATCAAAATTCTGAAAACGCTATCGGAAAGAGAAGGCTCGTGTGTTGAGCGTGGCGAAAGAAAAATTTGAAAATTTTAAGTACGAGAAGGCTCTTAAATCATCCCTTGAAAGTCTCACCCAGAATGATTATCCCTGCCATTAATGCGCATTACTTCCTTACTCAGTATTACTGGCACCACCCCTTTAAAACACGCCTCCCAACGACATGCTTGCAATAAATTTGCGTGTGTGTTCCAGTTAGCGTCCGGTCCCCAGGGGCAATTTCTTCTGTTTCTCACTGCCATGCGGGTGGCAGCAGAATATAGCCTGCTTCCCGGATATCACAGGGTATTTGAGGGGAGAGGGGACATTTTGGGGTGTCCAGTCGAGGAACGGAGTCTCCCGTTTCACGTCTTCTTTTCACTTTTGGGTGACCCATCCCCCCCTAGGGGCACTTTTCAACTGGTCACTCCCCGGGTCAGCAGAGACCCATTGCCCTTTTGCAGGATTTTGAAGGGAGTAGCCCCCCCCCCCCCCCCCTTCAAAATAGTACCCGTTTATGGTAGCCGCAGGGAGGGGACGGAACTGGTTAAGGGCTAGGGGCTTGGAATGAGGAGTATAGTGGAAAATTTGGTTTGGTTTGCATTTCGAATTTGGTAAGATCTAGTTGATGCTGGCCAGAAAATAGCCTTGAAGACTAAAGAAACGAGTCAATGGCGCCGTAACTTACAAATTTTTAAGGTACGCCGTATTTGAGGCGGCACTGTGAGGCTAGTATAAGATAAACGAAAGTTTTTCGAGTTACGGTTAGGCTTTCAAGTGGTTAAGGGCTAGGGACTTGGAACGAGGAGTATAGTGGAAATTGGATGAGGTAGGAGTGGAAGTGGAGAAGTCACTTGGGTCTAATTCTCTACGATGGTATCAGCCATAAGCTGAGAAGCTCATAAAATCGCGTGAAATATCAGGATCAGGACGAACTGGTTAGAGGTCTCGGTAACTAATTTTCTCCGCAGGTAATACCTAGAATATTCTTGTTAACAAGCTAGGATGTACTATCAGGTTCAGGTTCATTCCTAACTAGTGTTTAGCGCCACGATTCAAAAAATAAAGTATACACGATCCATTGTTCAACAAAATATAAGTGGTACAAGCCAGAACCAAGATTGATTGTGTCCGGAAGTACACGTTTGAAGTGTCCAAGCATGGTTCGAGGCCGGTAAACAAAAAAAGTAGCTTGATCTAGCTAAAATTACGCTTTTGCAACGGACGGAACGGGTCCAGGCCGCTAAAATCCTGCGGGCAAGGATTACTACAAGACCAAATGCAAACAGAAAACAAATGGCGCAGAATTCAGCCGGTATGATAGTTGTTGGGCCCCCATTAAAAGTTCGTAATAAAATCTGTTTAAACCGAAATACGATATCGGTCGTCGGTTCGGTTCGTCGAAATCGTCGGTTCGAAATACGGAGATGAAGCGATAAAATAATAAATAGGAGACTAAACACCAAAATCGCCAAAAAAATTGTCAATTGCGAACCGGCCCGAACCAGGCTGTATGATAAAACTAGCTATCCTATCTTTCTTCAAAACTATCTTTCCACCCCAAAATCCGATATTTTTGAATTTAATACATAAAAATAGCCTGTAAGTACAAAGGCAAGGACTCACCATCCAAAATCGAACCCGCCATGGCGCGATACGGAACTGCGCGACAATCCCTAATCCCATTGTGTCGACGTCTCAGCTTGGCTGCATTGTTTCACTAAAAACATTTTGATTTTTCGACCACTTTTTGCTTGTTTGAAAACACAATAGAAAAATACAACTGTTAGTGAGACGAAAAAGAGATGAGATCATTTGATAGTTCAAAAAGGACAGGTCAAAACGTAATCGACTGGCTTTAGAACTTGATGGGGATGAGGAATGAACACAAATTCAAAACGAATTTAAAGTCTAAAAGGTCCGAAAGTGCAACGAAACGTGCCAGACAGAAATGTCGAGAAAGTCCCTTCAAAGTCCAGACCCCGCATTTCGAGCTTTGCTTTGTTTATAGTCGGACAGTCCATAGAGTTGCGGGCTGGCGTTTGATCTCCGCAAATTTGGGGGATCCAATTTCAAATCAAATACGTGATCACAATAGAGTCGAAGCGGAATGCCAACAAATAATACGATTTAACCTAAGTGTTAGGAGGTATGGCCCTGCAAAAAAAAAATAAATCACGCAGAAAAAGTCATAGTTCCCGGAGTATTAAGCGTGGGTTGGCCATATTAAAGCAAAGTCGAGCAAGAAGTTATCCTTGTAGATGCAATCAAGTGTTGCGCCTGAATAAGCGTGACTAATGATGTTCACATTCAGAAAAAGTAACGAATCGAAACTCCCGGAAAGCCCTTTTGCCTGACGCCTCAGCCAGCCGGATGGGGTCAGATTTTACGGTACCCCGGAGGGGAGACATTCCCGCAATGACGGCCAAAATATGCGTTCCCAAGCCGATGTTCCGAGACAAAATATGGCCCAAATTCGGAATCGGGAGCGGAAGGGCGGACGATACTATTAAAGTAGCACTTTAGAATAGAAAATAGGAACAATGAGCGAGAGAGAGATACAGAGAGCTGAAGCGAGAGAGAGAGAGAGAGAGAGAGAGAGAGAGAGAGAGAGAAAGAGAAGCGGGAGAGAGAGAGGTAGAGATTTTTAGGGCATAAAAGCTACCTTCAGGCAAATCATTTCTTTAAAATCTGACTGATCCACTGGAAAACAGCTAAAAATAAGCTCCGGGGCTAAACAAACATGCAAGCCTGTGATCCTACAAAAAAGAGCCAAAATTTATAGTCGCTGAACGAGCTGAAACGAGCAAATGTTCTGACAGTGAGCCCGGGGGCCCATTATTGCCAAAAATAATGGGATCCACCGTATGGGGGAGGATCGGGGAACACGCTTGGCAACCTGCCTCTAAAATAAGGTTGATCGTTTTGGGCTTCGAAAAACACGAAAAGAAACACAAAAATTAGTCACAGTCAAAAACAACACGAGATTGACTTGGGCCACCAGGTGGGAGCACTGACTGCCACCGCGACTTTTGGGAATGATCGATGGACTTTCGGCGGCTGGTAGACAAGCGGTTTTTCGGCTCTTTTTGGGTGTGTATTTTAGTGTTCCCCGATTTTAAGCTGAGCTACTCTTACGCTAATTTACGCCTAATATAAAATCGACGCCTATAATTAAAAATCATCAGGTTCGGTTCCATTTTTTCAACTTCGTGACCAAGCCACGTGAAAGCATAAAACGCTGTCAAAATTTGTTTTAAAAATAGTACTATTTTAATGTAGAAATTGTTTTTTTTTGAAACAAAGCTAAATAAAAAATGCAGTTTTAGAAAATTAAAGAAATGGAGAAGATTTTGGGAGCCCTCTGTCAATGAATTTTATCGATGATATGGCTAAAGGAACCTATTAAAAGAATCTCTAACGCGCCGTATAGAATTAATTTATAAATTCCTGAATATATGTACTATGTGAGTTAAACGTTTATTTTTTGAGAGTTTTGAATTTCGACGAAGATTTCCATGATCTCAAGATTCCGGCCAATTTTTAGCTTCTAGGAATAATGTGACGAGTCGAAAAGCACTTTGACGCAAATCAGTTTTCTAAATAATCAAGATCATGCCAAAAGGTCAAAAAAGAGCCACGGTTTACTCGATAAATCAGCCCCGGGCTACGTGAAAAGTCGGATGATCGGGCGGATCTTTTGGGCCCAACCGACGACCCTCCCTTGCCTGTTCCGGTCCATCCATCACCGGCTAACAAATTGTGGTAAGTCTCGCGGTGGAATGCATGCTATTTGAGGTCAAATCAGAGCTTAATAGCTATTAAATTAATTCCTGGGCATTGCGATAAGCTGTTCAAAATCTACGAAAACCTCGGGATAATCGGATCTAATGACTCGAGCCTACGCTCATTGTTAGTGAAAACCGATAGAAATGCACATGTGCTGGAATTTTCTTTCTCTCGCTCTCTTTATCTCTCCCTCCTCTCTCTCTCTCTCGCTCTCTCTCTCTCTCTCACTGCCATCCGGAGACCGATCTGGTCGAGTGAGTCGGTGGTGCAACCACATGGCAGAAGTCCCCCAAGCCATTCTTCCCGCCGCGGCTTTCCCGGGTCCCGGATTATCGCCTATTAGCTGGAGTGTGTGCGTTCCTTGGCCGTCCAGAGTTGCCGAACGGAATCTTGGAAAACAAAGAGCGAGAGAGAGAGAGAGAGAGAGAGAGAGAGAGAGAGAGAAGAGGGTAGTTAATACAGGAAAGACATGGATTACCAAGTGGTTCTAAAAAACTCATCTTCTACAAAAATATCATAAAAATTAAATCGGAAACAAAGACAGTTAGGGATTGAGAGCGGCTCAAACGTTTATATACGGTAATCTACCCTCGAAATTAAGTACCCAGTTCCGGTTTATAACGCCGTTACCACCAAGCTATCCCACAAAAACAAGCCGAGACGCACCACCGGTTGACCCAAAACAATCGTCCAGATGGGCTCTAGGGGGGCCCAGTTTAATAAGCGATTAAGCGAATGGCATTATACGTCGTTGTGGGGTGGCCCTTTATGCCGATCCGCGGCAAAAAGGTCGCCTTTTAGTTTGCCTGCTCGGGCCACACACATCTGCTAATAGTTGAGTCGCCGGAAAAAATGGGAATGCACCCAGATCCAAGATTCGGAGGAATTGGGAACTAGATCGCAATAGGAAGTGAGAAAAGCTAAAAATGTTCGTGAAACCGGAATTCAACGCTATTAAAATACCCTCTAATACTGCAAAAACCTGAAAATATTAAAAAAACCGGCAAAACTCAGCAGAAAGGCGAACCCAAAGCCATGATGACGACCTGATTTAATGTTATTCTGTATTCTGCAAATTAATTAACGGGTTTTCGGTTTAACGGCGTTATAGTAGCGTATATTAATTTGGAAATTAAGACACAACTGCCAATCTTTTTTGAAACTGAAACGGGCAAATTGCGCGCCAAATTCTTCTAATTGCGTGGCGAATTTTCGACAACCCGAAAGTGGCTTTTTATAATGACATTTATATATTCGTGGTTTGAAAAAGAAGTGCAAAACTTTGCACGCCGTCTGAAAAATCGACATTAGCGGCGAAAACTCCAGTGTGTCCTTCGGCTATGGGCTGCAGAACGGCTCATGCCATGTGAAAAATCTAGCCCCGGGCGCTCAAATTTCAAATGTTCCAATGCTGTAGATATCGACGTTATAAAAAGCATAGACTTTGGTGTATGTACTTTGCTCGTTCTATCAGAATAAGGAGGATGCAGAAATCGTGCAACGTTTGGAACGTTCCAGGATAGAGGTAAAGATGGGGAATGTCAAAATGTGGATGTGGTGTCGAAAAAATGTATTTTCTTGAAGGTCGCGCTTTCGGCTTTTCTGGGTAAAATCAAAAGGAAATTGAGAAACATTAGATATGGAAAAATGAGTTGTTGCAAAATCGTATCAAATTTTTGACTTATCGGAAACCCATCGCGAGGACGAAAAGTGAAGCGTCTAATTTTCAGATCTTCTCGAGGAAAGGTTTCCAAGCCGAATCCAAGTTATAAATCCGCTTTCTGTTACGTTAGCAAAGCTACAGACCATTTGTGAAAATTCCTTTGGTCAAGGCCCGAACGCGCATTTGGCAGGCTCGAGAAAATGCCCCCTCCTTTCCAAAATGCGCTTATGTGCTCGTGCTCATGGTGGAGGGACGCTCGCGTACTAAGGTAGGGGTGTACCCCGGGGGGAAGTGTTTTTCGCACGGATATCCCGCAACGCAGGCAGATAGATATACACACGCGACCCGGCCATCCGAACCCGCCGCGCGTACCCACCACCCAGTTGGGGGGTAGGGACTTCAGCTGGGTGCGTACTATCAACACCTCTCCTACCGGGGTTATGTTTGCTCACAACTTTTCACACCTGCATACGGAAGTGGGTGGCGCTCTTGACATCAGGGACCAATTTTGGGGCGTAATTTGATATGGGAAAGTCCGGAAAACAAAGCGAAGAAAAATTGTCGTGAATTTTTGTTGTCTGTAAATTTGTGAATGAAGTTTGGCGAGAAAACATAAAATTTTTAGGGCCGCGAAGGTATCTGGAAGATGGTTTAATTTCGGCATCCCGGAAGTGCAAAAACCAAAGAATAAATGCTGCAAGTATTCCGATAACAGTCGCTATGTCTAGGTTTTATTTTATGAGCAGAGCATCGCGTCGAAATTTATGATATGTACCGATAGACAACATCACCTGTCCAGGTGGATCACAAAACCCGACGGACGATAATTTTAAAAATTATTTAGACCGATACCAATGTTTTTTTCATGGCCGATCTCTCGTATTCATTGGTCTGTGCGTAGAAAATTGCATGTTTTTAGCACCGGCGATTTTTTTGTATCTCTGTTTTTTCATGAAGACATCTGAAATTTCAGATCCGTACCGTTTCGGAACGGCTAGAAAGTCATCGTAGAACTTGATAATTACTGGGGAAATGAGATATACCTGGTTCAAAGATGAGCAAAAAATCAACGGCCTTTATTCCATGGGTCACACCATCTCTTATTTTCGTCTAAATCCGACTGCAAAAAAATCTAGATGAAAAAACGCTATTCCGTCTCTGCAGTAGTTTAATTTTGCATACGTCAATCGACAAGACATTTCGGTTCTTGCGCCTATTCCGGTACGGAAATGAGAAATTATGAAAAAAATTTGCAAGAAGTTCCAAGACCACAAGTACGGTTCAAAACAAATAGTAGAAAAATGATGGAAGACTCTTCCAAACTATGCCAAATCCGACAAAGGTTACCCTACTTGCCTTCCACCAGGAAGCTGGTGTTATGCAGTGACTTCATGAAACCGTGTGCTTGCGAGTTTATTTTACTGATTTTGCTTAGGAATAGACCGGGTCTAGGCCGTAATTAAAAAAATTATTGATGATTTTCTTAATCTTGCGTCTTTCCTTTTTATTAACTTACAGAGCAAAAGGTTTTTGTTAGCAAACTATGCAACCTCTACTGAGCAAAAACCACTTCCCATGACTCGATTATACTTGCACCCAAAACTCACGCCCCTTTCCTACCCTTTACTGGGCGCGTGCAATTCGAGATTTTGGACCCAAAATTTCAACTATTCTCAGA
This sequence comes from Mesorhabditis spiculigera, assembly GCA_958295435.1. Classification (NCBI taxonomy): domain Eukaryota; kingdom Metazoa; phylum Nematoda; class Chromadorea; order Rhabditida; family Rhabditidae; genus Mesorhabditis; species Mesorhabditis spiculigera. Next base: position 1,550,769 of record CATQJA010002702.1, on the reverse strand, counting down.
AAATCCACCTTGATATGCCCACGACAATCAGTGACTAGAAAACACAAAAAGAAGGATCTCGGGGCCTCGTGCGTGGGAGTCTGGTAGATCGTTCTCTGAGTCATTCTCTAGTTGCCAACTCTGAAAGCACCATTTTTGCATCGAGGTCATGAATGACCAAATGACAGAAACACCGCCGTCAGGTTGGCTCTATGATGTAAGTGGTTTTCTAAAAATACCGTATGGATAGTTTTAGAGAGGTAATGGAAGTTGCAGAAAATCTGGGCTATTTTAAAGCCTGAAACAACCTACATAATTTAGTTTTTCAAATTCATTCATCCTGACGCCGTGGCTACTTTTGAAGCGCAATGTGTAGCTAATCCATCACTTTATAACTTGGAGCCTGATCTCGGCAAAGGTACTTTTTTTGAATAGCTTTCTAAGTGCACTAATAAGAGCTATGGTCCATTTCGGGCGTTACGGGGTTTTTACAGGAATTCTCTACGGCACTCTCGGACTCACCTATGAAATCCTTTACGTTTTGTGCCTCACCGCGATGTGCCAAGCCAAATTCATGAAAATTATTGTTTATCGGATACTGTAAGTGATGGGCCTTGCTTTATTTTGTCTTTTTATTCTCTAACGATCGTCTAATCAATCAAAAGGTTTTCAGGTTTGTAATTGGTATTTTCGATATGATCTCTCTCATCCCAAACGCCCTTTTAACTGGCTACTTGCTAATCTCCGGGCGGTCTTATTGCAGTTCCCCGTTGCTCAACTTGTATTTTGGTTCCTTGGCTTTTCGTAAGTGACGTGGTTTTCTCTAGTATAATCAGTCTTTTTAGCGGTTTGGTGCACCTTCAATGGCCTTAGCATATCCTTGGCAATCAATAGATGTTTGGACCTGAAAAACCCGAAACTGCAGCAGGTAGGTGAAGCTGTCTAATTTCAAGTCAAACAAGCTATTTTTCGAATCTATCAAAATTTGATGAAACGAGCCAACCAGGAGCCCCAATCGTTTCAGGTCTGGTTCGGCGGCTATCTGCTTGTACTCTGGATTGTGATTCCAATCATATTAGGGATTCTATTATACTGTTGTTTATATCCCATGGTATATCATGCTCCGACGGCTGCATATTTCTTTACCGCAGATCCGCTGAAGCCTAGGGTATGCTTGCTTCTACTCGCTTTGTAGAGTTGGAGGGCCCAAATATAACCACGCGTCAACCTAGCATCATCTGCACTAGCATTCTCGAGCCGTTTTAGGCGCACTATATAGTAGTAAAAACTGATAAAGAGATGCCGGAATTAAAAAGCCATTTTCAGGCCGACACCTTTCAACTCGTTGAAGATATCGTTGGTCCGGCAGTCATATTGTTTTTGAACCTTTGGATGCTAAAAATGTTACTAAAGAAGAGTTTTCGACAAATGAACGCTACGCAAAAAGTGGTAAGTTCTTTAATGCAGATTCTGGTAGGCCGGTTTTTTGTAACAGCGCCGCGTCGAACGCACGTAATGTAAGTGTCGAGAGGAACTCCATGTACTCGCGCTGAGGCTACATGTGTGCAGGCCCGTAGCGGAACCGAAATTTCGGGGGGGGGGCCCAAAAATTTTGGCGACCTCCCCCCGGTCACCACTTTTAAAACATCCGAAAATCGCGCCAATAATAGCGCCGCAGGCAAAAAAAATAGCAAAAAAGCGTTCGCTACATTCAAATTCGTGTGAAAACAAGGCAGAAAACGCGCCGCAGGCGAAACTTTTTTATGAACAATTGATTCACCAATGAAAAACCAGCGCCGCAGGCAAAAAATTTTGAAAAAATAGGCTTCATATAAGTCAAAACTGTTTGAAAAACAGTAATAAACAGCGCCGCAGGCAGAAAAATTTTTGTAACTAAAAATCATAAGGGTCCCCCCTTATGAATTTTTCAGACCTTGACCGATTTCGGGGGGGGGGCCCAGGGCCCCCTGGGCCCCCGGCCTCCTACGGGCCTGCATGTGTGCATCCCCGATACTCGCGCTCTTGACCTGTTCGCTGTAGAAAAAGCCTTTGAGTATCCTCTTTTTATTAATATTTTTAAGTTCTCACAAAAAACAATTAAGATCGCCTTCCAATGTATGGGCATCAGCATGTCGATCGTGATCGTGGGCTGGCTGTACGCATTGATGCAATCCGTATCTTTACCTCCCTTTATGGTCATCGTCGCTAACTTGCTTTGGCAATTCGCGAATGGTATGTTCTAACTAGCACAAACTACATATGAGCAAGATACTCGCAACGCCAATCAAAATTCTTGGCGTCGCCAGTTGCCCACCGAACCTTTGTACGCCCGTGCGCTTTATTGAGCCCGGAAGCCGCGTTCCAAACTGCGTTTTTTTACATCAATGAACGCAAAAAAACGGGAATCCCCACTTCTCTAAAAATAACACATTTAAATCGAAGACCTGCGCCAAAAATTAGCCAGTCGCGTGAAATACTCCTGCCAGGAGTAGTAAAAGCTCTATTTTCTTCGAAGTAGACCCCGAGTTTCAGGTAGCATGGCCGTATTCTACCTAGTAGTCAACAAGACGATGCGGCGCGAGGTTTGGGAGCTAATCGGATTGAAACGACTATTTAAACCGGCGACCGGCTTCGTGACGACGTCGGACCAGCGCCTGCGCTCCCAGACTGGCCCCGCGATTATTTGAGGCTTTCGATAAAGTTTGAATAATTTTGACTCGGCTTCAGGTGAAGATTGCTGCGAAAAACTAGTGAGCGCGTCATTTATCGTTTCTCAGAAACGCTGAGTACTTACCGGCTCCTAAATTCACGCTCTGGACTGTCAAAGAACAGGAATTCCACCTGCCCTTCGGGTTAAGGCAAAGATAAAAGTAATACAGAGCTTGAATCTAGTCTATTGAAGGAAAATTTGGCGGCTAAAGCTACTAAATCAGTCATGAAACGAGTCATTTGGTCCGGTTGACTGGTTTTCAATACAAGACTAGGGCGAGTGCGCATGTTTTGTCTAAACTTTCAGTTTTAAGGGCTTTCGAATCGTTCCGATCCGATCCTTCTCGACCGAGTTTGAGGCGGTGTTTGTCTATCGGGACCACGTTATGTCATTTTGGTCAGTCTAAATGCATTCATTACGAAGCGTAGAATTCGCCACTTCTAAAAGGGCGCAAAGCGTAAGGTTTTCGCAAAAACGCTGGATCCTAATCGGATCCGGTCCGGTCCGGGGGTCGGTCCGGTCCGGTCCGTGGCGGACCGAGGGGCTTTGATTTGCTAGGAGAAACGGAAATGCAACATGCAAATTCGGAATGCAAAAGAGTGGCGTACCAAAAATGACGCAATGTGGGTTTCGCTTAATCAAAATGTATAAAATTATTCCTCTCCCACCGGACACCGGACCGGACCGGACCGGTCCGGTCCGGTCCGAAATTCTCGGATCCACTCGGACCGATCCGGACCGAACCGGATCGCGGACCGTCCGCGGACCGGATCCTTTGTGACCAACCCTGGTTCCAACACAACAATCATTGCACATCGCGACGAGGAAGGTCGTGTTTTGAATAGACCAGGAAGACCAAGAATTACATTTTTCCTGGCACTGAAAGGCCGAACAAGCGTTCGGTAAGCCACCTTGGCATTTGCGAAAAGCGCACCCAGAGCCGGTAATTATACAAAAGTATGATTTGGTACATTACTGGATGGGGTGTTTTCGGCGTGGCCACCCGAGAGCAAAAAGAAATTCCTTTTGTTTTCCGAATAAGAGTAGTATAATAAACTTTACTTAGTTTTTTTCTGGAAGAAAATTCCAAATTCAGACTGGCCAGACCCAAAAAACAATTCCTGGTTCCGCTTCTGTATTCCCAAAAAAATTCCTGACTTGAGAACCCCTCCCAAAGATCCAATGTAAAATTTCTATCCCTTCGCATCATTTTCTGAGACTAGATCCGCTTCTAGGCGAACATTTCCGTAAAATTCAGGAATACCATAGGCTGCCCGGGTCCCAAAACAATTCTTGGGTGTAATTATTTTCTCCAAACGCGCCTACATTCTCAGGAGATCTTGGGAATATGAGCATGTTGATTGGCTATTCTCACCACCCGCGTACTTTAGGGCCAAAAGACGGTAGTCAGGTTCGGCAGAGAAACTTGGTCGTACCTTTCGCACCCCGGCAGCTTGGCGGCTGGGCAAGATTTTCAGAAGTTGGCTGCGATGACGGAAGGAAATGCGCTTTATGAGGTGGGTAGCTTTGCAAAAAATTTGTAATTAACACTACAACCAGGGTTGAAAAGCCGCTTCGCGACTTTTCAACCCTGGCCCCGTCTAATCCCATCATATTCGTCATTCCGCATACGTCTCTCGAATCCCGATGAGGGAAAATGAAAAATGACACTCTCTTCCTGATTATATAGCCATTTCCGGTGCATGCTAATTATTTCCTAACAAAGCGGACTCCCGAACTTTTTACAAAAACAAAAATTTGATGTTTAAAACAATTAATTTTGTAAAATCCAATAAGCGTGCAGTCATCCCAGTGCCATTACGCACCTAATGACGTATCATACGTAGCTTAATACCCTTCCCCTGTCGAGATATCCTGCGGCCATGGTGACGGAAGTTGCATGCAAAGTGGCACACACACACGAACACTATTTTTTTATATATAGTAGGATAGTAGGATAGTAGGATATTCATACCCTAATTTTTTTAGTTTTACAAATATTTCCACCGACACCATGTGCAAGTTTTCGAGGAGCAATGCAAGGCCAACCCGGCGCTCTACGATTTAGTTCCTGATTATAGGAAAGGTAGGAGATTGATTTATTTATTCTTTTTCTAGTAGGCTAGCATTTCTAAAAATTCAATAAACCAGTTCATAGAAAAGGTGATTCATTAAAAATCAAACTAAAAGCATTATATGACGATTTTTTTGTCCATCAGGAATCATCTACGCATCTATCGGAATCATCTACGAAATCCTCTACGTCCTTTGCATGATTGCAATGTGCCAGCAGAAATTTATGAAGTTTATTGTTTATCGGATACTGTAAGTCATATTTTTATCTATAAAAACTTTGGTTCGATCTGGATATTTTATGGGCCTACGATAATAAATTTTGGCTTTTTAGGTTCGTAATCGGCATCTTCGACATGTTATCAATGATCCCGAACTCGTTGTTGCCTGGTATAAGATTTTTCAAAAATTTTGTAACGAATTTCAGGTTCTTTCCTCCTCACCGGACAGTCCTATTGCCGATCACCACTACTAAATCTATATTTGGGATCGTTGGCTTTTCGTGAGGATCGTGAAAACTATAAATACGGTTTCTTTAGCCGTCTGGACCACATTCAATATGCTGAGTGTTACACTGGCCGTCAATCGGTGCATGGATTTGAAAAATGCAACGCTGCAACAGGTGAGCGTAGGTTAAGGAGTGGCCGTAGCGAAATAAAGAAGGGCGTTGAGCGCACTGTGTTATGATGTACAAAGGAGCGCGGCGTTGCCCTTCTCAACAACGGGAAGCTTCTTTGCACTGCAAGCAGTTGTGCGTTCGATGCATTTTCGTGGCTGTGTGCCTCCTTTTTGTTATATCATACACTGAAAAAATGTTCCAGACCTACTTCGGCGGCTACAAGTTGATATTGTGGACGGGCATCCCCGCAGTCGTCGGGTTTTTAATGTACCTCTTCGTATACCCAATGGTCTACAATGCACCAGCAGCAACATATTTTTTCACAGCCGATCCAGCAAAGGCACATGTGAGTATGAAATTACCACTAACAACAAGGGCAAGGAAACAGACTCGAAAAACAACCATAGTGATTGTTGTGAGAAAAGGAAGTGAGGTCCCCAGATGTTTTTCTAGTGCCTGGCTAGATCATAGTTTGCTTTTTGGGTGCAGGGATTCTAGCTAGTACAGTTCTCAAGCACCCAAATGCTAGCTGAGGTGGAACTACCTGAAACTACAGAGGGTCCCAAAAAATGGCGCCCTCTAGCGGATCACAGAAGTGCCCGATTGTCACGATTTATGTATATGTGTCGAAAGTACAGTCTTTTTAGAGCAACCACTTTCAACTCGTGGAAGATGGAATTTGGCCGGCAACGATATTGATTTTGAATTTGTACATGTTGAAGATGCTCGTGCAGAAGAGCTTTCGGCAAATGAATACTACACAGAGAGTGGTGAGTCTCTTTCTCACTCTCATTTTCTCACTAGTTTTCTCGCTCTCTCCCCACGCTCAGTCTCTAAGTCTCTCTCCCCGCTGTAATCCTGAGGAGTTCGTGTCCTTGCAGATCGCCCTTCAATGCATGGGGATCAGTATGTCAGTAGTAGCAACCGGATGGCTTTATGTCTTGATGCAAGTCGTCGACCTTCCTCTGTTTATGGTCAACGTAGCGAACCTGCTATGGCAATTTTCAAACGGTACGTTTTTGGCTCGTTTTTAATCTGTTCTTGTGACTCACCTGGCCTACGCTGATCGTCCTTTACTTCCATTTTTATCTCGATTATCAGCTCACTTTAGGCAGCATGGCCGTCTTCTACCTTGTCGTCAACAAAACCATGCGCCGCGAAGTTCTACACCTCGTCGGGTTCTCGCGTTGGTGTGGAAGGAGTACGGTGACAGCCACGACGTCTGAAAGTCGTTACCGCTCCCAAACACTACAAACAAAGGCCGAGATTTGAGCTTTTCTCCCTACTTTTTGTTCTGATTAGACACATAAGTGAGACATTTCCGAACTTGATTGGCTTTTCACACGACTATGCTCGGTGGTTATAATAAAATCTTGGAAGTCACGACTTTTGCTGCAAGTTTTGGAAGACAGATTTGGGTGGGACATGAAATTAGTTCTTTAGAAGAAATATCATTCTCACGCTCAAAACTCACTAGCGAGCGACCAGAGGCTAGGACAGTGTTCTAAAAACTATTGTAGTAGTTCATGGGGATGTTCAGATTTTGACGACCAACGACCAAAGCTGATCAAACTTAAACGTTCGAAAACCGTAATTGGGAGTTAAGCGGGAAAGAGTAAAATCTGAAGCTAGAAAGAGCCTGTTTCGAACCGTGTCCAAACCGAATAGTTCTACTAACATAATTGGTTTCTCGAGTTCCTCGATTCCCACCAGGTTTTTATTAGAGCCCTAAAAACGCCTTCAAACATTACCAATAGTGATAAAAATTTCTTAACTGGCGAGAATTTCCTTAATTATGCCTTCCATCCTTTAAACAGAAATCAGATTTCAAAGCGATTTTGTCGTTCTGTGCAAAATGTGTTTTTAGCGCTTTATTAATTTCTGGAATTGCTAAATTTATGCCGATGCCATCATTTATCCGAACTCCGCGTCGCTACGGTCGCTAGGGATGGTCCGCACGCGCAAAGGAGTATTTTTGTCACTTCGCGACGCATCGATTTATTGATTATCAGATAGGAGACGGCCATGCTACCTGAAAAAAAAATAATGTATTACGAAAGCAAAGCGTATCAATATGTCAAATTAAAACTAACCGTTCGAAGTCTGCCAAAATATATTCGCCATGATAATCGTAAAATCCGGGAGGTCGAAAAACTGCATAGCGACGTACAGCCAGCCAGTCAGCACCACCGAGATACTGATCAAGAAGCATTGAAGCATGACCTAAGATAAGATAGGTTCGAAAAGGGTTGAACATTCGCACTTACAACTTTCTGCGATCGGTTCATCTGCCTGTAGCTGGCGGTGAACATCGAGCGCAGCATGTATATGTTTAGGCACAAGATACTGGAAGAGACGAGGACATTGTTGATCGGGAAGATGATCGGAGTCTAAAAAGATGTTGAATTTAACGGCAACCTTAGCCATTTACACCTCAACCTTCAGCGGATCAGCGCCAAAGAAATAGCCAGCGCTACTCACGTTGTAAATCATCGGGATTAAGAAAAGGTACAACGAAAACCCGTAAAGTATCGGAATCCCGGTCCAAAAATAGATGCGCCACCCAGCGAAGATGTTCTAAAATCAATTTTACTTTCAGAAATGAAAAATGCCAAAAAGTAAATTTGTACATTTCGCATCTTTTGTCCCATAAATTCCGAGCATCGCTCAATAGCCAGCACGATGCTCAATAGGCTGTAAGCCGACCAGCATGCTAAAAATTCAAGCAAACATTAGATCAAAAACGAAAAAATGCCAAAATTGAGGATGAAGTGAAAATACTAACTTACGAAATGAGATCGAGCCCAAATAGAGATTCGGCGTGGGATTCAGGCAATAAGGTTCCCCGGTAAGTAAAAGATAGGCTGTACTCAAAATTCTAAGAAACACTAATTTGTGAAACCTGGCAATAGCGAATTCGGGATCATAGAGAACATATCAACAATCCCAATGGCGAAACTAAAAAGTGTCGCTGAGGGCGGCAAGAAGTTTCTAACAGTATTCGATAGCAGACAATTTTCATGAACTTCTCCTGGCTCATCGCCAGCATACAGAGAAGGTATAGGAACTCGTAGAATACGCCGATGCATAAGCAGAAAAGTCCTGAGAAAATCTGATTTTCAAAAAAAAAAGAAAAAGGATCCTACCCTTAATTGGTGATCGCGATATCTGATAGAGCTTTAATTTTCCAGACATTGCTGTTCAAATAGAGTAACATGGTGGTAGTGAACGAATTTGTATGCCTAAAATACTATATGCCTAATCTGGAACGATATGGAGAAGACGAACCTCGTATAGCCAACCCCGTTCACCAAAATCGATCTCCACGAGAATCGTTTTCAAACCGGGAAAAATAAAGACCAACGGAACCCCTAATACTCTCCAAGAACTTATATTTTATAGCTGTTGACTCGCTTCCAAAATTTCCTGAGAATTCCCGGTACCTGATTGCAGTGAGCGTTCGGAACATGCTGCCTGATCCGTATGCAAGTTCTCGAAACCGCTGATTAGTCGGGAACAGAAAGAACCCCTAGAAGCGGTGGTTGGCTATTATGCTAACTATGCAATGCTGGGTGCGGAAAAACACGGTGGAGGTTATTGCCGTGATCCTATTTTGGTGGCCTGAGAAAGTGTGGATTTCGAATTCAGGTGACGATTCATATTTCCGGAAGGACCGGAAGTAAGCTGAGTTGGAGAATCGAATCCGAAAAGTTCTGAAAATTCTCCCGTTCGCCCCTATAGGGCCTGGCAACCAGGGAAGAAAGGGTGTGCCATGATCATTTATTCGTGGTAGATGTCACTCCGTATTTTTGAGATTGTGCGGTTGTAGCCTGTTGAAGCCATCCCCTAGATGAAGCGCAGTTCTCGATAGGTGAAAGGGCTGCGCGGGATGGTGCTCTTGCTCAAGTCGATCGGCTGCCTCCCGAGCATTTCTTTCTGCGATGATGTATTCGTCGTAGTTTTCCTTAAAATCCTTGCTTAAATAGTTCGAAAATGGAAGAATTAAGTTTTTTGCCGATTCAAAAGATGCTAGAAGCGATTCGAGGCCTTACCGATAAAATCAGGCGTTCCGACCAAAACTTGTCGAGGGCCGTCTGAATTTCTAGTTCATACTCTAGCTGGGCTTCTTGGTCCAGTTCTGAAAAGCACTCTTACGGCGTTAAATGCTTCGCGAGAAACCTCACGTTTCGCTAACCTGTCGCTACTAGATGTTCAGGTGGTTCTGGCCCAACATCAAACATTTCGAGCAAAACCTCTGCTCTTTTCATCATCAATCGGAGCAAGGGCAAGAGGTCATCGAAGTCGATCATCGTAACACCTGAATAACTTTGTGAATCTTTTTTTTAAAAGCTATCTGCAGATTTCCAACCAGCTAAAAGGCAGGGTGATAACTGTTTGGTGCCCACGTCATCGTCTTACCAAAAAAGCATCCCATCAGAACTTCCTGGTTCGCGGTTGAGTCCCAACAAGCATCCGCACGAGCTTCCCAGATACCTATGAAAGAGTTTCGCAGGCTTGGAAGAACTCACCGCCATGCAGCCTGAGCTTTTGAAAATCCTTGCCAACGAGCGCGGCGCGAGAAAAGCAAGGTTCTGGGTGCTCGGTGAGCACCATGAATGCGCCCATCTCGTTCTCATCCCCGACCACGTAGATGGCATAAGTCTGCATTCTGTCTCCCCACGTCTCAGCCTCATCAAGAAGCTTTCGCAGCAGGAAAGTCTGCGACGGCATCCAATCAGCTAATTTCCAGTTTTGCAGATAACGAAAACCACGTTCATAGAACGAGTGGCTGTCGACAAAGTCTCGCTCTCGTGTATTGCGGTTGGCCTGGGTGATGTGAATACAATATTCTTCATCCAAGCGAATTCGTCTGGGCCCAGTGCTCGACTCGAACGGCTTTTTGCATTCGGGTTGCGGACATTCAAGAAGTGGCGGATAGTTTGGGTCGAAGATGTACTAAAAAATGTTTTTTACTTGAAAACGACAAAAATTCTAGCAGCCCGAAAAAGGTCAGGACAAAGCGCTATCCTGCTTGATCGGTATCGAGTCTAGCCGAGTTGATTTTTAAAATATGAACAAATCACCTGATATGGCACATCTCGTAGGCGCTCGATCAAATGCTCATATCTGATGCCACAACAAAAATTTGCGTTCGTGAAACCTTCGACCGTCGGCCACTCCATGAAATTATTCAGCGTGCGTATCTTTTCAACAATTGCGCGGCGCACGGTTTCGAAATCCAATCGCCTGTAGTCAAAGGGGTCCTCGCGCTTTTCTGGGCAATCGGGTCGGATCACGGCGCAATCCGTTCTAATCATCATTTGGCCAAAGCTGTACCAGTGATGAAAATTTTCCGGTAAAGAACAGGTGATCAGCAAAGGTTCGTCAACAAATAGCAGTTGCAGTTGCTCGATGTTGTGCCTAGCCGTTTTGAGCAGCACAATTTGGTCTTGAAGGCGCCCGCGACAACCGCTGTCTGGGTCGAGCAAAGCGATAAAGGCAAAATGGAGGCAGCTGTCCCTGAAAAAGAGTCATTTTTGGATTCTCAAAGGAACTTCTCGAGCTGTATATGATAATGGAAAGTACTCTATAGCTATTCACCTGATAGAAGTATGTAGCTTTAGCAAGTTGTCGAATGCAGTACCATACAAGAAATCGTAAATAGAACCGGGCGGTGCCCAACTGTTCCATGCATGAATTTCGCCTACCCCACGCAGTACTGCCTCATGCAACATCGGATAGGGCTTCCAATAGAAACGGTGTAGTAAGCCATGCGGATCCGATGGGCCGAAGCGGGAATTCCTTCCCGTGCTCATCCCGAACGGCTCAATCAAGCCGGTCAAGCACCGGGGTGCCGACAATGGGTTCCCGATCCGGTTGGGCACCTTGGAGCTCCCGGGGCAACCTCTTGCTCCAGCCATGGACGCAGACGCTGAAATACCAAGTATGTTTCGTTCTTCGTCATACAGCGAGGCAAACGTTTGGCTTATCTTTGACGCTTCGCCGGTGCGAAGCCTCTTTTCCAACGCGGCGTCGTCCCAAACCTCATCATCGATCCGGCAATCCCTGTAGAGCGCCGTTCCTGGGTAGGCGTTGGATTCAGGCAAACCTTCGGGGCCCAGACCCTCAACCAGGCGCTGCACCTGAACGCGGCGCAATTCATTTATCTTTGTGCGCTCGAGGCCACGGATGCGGAATGGTTGTCGATAGATGATTTTTGAATTCGTGCGCTCTTCATCCCAGACTCGGATCTTGCGAAAATACGTCGCAATAATGTCGTCGAAGTCGGTGTGGCTCTGCGCCGCCTGTATCCATCGGCGCAGCTTTGGGAAATTTGTTCTCATTCTCGGTTCTCGTACAACTTCGGTTTCTTGGCTAGATCCTGTCGTCCCTGCGGGTGGGATTGGCCAGGAGGCTGGAACGACCAAAGCCTCACTAGCCGTCCCATCGAGGCCGATCGGCTTTACCAAGTCCATGTTACTTGGCGCTTTTATCGGCAACCAATCGTAGCGGAACTTCTGATTTTTCGTTACGCAGAGATCAAAAACAACTAACCAACGCCTCATAGAGGCGGCGCATCTCAGAAGCAGATGGTCGCTCTTCGAATGCGCTCGCCAAGCTTCTAAAACGGGACAGTTATATTGTTTAGTATCAAAGACAACATACCGCCTGCGAATCTCAGATAGTTTCTCCGCTGGGCTTTCCGAGTCGTAACGGATCGTATTCTTCGTTTTTGTGAATCTACGTGATCCACGCTCCTGCACTTCCAGCAGCGTTATGCCCATAGAGTAGACGTCACATTTAAAAGCGTGCTTCAAGCCACGGTGGAAAAACAACAAATTATTCCTACCTCTCGCGGGATTTCAGTTTCTTGCAGGATTTCTGGGGCAATGTATCTAGGCGTGCCGCGGATCCCGGACAATGGCTCGTCCACTTTCCGCATCACGCCAAAATCGGCAATTTTGGTCAAGTAACGATCCCCCATCAAGATGCTAGACAAACAACGATTCATATTGTTTTTCAATTTCCTCACTTTTCCGGCTTGATGTCGTGGTGGACGACTTTGTTCGCCTCAAGGTATTCCAACCCACTGTAGAGCTCCGTGGCCCAGCGAACGATCGTCGAAACGGTGTATACGATCGTTCGATCAACAATCACTAAAATTCGGAAATATTCGGAAATTATACAGCCAATCAGGTAGCGGTTCGAGATTTGGGTACAACTCACTTTTACTCAGGCTACCATGTTCGCAAAATTCCATGAATATCGAAAATTGATCGGGATCTTCATGCTCGTACTTATACGGTTCTTGGTGATAGCGCACGACGTTCGGGTGAACGAGTTTTGCAAAATTTGGGATTCGCGTAGAAGCACGTCACGGTCGCCATTAAGTTGCTTTTCAACCAAGGTACTAAAAGCTTATTGCTAGTGTCAAACTCCTATCAAAAAAGCCGCTGTCAGTCAAACCATTCACATTTCGTATCCTTCGACTTTGTAGACCTTTCCGAAACCCCCTTCGCCTATTCATGTTCTTTTGAAGGGCCGCTCCGGACGGTCCTTCATCTGAAATCGGGGAAATTTTGAAAACACCGCAATTATAACTGAAAAAGAAGACAAAAAATCCTGGAAAATTACATATAAAGCCCAAAACGTTCGAAGCGATCGGCTGCCCGGCTAATCGATTCCGTGCCATTTTCTTGCAGCAGAAAATGGCTAGGGGCTTGCGCACGCGATATTTTCCTTGATCTCACCACCCAATTGCATTTTTTGACGAAACAAAGAGCAATTTTTTGTAACTTGTTAAAGAACTAATTACATATTCAAAAAAATTATTGTTTGGGATCAATCGAATCGGTGCAACTTGAACGGCCCTCCTTCAAGGAGCGTGTAGCGAAAAATTGGCAAAAGAAAAAGCCTGACAACGGTCCTCTGATTTGAAACAATCAAAACGAAACAAATCGGCAAACTGCGACCTCCGGGTAAGCAGAACAAGGCCTGATGTCAGCCCCAAAGGCAAAGGGGCCTCGTGCCCCGGCGGTGCATGCCTGGGAAGAGCCCCGCTCCGCCCCTCCACCCACCTGCCTCGATAGCTCAGTTGGGAGAGCGTTAGACTGAAGATCTAAAGGTCACCGGTTCGATCCCGGTTCGGGGCATCTTTTTTTTGCTTTTTGGATACGTGCTTTGGATAAGGGTTCGAAATGATAATCTGGTGGAAGTTATCTTCTTTACAACCTTATTTACTTTTTAAATCTAGTAAATGGCTTTCTAGGGCATTCAGTTCTTTGTCGAAATATAGCAAAGGGATATTTATTCAATTCGAAGAGTAGTCGTCGAAATCGAGGAAAGTTGTCTTTGGGGATAGGTTGGAATCATAGGCATCGTTTCCGAAGTCAGGCGGATCCTAAAGAATAATGAAGCTATATCACCCAGCTGTTCTAGTAATTTATTTGCCCTTTTATATTAACTACTTCTTCCGACCCTTTGGAAAGATGATGCTAGCTTCGCAGAAACACTTACGACTCCCAAAGCATCCCAGATAAATCCAAGGCAAAAAATGGCAATCAATAGCAACAGTTTAGCCCGGGATCTCATCAGAGCAGAGAAGCGCTGTTTGGAATCGGCGCAATGAATAGAGAAGTCTGGCCCAGCGTCTCTTCCCATCATTTACGAGGGCGCCATGTTTTTGTCGGCGCTTTTAGTCGTGATTCATGGTGATGTTGATCGGAATAAATTTATACATACAACCGCTACATCTAAAATTAATGCTTCTTCACACTTCCATCCGTGAATCGTTTCAGGCTGAACATGGAGAGGTCAAATGGAGACTCTTGACCGGCGAGGAGGTGTGCCAATGCTCGACCAAAGCCGGGGGATACCTTAAAAGTATATTTTCATGGATCTTTAAGGATTTAGATTGAGTTCAGGGCCTTAATGATAGTTATCTCAAAATCGAAAGTTCTCATACCTTAAATCCACTCCCGCAGCATCCACTTCCAACGAGCACGTTGTTGAACTTCGGATGCCAATCAAAGATGTAGTGGTGATCCGCGGATACCTAGAAATCACTTATATATAAATTTCTAATGTCCGTGCGCCCGTCCGTCCGCCCGCCCGTCCGCCCGCCCGTCCGCCCGCCCGTCCGACCGGATCGCTGCGGGACCCCCAGGACCGGTTCGGACGGGTCCGGGAGCCCGGGGCGTTTCGGGATTTCGGGATTTCGGTGTATGGGATGTTGATTTATTACCCCCCGGGAGGGCCAGCGCTGAACCCCCGCGGAGCGGGGGGTCAGCGCTGGTACGTTCATAAATTCGATTTTAAGAAACATACCGTATATTTACACTTGTCAACATGGGCCGGCTCGGTAGCGTCGATTTGAGGGAAGTGCTGGCTCAAATGTTTCCTTGGCTCTTCCAGGTTAACAGATTCCGGATCCTTCTCGGCATCCCCGATGTTGAAGGCGTCGCCGAAGTATTTGCAGTACTAAAAGATGTTAGATTTGAGAGGCAAATGGCGAGAATTTCTGGTTTGTAAATCCTAAACGAAAAGATACCTTAATCGCATCCGGATAGTCCCTAGTCGGAAGGGCAAAAGCCTCTTCGCCAGTCCTTCGATCTTCGATGATGACCACCGGCATTTTTTCCTGGCTGAATAGCGGCAAGTCCTTCGGGTCTTTCGGCTTCCAGTAGGCGACGCAGACCCGTTGTGGCTAAACAAATGCAAATTTTGAAAGTAGGATGCTTAGTTAGTCCCGAGAAGCATCTTAAACCTTACCTGAAGCTGGGTAAGGTTGGCAATATCCGGAAAAACGGTCTGCAGCCAAGTGCCGACACAAAGAATTGTCCGCCGGCAGGTGTAGGTGTCTTTGTTGGTTCTGATTGTGGTAATCTCGCCGTCCTCAGTGACTTCTGAAGCGCTTGCTTACTTGGTTTTTTTTGTAAAGTTTAGTAGATAAAAACCGCAGAAAGTCGTGAAAGATAAGCCAAACACAGTTTGACTTTCCCTCATTTTCCACGAAAGTCAGTCGTATGCTACTCACCAATAAACGTCTCGTCCTCGTGCACAATCCCTCCAAGGGCCCGGTACTCCTCCTATCGGCTCAGACTTTCATAGGATTCCAACTTTTCGAACCTGATAGGTCCTCAACCACTTCTCCGGATAGATCATCCCGCCCATTGGGTCGTAGAGGGCTTTCCAGGTGTTATCGTACGTCATTTGTGGGTATCGCTGGTTAATCTAAAGCAAAATTTCAAGAAAATGGAATCTTCTGACCTCTTCTCCCCCAAAAACCTCGTGCTCAAGCCCGCTTTTCTTGGCCGTCGTTGAAATATGGTCGATAGTGTCGGGGTCGGCCACCCAGACCAGACCGGTGTTTCTGCAATTGCTCATGATTACGTTTTTAATTTCTTTTTGCAACTTAATGACGACATTTATGCTATTTTGAACTCCAAAGGGCTGTTAATTGAATTCTTAAAGTTTTTTTAGCAGCCGTCATCCGACCCATCTTCAATTCATACTCACCCCCACAACTTCTCGCCTCGCTTCTTCTCAAATTCAGCAATTTGTTTATACGAATCCTGGACAACCGGGACGTACGGGGCATCCACGTGCACTAAATATGATTCATAGAATTTATGAAATGATTTTTATAAGAAGCGAGAAATGGAAACTTACCTAGTCTCGTAATCCTGGACATACCATGAGAGCTTCCGTGCCAGTGTCCGAGGTTGTACTGGAAAAATATGAGATTACGTGTAATTTTAGATATACGCTAATATTTTTAGGTGTTAATATTATTAAGTAACTTTACTAATACCTGCTCCAGCTGCAGTGTCTTTAGCCCCAATTTTCGGCAATGGTAGGCCGTCGAGCTTCCCAAAATCCCAGCACCAACAACGATCGCATCGAAGTGTTTCGACATACTGGCAGATAATTAATAATATTTAGATATGTTTAAATGTTGAGAAAGCTAACATTAAAGGTCAATAACGCGATCAAAAAGCCGTACTGACCAACGAAACGGACGATTGATAAGGGTTAGCACCAAGGCCGGCAGCTGCCAAAAAAACGCCCAAAATTAATGATACTCGAAAGGATACATGGGCACTAGAAACTCGAAGTCAACGAAATAGGATTATTACAATTCAGTATTACTACTATTTTAAATGCCTTGTATATTCAATTTCTAAAATTTCACGTCAAAATCACTGATATTTTAAAATTACGGTTTTATAACGTCATGCTGCGAGCTCAAATTCGCCAAAATGTAAGTTCATAGACTAGCCGACACCTCTGTGTAAATAACCTATCCTATTAAAACAATATTTTCTTAAAGCGAAAAATTCAAAACAAAATAAATACCAATCTTTTTAAAGCTCGCCAATTTCAGAATTTATTGCAACTTATAAAATTCTAAACTATACGCTCAATAATTGAAATTTTTAATGGAACTAAAACTGAAATCCCAGGATGCTGGATGCTCAAGTGAACACTTGAAACCTTTTTATACGGGAGCCGAGCAATGAGGAGCGAAAAAACCAGCTGACCTCCCGGGAAAAGAGGGGCAGGGCGAAAATGTATCTAGTTTGATGCCCCCGCCCGAAATATTGGGCAAGATGGCCCACGAGATGGGAAAGAGGCGGAAGCACCGCTCGTTTTTTTTTTCGTTTTTCCGTACCCAGTTTGCTCTCAAGCGAGGCGGTAAAGATAGGGCATCACCAACATCTTTGACCAACGGGAGCAGGGTAGAGACAAAATTTGAAGACGGTTTTGTTGTGGGAAATAAATATAGTTGTCGTCTAAAATTCATTTGAACATCTAGGATAAAATAAATAAAGAAGTTTTTCCACGAAAAACAGTCGCCATTGGTAATAAAGTATCGCTTTTTATTGATTGTTTTTGTTGATAATCGTTACAAAATTGCATAGCGTTTCTGCGGCTTCGGGAACCTATAAAAATAATATAGATTTTATTTTTAATGGTAATGTGAAAATCCTCAATGTATTTTGTTAGTAAGGTGTTTCGTTTACCATCCTGAATTTTTTTAATTCTGACAATTAAACTGAATGAATCTGGTTTATTGCTTATTTTCTAGATTTTCTTTGGCTTTTTTAGCCCTTAAGTTGTTAAATTAAGTTATAGCTGTTTATACATTATGCCTATGTTTATACCGATTACGTATTCCTACAAAAATAATCCTTAAAAATCTCTTATATCATGGTTATTTGCGTATGCTTTGTTCCAAACTATGATTATTTAGCCCCGATACAATATCCACACCGTTCCTATTACAACCGTTTTTTGAATCGTAAAAACCTCGCTGCTCACTTTTTGTTTTTGCTTTTTCTGTTTGTGAATGCGGCCTGGAAAGTGGGGGTCACAAATAAACTGGCCACCACTCTGCCGTTCCCGCCCTCTCGTTTTCTCGCATTCTCTCCCATTAGTGCCCTTATCGCGGGCGATTTTTCAGCCAAAATCCAGTTCTAGGCCCGAAAACAACCCGGAATCTACCGCAAACGTCCCTGATTTTCATCCCACAGTGCAGTAATGAGCGCTGGGAAGTGTGAGTTTTCTTATTTTTTTCTAAGATACAATTTTAGTGGTTCTGGTGACCGGGGCGAGCGGATATTTGGGAGCGCATTGCGTGAAGACGCTTTTGGACAAGGGCTATCGAGTCCGGGGCACCGTTCGGAGCCTGAATAATGCGAAAAAGGTTTATACTTTATGTATATAATAGAGTATATTAATACAATAAACTATGTGATTTTGATTTTTTTTAGGTAGAGCCCGTAAAACTTCTTGATCCAACCGGCGAAAGCCTATCCCTCGTCGAGGCCGATTTGAACGAAAAGCAGGGATGGCCAAGGTAGGAACTTTTACAGAAAGATGAGTGATTTGTGGCGTTTTTATTTATTATAAATTGCTATTTTAGTGCTGTTGCCGGTTGCGACTATGTCCTCCACGTTGCCTCACCATTTCCACTCGTTGGAACGGAAGAAACGATAAAAACGGCTGTAGCGGGCACGATGAATGTTCTCGAGGTTGGTATAAAACTTTATTAAGAAAATGCTCTTCTCTTTTACTTTTCAAAATGTGTAGTTATAATTTTTCTAAAGCTAGATATATTTTATATTCCATTTAGGCGTGCGCAGAAACCGAATCCGTGCAAAAATTGGTCCTAACCAGCAGTGTTGCTGCCATTACAGGTTGCCTTACCGATAACACCTTTTTCTTTTGATTTTTCAACTGTATTTTCTATTTAGAAGGCTACCGCCACCTTGCCGAGCCGTTGACTGAGGAATATTGGTCGAAACTAGACGTAAAAATGCTCCGGATATCTGAAAAATTCAGTTTTAGGACGCTTCCGCCTACACGAAAAGCAAGACGATGGCCGAGCGAGCTGCCTGGGACTTTGTGAAGCAGGAGGGTCATAAAAATAGGTCAGGATTTTGACGTAATATTGGATACCACTATCAAAAAGCTATAAAAATCCAATTTTCAGCTTCACCATGACCGTCATCAACCCCGGCTTCATCATCGGGCCCCCGATTACTGACGACAAGGGCTCCAGTGTAGATGTGAGTTTTCAAAGTTTAAATATGGCAATATAATGAATTTTTGGTAGATTTTTTTGGCAAAGAAAAAGCTTGGTTTATCATAGCGTAACCGAATATTTAGATAATCACCCAACTTCTGGCCCTGCCAGCCGTCCCTCGTGTCACTATGACGCTAATCGATGTGAGAGACGTCGCTGAGGTATAAAAACTATTAAAACATCCAAATTATCGATTTTTCAGGCTCATGTAGCTGCCCTTTCGAAGCCGGACAGCGACAATCAGCGAATTCTGTGCACCAACGAGCACTCGTATTTCATGATCGACTTGGCGCACGTGTTGAGGGAGGAATTCGGGGATCAAGGTTTGTAACATAAAAATTTTGATGTCAAAGTTTAATAAAAAACAACAGCAAGGTGTTTTAGGCTATTCCCCTGCAAACTACCAAATCCCCGATTGGATCGTCCGTTTCGGGTCGTACTTTAGCGGAACGCTCGCCGGCGTCGTCACCAGAATTGGGATGAAGACCAAGTTTGACAACTCTAAGGCAAGAAATTGATAAGTTATGCATTTAAATAAAAATGTTTTAGTTACGTAATATTCTCGGCATCACCCCGCGAGACCCGCTGAAATCGCTTGTCGAAATGGTCTACGAGCTGATCGAGCGCGGGCATATTAAGAGGACGTCGAAATATCGTGGAAAGCCATAAATATTATTTGTTGTTTATATATGTCCATTTTTGCGTTTTGGCGGGCCGTGAATAAAGCGATTTTTACTTAATTTTGCTACAGAATATCCGAAACTAAAGCATAAGGAAATGTACATAATATTAAGAATAGCTAAAGAATTCATCGATATTCGACCTATTTTTACTTTATAAACCGTCATACAAATACGCTTATAAATAAAATGAGTTTTGGTGGGTAAAATAGGCCACTACGCTGTCATGAACCAAAGACAAGTAACCCGTATAACAAACAGGATTCCTTTTGTGAATTCGTTGAATTCGACTTATACAGGGTGTCCCAAACCCCCCCTCTAGCGGCGCCCAGACGTGTCCGATTCTCGCCGTTTAGGTATCTATCGAAAGCTCTCGAAAAGGCGAGAAAACAAGGAGGGTTCATTTTCTTTATTATGTATTTTTATTGGCGAATTTTACCTCCAAAATCCATGAAAACGGCAGATTTACGCGAGATCCGCATGCTAATGGCGAAATTCCTTAACTTTATACTAATAACTTTATGAAATCGCTACAGAGCTACAAATTCCCTGCGAATATTCGTCCGAGATTCGCCGTCGTTTCGTGGCCGTCATTTGGCCTCCCTCGTAGTATTTGCTGACATGTATAAACCATAGCACCGCCCCGTTGTTCTTTTTATGGCTCGAGTAGATAACGAAGGCCGGATTCGGGATTCTGTTTCTGTTCGTCCATGTTTTTTTTCAGTTTACAAACATGATTTTATTCTTCGATTTTCATCGCTTTCCCGGAATTGAACTCTGCCAGGGTTTCGCAATACCTCTAGCTTTTTGTGGTTTTGTGTTTACCCTCTATTTGTGCCTCGGAAGCTAGAGGCGGCCCCAGCCCAACACTGCACGCTTCGCTATCTCATTTTTGCAAAGCTTTCAGGCGAAAGTCAGGCAGTTCTACGCCCCGAAAACAATCCGTAATCGACGGAATCGGCCCTAATTTTGATTTCGCACTGCAGTAATGAGCGCCGGAAAATGTGAGTAATTTCTTTATTGTTAAAACCATAATTTTAGTGGTTCTGGTGACCGGGGCGAGCGGTTATTTGGGGGCGCATTGCGTGAAGACGCTTTTGGAGAAGGGCTATCGAGTTCGGGGCACCGTTCGAAGCCTAAATAATGAGAAGAAGGTTTGTAATGGCATAAAAGAAAAATATTTTTTGATTAGGTAGCACCAGTGAAACTGCTCGATCCAACCGGCCAAAACCTGTCCCTCGTCGAGGCCGATTTGAACGAAAAGCAGGGATGGCCAAGGTAACCTTATATGAGAAATCAAAGGTTGTTCGATTTTTTAAAACTTGATAATTTTTTGTTTTAGCGCGGTTGCCGGTTGTGATTTTGTACTACATGTAGCCTCACCGTTTCCGCTTGTTGGAACCGAAGAAACGATAAAAACGGCTGTGGCGGGAACGATGAATGTCCTTGAGGTAATTAGAAGCTGTAATAAACTATCCAGATTTTTCTATTTCTTCTTCAGACATATTGTGTTGCCTTTTCTACAGTAACATCTATTTTTGTGCTGTTTAGGCATGTGCCGAGGCGGAGTCGGTCGAAAAAGTGGTCCTGACGAGCAGCGTTGCAGCCATTACAGGTTGTTCTATCGATATTCGTATTTTTGTTAACTTTCAATTAATCTTTTAAAGTTTAGAAGGACATCTCCATGTAGACGCACCATTGAATGAAGATTACTGGTCAAAGCCGGAGGTTACTATCCGATTAGGTGTGGCGAAAATTATATTAGGAGGCTCCGGCATATCCGAAGAGCAAAACGATGGCCGAGCGGGCCGCCTGGGATTTTGTGAAGCAGAAGGGGCATAAAAATAAGTAGGTATTACAACACCTAGTCCTAAAGCGGGTGAAAAACTAGAAAAAATAATTTCCAGCTGCAATTATACTTAAGGCTGTTTAAAAACTGAATAAAATCCATTTCCAGTTTTGCCCTGACCGTCATCAACCCTGGATTCATCATCGGGCCGCCGATTACTGACGATAAGGGCTCGAGCGTGGATGTCAGTTAATAGTAAAATTTATTTTAGAGCCTGGATTTCTTTTTATATTTTTATGGACATTTTAAACTCGTGTATCATTCAGATTGTCACCCAGATCCTCTCCCTCCCGGCACTCCCTCGAATTACCCTTTCCATGATCGACGTGAGGGATTGTGCGGCGGTATAATTAAGCCAGCAAAATTAGAATTATTATTTTTTTCAGGCTCACGTAGCCGCGCTCACCAGTACTGACAGCGACGGCCAGCGAGTTATTTGTTGCAGTGAGGACTCCGCGTTTATGATCGATGTGGCGCATGCTTTGAGGAAAGAATTCGGGGATCAAGGTTGGTGATAAGCAAAATTTATAGTAAGTACTTTAATTATAGGCGTGCTAGACCAAGATTCTGGCATATTTCGGACTTGATCTCAATCGTAAAAACAACTACATCTTCTTTTAGGCTATTGCCCGGCCAACTACCAAATCCCGGACTGGATCGTCCGTTTTGGGGCGCACTTTAACGCAACGATGGCCGGCATCGCCCCCAGGCTCGGGAGGAAAATCAGATTTGATAATTCCAGGGTAAGGAATTGATTAATTTTATCCATTACAATCCGAATTTATAGTTGCGTAATGTTCTCGGCATCACGCCGCGTGACCCGCTGAAATCGGTAGTGGAGATGGTATACGAGCTGATCGAGCGCGGGCATATTAAGAGGACGTCGAAATATCGTGGAAAGCCATAAATATTATTTGTTGTTTATATATGTCCATTTTTGCGTTTTGGCGGGCCGTGAATAAAGCGATTTTTACTTAATTTTGCTACAGAATATCCGAAACTAAAGCATAAGGAAATGTACATAATATTAAGAATAGCTAAAGAATTCATCGATATTCGACCTATTTTTACTTTATAAACCGTCATACAAATACGCTTATAAATAAAATGAGTTTTGGTGGGTAAAATAGGCCACTACGCTGTCATGAACCAAAGACAAGTAACCCGTATAACAAACAGGATTCCTTTTGTGAATTCGTTGAATTCGACTTATACAGGGTGTCCCAAACCCCCCTCTCGCGGCGCCCAGACGTGTCCGATTCTCGCCGTTTAGGTATCTATCGAAAGCTCTCGAAAAGGCGAGAAAACAAGGAGGGTTCATTTTCTTTATTATGTATTTTTATTGGCGAATTTTACCTCCAAAATCCATGAAAACGGCAGATTTACGCGAGATCCGCATGCTAATGGCGAAATTCCTATTGAAAAGCTACCTGTTTTTTAGAAAAACGCTGAATATCGGACAAATCAGAATAAATCTTAAAAAATGAAGCCCGCTTGTTTTCTCGCCTTTTCGCGGGCGTTCGAATGGTATAAACATCATCCTGATCTGAGCTTCCCACGGACCGCTAGAGGGGGGGTTTTGGGACACCCTGTAGTAATTATGCTCATTAGACTTAAGCCTAAAGAAAATGATAATTTAAAAGAAACTAAATAAAATTGAATAGATAGCATACTAGAATAGAGAATGGTTATTGGCGTGGTCTAAACAAACGCAAAAAGGTAGCGACAAAAAGCGTCAAATTATTCATCGCCCTTTCGTAACCGTGAAATTTGCTACAAAACTATACTGGCTGTAATATCAGCCAAAGATCGCTTGAAACTCATCAATGCACTACAGGGCTACACAATTTCCTATCAATATCAGTCCAAGATAGCGCTTTCCGGGCCGTCAGTTGGCCTCCCGCGTAGTATTTGCTGACATACAGAAACCACAGACCGACCGGTTGCTCTGATTTGTCCCGGTGTAGATATAGCGGTGCCTCTAGGTCTCTGAAAATCGCTGATTATCATTTTTTGCCTTATTTATATCCCGTTGAAGCAGACCATAAATTGGACGCTCGGGTTCAACCTGCAAATTGCGGCGAGCAGTCAGCGTCGCAGATCACTCCTTGCACCATGGCAACAGAAAACCGTGAGTCTTTTTAATGTGAATTTTGGTAGTTTAACCTTGTCTAATTCTAAGTGTTCATGTTTTTTTTGTGGCTTAAATAAATCCAGTTATGCCAACTTACCAAGAGCATCATAGAAAGCTGAAATCGAAGCGTTTTTGCAATTTTTTTGGCTTCTGGAATTCGACTTTGAGATTTTGTTGAGGGGCTTTAATTAGAAAGGGGTTCTAATAGAGGTGTGTGAGACTTTTGTACATAGTTTTATACAGCTTTTTGGGACCCAGTTTATATATTTTGATTTAGTCGTCCTCGTTAGTGGGGCCACCGGATTTCTGGGCGCCCATTGCATCAAGCGACTTCTCGATCAGGGCTATAGGGTTCGCGGAACCGTACGGAGCCTCAACAATGCAAAGAAGGTTTTTCGAAAGCACAGGAGACCAAAATACATTGGTTAGGTAGCTCCGGTCAGAAAGCTCGATCCGACCGGAACCAGGTTGACTTTGGTTGAGGCTGACTTGAACCAGGCTGCTGGCTGGGAAACGTGAGTTTTCGGAAACAGGAAAATGGCACTAGGTGCAGCATATGGGCTTGGATTTTCATCACGAAAATATGCAACACTTCAGCGCTGTTGCCGGCTGTGATTATGTGCTTCATGTTGCCTCCCCATTTCCGATCGGTGGCACTGAAGAAACCATCCACACGGCGATTGCCGGCACGAAGAATGTTTTGGTGGTACGGAATATTTTATTTTACCGATTTGTTCTCGTTTTGTCGAAAATCGCGATGTCGAAAATTTCATTTTGTCGAAATATCATTTTGTCGAAATGTCATTTCGTCGAAATTTCAACGAGCTGGAAGTTCAATTTTGCGAATTTTTGAGATGAAGGCGGGGCGAAAAAGGCATTAAATTTTCGACAAATGGAAGTTGCGATCAAATGGTTTTCCGACAAAATGTTCTTTCGACAAAATGAGAATAAGCCTGCTTTGCAACATATTTGAAATTCAGGCCTGCGCAAATGAGCCCTCGGTCAAGAAGGTGGTGCTCACAAGCAGTCTGCTGGCAATTTGCGGTCAGTTTGGTTTTTCCTATAGTTCGGAATGTTTTTAGAGGGCCATCCCTCCGGGAGGTTGACCGACCAGCACTGGTCTATTTTGGATGTGGGTCGCTTATTATTTTTGAGATTTTTTTTACTGGGCTTTTTACAGGTATAGCTCCACTTTTAGCACGCCAACGCCTACACGAAAAGCAAGACTCTGGCCGAGCAGTCGGCTTGGAAATTCGTAAAGAAGGGCGGTCACACGAATAAGTAAGCTTTGTGTGAGAAGCTGGATAATCGGATCACCTTAGCTTCATCCTCACCGTCGTCAACCCCGGATTCATCACCGGCCCACCATTGACTGACGAGAAGGGCACCAGTGCTGATGTGAGTAATGTTCTGTAGTTTTCCTCTGCTCACTCTTTGGTCGTCTCGTATTTTACCTGCATCGAAACCATGCCATTTTGGGCCATTCCCTTAAGGTATTCATGGTGCCGATCTTAATTCAGGTCATCTCCCGAATCATGGGCAACTTGCCGGCTCTTCCCCAAATCATCTTCAGTTCCATTGACGTCAGGGACGTCGCTGCTGTAAGTTTTCAGCAATTTTGTGGCGTATACCGGTACCACGCTGCTAGTACTGGCATCTCGTTTCAGAGCCTCGTCGGGTTGGTAAGCGCTTTCTACAAGGGTTTTCTAGGCTCACGTCGCCGCCCTAACCGCACCAGAAACCGACGGTCAGCGTGTCATCTGTACAAACGCGGAGCCGGTGGCTATGGTTGAATTCTCGAAGGCGCTGCGAAAAGAATTCAAGACCCAAGGTTCGGGCAACAATTAAGCTAGAGCATTATATTACTAAAATGCGCCAATAAACCATAATTAAGATGATTTAGGATACTGCCCGCCCACCCATACGATTCCCGACTGGATCGTCAAGCTGGGAGGCATTTTCAGCGCTGAAATGGCTGATGTCGCATCGAGACTGGGAAAGGCTCATTCCTTCGATAATTCCAGGGTAGGCTGGCTTTAAAATGATCCAAATTAAAGCTGAAGCAGCTAGTTTTAGAATAGGGCAAAGCGCGTATTATTGAAACGGGCAAAGAAATCGTTCGTTGCCGAACCTAGCCTACAGGACGCTACTCTGCGCTTTTGAGCTCTGCGCGGTCTAAGCATTTGCGTGTTCTCTTTTTGGTCCACGCCAGTTCAATTTTCCTTTAGCTCAAAAGCCTTCTCGGCGGGGAGCCGATCGCCCCCAGCAAATCGGTGGTCGATATGGTGTACGAGTTGATCGAGCGGGGGCACATCAAGAAGACGTCCAAATATCGTGGGCCCAGCAAAAAGGAGCGATGATTAATTTAACTGATTTTGAATTCTAAATAAATTCGACATGATAACTCGAGGAGCTACAGCGCTATAAATTTCCTGCCAATTTCCGCCAAAGATCGACATTTGCAGGGCCGCTACTTGCCATCCCGCGTAGTATTTGCTGTCTTGCAGAAAGCATAGCAGCGCCCTGGGTTTGTTTCTGTTTTGTGCCCGTGTAGTTATTGTGGCGCGTCTGGGTCTCTGGAATTTGCCGCTCATTTCCTTTTTCCTTTCATTCTCACCTGCCTGCCGGGAGGGGGCCTACGAAAAGAGGGAAAGACAACTCTGAAAATTCGGTTCCCGCAGACCAAAAAGTGGGCACTCCGGGTGGTGGCCTGTAAATTGCGGTGAGCACCGGGAGCTACCCAAACTCTACTACTCGAAACTTTTTGAAACATGTCAACAGGAAAACGTGAGTGATTTTTTAATCTCAAACTTTATTCTAATTGATAAATTAAAGAACTTGATGATGCGCATAATTTAACTAGGACATTTATGGAAATTTTTCAAATCTGCCTTAAACTTTCCCAAATCTTTTTAAAGTCTCAATTTTTCGAAAAATTCTTGTTTTAATTTTTTATGGTTTTATAGCGATTTATTGAGTCGGCACTTAGGTGGCGTCACTCGTCACTTTTCGTCAGAATAATTGCCAGCACTTGAATTTTACGAGATGTTTTTCGGGATTTTCATGAAAGCAATCCTGGAACGCTTTTTTTGAAAAGGAGAGGATTCTGTCTAAGTCAAAAATATGAGCGAACGCACCCTTTTAAAAAAATTTAGTCGTACTCGTCAGTGGAGCTACTGGCTTCCTGGGAGCTCACTGTATCAAGCGACTTCTCGACAAAGGCTATAGAGTTCGTGGCACCGTTAGGAGCTTGAATAATGCCAAAAAGGTAGGAGAGGGCTTAGAAACAAAATTCGGTAACTTTTAGGTCGATCCGGTCAAAAAACTCGACCCTACCGGGATGAGCTTGAGCCTAGTGGAGGCCGATTTGAATGAAGCAGCTGGTTGGCCGAAGTAAGTTATGAATTAAAACTACGCTATCATGTAGAAGAAAATATTAAATTGATCTCCCTGAGGCTGACGGAGTGAGCTTGAACTTGCGATTGTGCTTTAAAACATGGTTTTTAGAGCCGTTTCTGGATGCGATTATGTCCTCCACGTCGCCTCCCCATTTCCGATTGGTGGAACTGAAGAAACCATCAGCACGGCGATTGCCGGAACGAAAAACGTCTTGGCGGTAAGTGCAGCCATTTTTTAAAAGGGGCTTCGAAATGCCAAAAATTGCGTTACGGACCGAAATGGGGAGCCCTGTACGTCGATGGCCTTTGCACACCGCAGAGGGCGGGGCGCGCCTGAATTTGAAATTCCCCGTCGTCACCGCCAGAACCCGTTATCGGCTGTTTCTGGGCCAAGTTCGATGATTAAAATAACAAAACGATTTAAAATTGAGTGAGGATGTCAGAAATGAGCTAAAAATTTGCGAATTATAGCTTTTTAACCAAGAAATCGACAATAGAGTCTCGCGCAAAAATCGAAAGAGGAGGGCCGTCGTCCTCTGGCAATTTGCGAGAAATATAAAAGCCTTCCCAAAAGGGCTTATATTTGGCATCTCGGCGCCCCTTTAAGGTTTTTTCGTCAATTTAGGCCTGCGCAAATGAGCCTTCGGTCAAGAAGGTGGTGCTCACCAGCAGTATGCTTGCGATTTTCGGTTCGTCGAGTTTCCAAATCCCTAAAGCTCTTTTTAGAGGGCCGCCCTTCTGGTAAGCTGACCGAGAAGGACTGGTCGATTCTGGATGTAGGTTCAAAAAATTCTTTGGCGCAACGCAACGCTGAAATTCCCAATGAAGCAAAGCAGGAAAACTGGCCATAATTTCAGAACTCTACCGCCTATGCCAAAAGCAAGACGCTGGCCGAGCAGTCGGCTTGGGAATTCGCGAAGGAGGGCGGTCACAAAAACAAGTAAGTGCCGACCAAACAGATAGAAATATCCGTAAGTTCAGCTTCATCCTCACCGTCGTCAACCCGGGTTTCATTCTCGGCCCACCACTGACCGATGAAAAGGGTTCCAGTGCTGACGTAAGTAATTTTTCTTTTTTTTAGTGACGTCGTGGGTCCGAGTATTGTGGGCTGAGGTATCACCCATACGGTCGCTGACATTTTTTCCACGTTTTAGTCAATGCTAAGCAAGCTAATCAACCAGCTACTGCTATACCGTTACGGGGCCACATTCTTCCGTTCAGGTTATCTCCCAATTGATGGGTCACCAGCCAGCCCTACCCCAAGTGAACTTCACTTGCATCGATGTCAGGGACGTGGCAGCTGTAGGTTTTGTCTTTATCGTATCCTTGTACCTGTACCACACTGGAAAATACGTTTTTTTTTGCAGATTCGTACAAATGCCAGTTGAAAAGCACGAAAACCAGTCAATAAACAGGACAAACACGTGAACCTTTGGGCTTGCAACAATTTTTCTATGTTCTCTAAATCAAGCCAAATCCACAAGCGGCAAAAAATAAACCGGTTACGCTGCGCAAAAAAAACCGATAGCGCCGCGCTCCAGGCTAGAAAGTATTTTTGCGTTCCGATACCTCACCTCATGCGAATTACCATGCCTCACCCTGAGTCTTTTAGGCAACCTTATACTCATAAAAGGCGTGCTTTAGGCTCACGTAGCCGCCCTCACCGCACCAGAGACCGATGGTCAGCGTGTCATCTGTACAAACGCGGAGCCGGTGCCTATGGTCGAGCTTTCGAAGGCGCTGCGCGAAGAGTTCGGTAGCCAAGGTCGGTTAACAATTAGGCCTTTGAGCCAGAGTATACTATGAAGACTAGAAAGAGCACAAGACGCGCTACTCGCTAGACAACATAATAACATTTTAATATTTTTGTTTATAAAATTATAAATTTTAATATCAGCTTTTATCATAAATGGTAATTAATTAAATTGTTCTGAATCCAGTTTTTAGGCTACTGCCCAGCTACACACACAATCCCTGACTGGGTCGTCAAAATCGGAGCGAATTTCAGCGCCCAGATGGCAAATGTTGCGCCGAGACTTGGAAAAGCGCATTCGTTTGATAACTCGCGGGTAAGTTGGTTTGGCTTAATATATTTGGCTATTTGGCTACTATTATAATACGATAAGTTAGTTCAAAACCATTTTTAGCTAAAAGCCCTGCTCGGCGGGGACCCGATTACCCCACAAAAATCGGTAGTCGACATGGTGTACGAGCTGATCGAGCGAGGGCACATCAAAAAGACACCGAAATACCGTGGTCCAAGCAAAAAGGAATGAGAATTTTGGATGTTTTCTTTATCGATAAATGTAATTAATTCTAAACATGCCATATCTCAATTAATCACCGTGCGTTGCTAGTTAGAAAAATCAGTACTTGCCGAAAACGAAAACGGAAACGACAACGGTGAAGAAGAATGAAAAAAAATGAAATTCGGATAGGGTTTGTGCGGTTTATATATCAGCTCTGTTCTGGCAGAAACCATACTCCCCAGTTTGCCCGTGCTTTGCGCCGGGGTATCTGCGCCTCAGCGCTTTTCATCATGTTTTTAGAGTGCTATTTTTTGCCCCCACCCGCCCGCCCGTCCATTGAAACAGCTTACCGACCCCACAAACCGAAAGTTTCCTCCAAGAATCCCGCTTGGTTCTTATTGTTTTTCTACCACCACCTCTCAAATGACCACAGGAAAACGTAAGCCATTTCATAGACCAAATTAGGCCAAATTTTCAAGGTTTAAAGCGATTACGACAGGCTAATTCGTAAAAGTTTCATATTTTCAGTTTGTGTTCCCGGATTAAAATTCAAATTTCAGATTTACTGGGTTTTTAACGCAAGTTTAACCTCGGGATAAGGTGTAATTTTTTTCTCATTTTTTCATTTCCAGTCGTTCTCGTGACCGGCGCGTCCGGTTATTTGGGCGCCCATTGCATCAAGAGGCTCCTTGAGCAGGGCTATCAGGTTCGAGGCACCGTGCGGAACGTCAACAACGCTACTAAGGTATTTAAAAATCTATTAAATTAAATCGGATTTGTTGAGGTCGACCCTATCAAAATTCTGGACCCAAATGGCAAGCAGCTGACGCTTGTGGAAGCAGATTTGGGTGAATCGGCTGGTTGGTCGAGGTTGGTAAAAAAAGTATATGCAATTTTTGGGTTTTGCAGTGTCGGCGCTTTTTTTTGTGGTTTATTTTTTCTGTCTTCCGATGCCTTAATTTAGTGCGGTTTCCGGCTGTGATTACGTACTTCACGTCGCCTCTCCGTGCGGATTTTTCACGACCGATGAAGTGATCCAGACGGCCATCGATGGCACGAGGAATGTTTTGGAGGTAAGAAATTGCCTTTTTTTAAAGGTTTTATATTTTTTTTAGGCATGCGCCAATGAACCGTCAATCAAGAAAGTGGTGCTGACGAGCAGTATGCTGGCGATTTTTGGTAAGATCGATGTACGCCTCGACATTTTTGATTTAGAGGGCCACCCCTCCGGAAAGCTGACGAACAAGGACTGGTCGATTCTGGATGTAGGTGCCAATTTTCTGGTCATTACGACATTTTAAAGAAATTAAAAGAAAACGAAGAAATAGATCGAATAAAACCTTTCAGAACGCCGCCCCCTACCCGAAAAGCAAGACGTTAGCGGAACAGTGGGCTTGGGAGTTCGTGAAGGAGGGTGGACGCAAGAATAAGTAGGTCGACAGATTTTTTCATTCTAATGAAATGACACCTATTTTATCCCGCATATTATACCTATTTTAGCTTCATCCTCACCGTCATCAACCCCGGGCTGATTTTTGGGCCTCCATTGACTCCGGAGAAAAGTTCTAGTGCTGAGGTTAGTTACAAAGCATTTAACTCGGTCGAATTTCTCTCTCTCTCTCTCTCTCTCTCTCTCTCTCTCTCTCTCTCCCTCTCTCTCTCTCGTTCTTTCTTTCTTTCTTTCTCTCTCTCTCTCTCTCTCTCTCTCTCTCTCGTTATCCCACTCTTTCTCCCTGTCTCTCTCGCTCTATGGCTTTCTCTCCCTCTCCATCTCTTTCTGGAAAAAAATCTCCCGAATTGGAAACTTCTAGATCGTCTCCCGAATGATGGGCATGCCGGCACTCCCTCACGTTAATTTCACTATCGTCGATGTCAGAGACGTCGCAACTGTAAGCTACTATATTCTATTTCATTTTCATCACTAAAAAATCATCTTCAAAAACGAATTTAGGCGAAAGTAGCAGCCTTGTCCGCGCCAGAAACAGACGGTCAACGTGTCATCTGTACAAACGCGGAGCCGGCGCCGATGGTCGAGCTGTCGAAGGCGTTGCGGGAGGAGTTTGGAAGCCAAGGTCGGTTTCTAGACGTTAAATAAAATGCATCTAATGTATGTTTATAAATTCTCAAAAGCTATTTTTTAGGCTACTGCCCTCCTACTCGCAACATCCCGGATTGGCTTGTGAGATTCGGGTCAAATTTCAGCCAGCAAATGGCTGAAATTGCGTCACGACTCGGAGTTGTGCATACTTTTGATAACTCGATGGTAAGGAGCTGCGGATCAGGGATTCATAGTATAACCAAATTTAGTTGATAAAGCTTCTTGGTAGAGCTCCGATTCGTCCTGAAGATTCCATCGTTGAGATGACGTACGAATTGATCGAGCGTGGCCACATTAAGAAGACAACGAAGTATCGAGGACGTGCTAATTAAACTGAGAATAAAGTATCGATCAGCTACTGTAATTAGAAATGTTTAAATGCACTTTCCGGCATCGTTTCAACGCTAAATTTTTGATATCGATATTAATACGGTTTCAATACGTTTTTCTTTTTAAAAAACAATGGTAACTTTGCAATTTTGACAAAGCAGCAAAAGACTCTCCCACGATAATCTTACGAAAAGCAACGCTGCATAGGCTACGCCACGCTCCGCTCCAGAACACGGCGTGTACCGGTATCCCAAGAAAACGGAGAGATTTGGTTTTAGACTATAACAACGATTCCAAAGAGCTGTAATTCTCCTGCGAAAGTGTTGCTTGTGTTTTATGGTTTTTCCGAAGGGAAAGCCTTTGCGGTCATCGTAGCCGAACCAAAAACCAGGATTTGTCACACGCACACACGCACTAAACGTTCTTGGGATCGAGTCGAGTAGCCGGCTCCTATTTTGCAGACCACATTCTTCCACGCCAATTTGTGCAATTGCAAAAAACGAAGCTGAAGATGTTTATAAGGTATTTCTTTATCTTGCATAATTACCATTTCGCATAACGCTATTTCGCATAACGCTATTTCGCATAATTTATATTTCGCATAACGGTCATCCCGTATAACGGTGATTTCGCATAACGCTTATTTCGCCTAACGAGTATTTCGCATAACGGTCTTTTCGCCGAACCGTCATTTCGTATAACGATCATTTCGCATAATTTTCATTTCACCTAACGATGATCTCGCATAACGTTTATTTCGCATAATTTTTAGTCCGTATCAATCAGAAGCAAAACAAGACGTTTTTGATGACGCGAAGTGCAGTTACGGTATAAGACAACCCAAATGTCTAGCTACCTTTTACCCAGATTCCGCATCTGCCATCAATGTAATGCTTTTGACCTAGACTTGCGGTCAGATTTGCTAGTTTACACAGGGATACTATCTACAAGGTAGCATTTTTGGCAAAGCCCTTCAAAAAAAGACGCATAACTCTAGGGGCATGAGTTTTGAGCAAGCTTGGGGCATCTGCAAGAAAAGGCGCAAAAAACCGCGCAGGTAGATTGTTTTTCATCGACCGCTAATTACTAAAAGAGAGTTATAAATAACATCGGCTGCTGATGCCGGAAATTATGTGAAATGGCCGTTATGCGAAATGAAAATTATGCGAAATGGTCCTTAGGTGAAATGAAAATTATGCGAAATGATCGTTATGCGAAATCACGGTTAGGCCGGATCACCGGTATGCGAAATAAGCGTTATACGAAATAAGCGTTATGCGAAATCACCGTTATGCGGAATAAAAATTATGCGAAATGCAATTAGGCGAAATGGCAGTATGCAAAATGAAAATTATGCGAAATGAATGGAAATCGTTTATAAGTACCCGGTCCTGTGGAAATGGCTTGATTCTATAGGCTTGTCGAAATTTGCATAAAAAATGTTCCTTGTATTTTTTAGTTAATTACTGTGTCTGATGAAAAATATTCCCCAATGTTTTTGTGGAAATTTTGTGGAATGAGTAGGATTTCTAGTTTGTGCCGATCGGGGAAAAGAATTGTATATTTTCGGCTAGACACGAAATTCTTATTAATTTTTTGTTAGTGAAGAAAAAATTCTATATCCGGGTGGTATCTGCAAAATACACCATTCTTTTCGAATCTGGACCGCTCTGTTTCGTTCTTTGTTCCAATAAGTTTTCCACGATAATTTGGATGGGAACGCCATCATCACTTCTTATGTTTTGTTCTGGCTCCAGCTAAAAATCGAGCTCCGATCTTTGAAAATATCTTTCAACGATTAACCAAAGATATTTTGTTTCAACGTTTTGTGAAGAACTGACAAAATATCCCATCAGTGTTAGGATATTTTGTCAGTTCTTCACAGATTTTACGCATAATGATATTGACAGCCAGATTGCCGACGTGCCATCCGGCATCCGGCAATTTAGGGTAATACCGGGACAGATCCAGGAACAAGGAGCATCTATTCTTGATATTGTGACTCTTGGAACCAGAAAGCTAGTCAGGCTTTGAATTTCTAACGAAACATTTTTCAAATTTCAAGCAAAACTTTAAAATGTCTTTGTTCCTAAAATTTTTTTAGTAAGAAAGACATTTTAAAGTTTTACCTTGTAGGTAATGAGTATCATTGTGTATTTTTGACCCGGTTTAATTTTTAATACTTTATTGCTGCGCAATTAAATACACTCGTATTTACATTGATGTACACGCTTTATTACACGAATCTCGGTCGGCTTGAAGTTGAGGTAAGTCCCGTGACGGCTTAGCGGTGACGTCTGGTCGTGGTCAAGCGGCGAGCCCTCGTGGTGGTGGTGATCTTCGAGCGCTTGGTGGTGGTGGTCCTGCGGGGGCGGTGGGTGTGATGATGGTGGCGTCCGCCGCGAGTCGTGGTGCCAGGGCCTCGCTTGGTCGTCGGCTCATCTGGCTTCTTCGATGGAGCGGGCGGGGTGGGTCCATCAGTAGGTCCAACAGGGTCATCAGATGGCTTCGGGGGCTTGGGGCTTTCCGTCGGTCCCTCAGGCGGCGTCGGGCGTCCCGTTGGCGGATTCGGAGGAGTGGGACGTCCAGTAGGTCCGTTAGGAGGCGTCGGTCCATCAGACGGCTTGGGCGGAGTGGGGCCACGAGTCGGCTTCGGCGGCTCGGTCGGGTCCACAGGCTTCGGCTGAGGCTTAGTTACTGGTCCTGCCGTCTGCGGCTCTTCGGAAGGCTCGGAGGTCGAAACGTCAATTGGCGCATCAGTCATTGGCTCCCCTGTGGGTGCATCAGTTTGCGGGCCTTCTGTCGGCTCGGTCACTGGGACCTCAGTCTTTGGCTCCTCGGTGATGGGCCCGTCGGTGGGAGCATCAGTTTGGGGCTCATCTGTCGGCTCCTGGGTGACTGGGACGTCGGTCTTAGGCTCATCAGTGATCGGTCCGTCAGTGGGAGCATCAGTCTGAGGTCCGCCCGTTGGCGCATCAGTCGGAGCATCAGTTACAGGGCCTTCTGTAGGAGCATCAGTCGGGGCTTCAGTCACGGGTCCATCAGTGGGAGCATCAGTGATAGGGCCATCGGTCGGGGCATCCGTCGGCGCATCAGTGACTGGGCCCTCTGTTGGTTCTTCAGTCACTGGTCCATCGGTCGGAGCATCAGTTTGAGGGCCGTCAGTAGGGGCATCAGTCGGAGCATCAGTCGGAGCATCGGTCACAGGTCCCTCAGTAGGAGAATCGGTCACTGGGCCCTCGGTAGGAGCATCAGTCGGTGCGTCAGTGGGAGCGTCAGTTGGAGCGTCAGTCACTGGGCCTTCAGTCGGAGCGTTAGTAGGAGCTTCAGTTGGTGCATTCGTCACTGGACCATCGGTAGGAGCATCAGTGGGAGCGTCAGTCACTGGGCTCTCAGTAGGAGCATCAGTCGGAGCCTCCGTTGGTGCATCAGTGACGGGGCCTTCAGTTGGTTCCTGAGTAACTGGGCCTTCAGTGGGAGCGTCAGTTGGCGCATCCGTGACTGGGCCATCGGTAGGAGCATCAGTGGCTGGGCCTTCAGTAGGAGCATCAGTAGGAGTTTCGGTTGGGGCATTCGTGACTGGGCCATCGGTGGGTGCATCCGTCGGAGCATCAGTCACAGGTCCCTCGGTCGGAGCATCGGTGGGAGCATCAGTCGGTGCGTCAGTGGGAGCGTCAGTGGGAGCATCGGTCACAGGGCCATCGGTTGGAGCTTCGGTGGGAGCTTCGGTTGGAGCATCAGTTACTGGGCCGTCAGTCGGAGCATCTGTCGGAGCATCGGTCGGAGCATCAGTCAGAGGTCCATCCGTGGGTGCATCAGTCGGAGCATCGGTAACTGGGCCTTCAGTGGGAGCATCAGTAGGAGCCTCAGTAGGAGCATCTGTTGGAACATCAGTTACGGGCCCCTCCGTCGGTTCTTGAGTCACAGGTCCCTCGGTCGGAGCATCAGTCACAGGGCCATCGGTCGGAGCATCAGTTGGAGCGTCAGTCGGAGCGTCCGTCACAGGTCCCTCCGTCGGAGCCTCAGTAGGAGCTTCGGTCACCGGACCATCCGTCGGGGCGTCTGTCGGAGTATCAGTGGGAGCCGCAGTAGTTGTAGCGGGGGCAGTCGTGGTGATGATCGGGGAGCAGACAGCATTCAGGCGAGCCGCGATGACAATCTGAAGCCGTGATGATATACTGGATGATTCTAGGTGACTTACGGTTTTCACTCCGCTCGGAACTTGGAAGAGGATGCTTGCTATCTGGAGCTTCTTCTGAGCAATAGTCAAATCCGGGTTGGCCTCGACTTCATGGATGGCATCGAGGGCTTTGATCGACTAAAAATCGAAGTTTTTTAATATTTGAAAAGTATCCATACCTCAACCAGCACAGTCATCTCGCCAGCAGCACGCTCGGCCTTCTTCTCGGCGATAGCGGCCAGGTAGGCCTCAAGAGAATTCTGGATGTCTGTTCCAAGCCTAGCGGCCCAGCTCTTCATCTGCTCCTCACGCTGGCGATCAGTGAGCAGCGGGTTCGATTGGATTTGGAGGAAGGCGAGACGGTCGAGGACGTTGACCTTCTTGAGGAAGTCGGCGGAGGGGAGGTCGCAGGAGTGGTCGAAAAGGCCCTGGTCCTCGGTGGTGTTCTTGACGCAGATGGCGTTGAGTTGGGCTGAGGTGACGATCTGGAATTTTAAGGGTTTACCAGTTTCCAAGGTGTGCTCATTCAAAGTGGTGCTCAAGCCGATACTTACCGTATTCACTCCTGATGCTGATTTCTGCAGGATGATGGCGATTTTCACCTTCTTCTGAGATGAGGTCAAGTCCGGATCGGCTTGAACTTGTTGTACCAGAGTGAGAGCTGCTTCTGCCTAAAAAATGGGGTTGAACTTGTGAGTTTGACTGAAGAGAGAGAGAGAGAGAGAGAGAGAGAGAGAGGGGGAGAGAAAGAAAGGGAGAGCGAGAGCGAGGGAGAGATATAGAGTCAGAAAAGGAGAGAGAGAGAGAGAGAGAGAGAGAGAGAGCCTACCTCCTCGACAACATGAACCTCTCCCTCTGCACGTTCCGCTTTCTTCTCGGAGACGGCGGCCAGGTAGTCGTTCAGAGCACTCTAAAAATTGAGATTAAGCTTGGGAGGTGGTCCTCTACCTGTACTTTCTCCCCAAGTCGGCTTGCCCAGCTTCGCATCTGCTCCTCACGTTGGCGATCAGATATGAGCGGGCTGGACTGGATTTGAAGAAATGCCAGGCGGTCGAAGAGGGAGACTTTGTTCAGGAAGTCGGGAGAAGGAAGAGTACAGGTTCGGTCGCGGAACGTTTGGTCTGGGCCGAAGTCCTAAATGTTGAGCTCAGTATGGTTCCACTCATGCTCACGCTCAATCTATGGTTTTGATGAACTTGACTGAAGCTTACCCAAATTTCGTGGCATAATTGATTCAGATTTCGCTATATTAATTTCGGCTTGGAGCTTAGTATACAGCTCCAAAAACTAGTTTTTGGGTTGCGGTTTTTGACTTGAGTTTAGGCTTGCTTTGAGCATAGGCTTAGGCTTGGCGTAGGCTGAGGCTTAGGCTCCGCTTCCGCTTAGGTTTGTGCTTAGGCTTAGGCTTAGGCTTCGGCTTATAAACAAGAATTAGATGTAAAGAATATCAGAAAAAAACTTACCGCAGCCACCGCCGCCCCAATGAAAGCCGAGAGAAGAAATAGAGCCGAAGTGCGCATGCTTCAGTCGCTTCAAGTAGTTGATTTGAAGCCGAAGTCGAGGCGGTTCTGGGTCAATCAGGTCCCCCTGTGCTTATATACCACCCAGCCGCCCACCCTTCGAAATAAACCCCCAAATTACGAGCGGCCATTAACAAAACAGCTTGACGCAACGGCCCGGGTGGCGTATCAGTGGACTTCCTTGGTCTTTTTTGGCTAGGGACGCCTTGTCCTTTCTTCTGTCTGCCTCTGTTTGCCTCTCTCGTGCTCTCTATCTCTCTCCATCCCTCTCTCTCTCTCTCTCTCTCTCTCTCTCTCTCTCTCTCCCAGGCCACCCCCACCTAAGCTTATCAAAGCCGTCTGAATGCCATTTGGGCTAGCCGACGTTTGTGAGGACGCAGGTGACCTAGAGGTTGCGTGTTTTGGCATAGATAGGGGTGGGTCGGAAGTGAGTCGTCTCGGGGGTACGGTATGGATCCTGTTCAGGTCTGGGTGCGTGGGACGAGTAAACGGATCTGTTTTATGGTTAGTAGTTGTGAGATGAGCTTGTCAGATCGGGAGAGCTCATTGGGAAGACATGCCTTTGGCAGAGTTTCTTACGTTGGGACCGGTCACTGACTTTGCGACTTGATGTGGGGCACAACATCGGCTGGATGTCTTCACCTTAATCCTGCGATGTTGTGTTGAGAACTACGGTGTGGAGGTAAGTCAGACGGCGCATTAATGGTTTCTTGGGCCCACTTGATGTTGCCTCCTTTCGCTGGTTTTCGGTTTCGACGTTGGCTTTGTGGCTTGAAGGCTTGGACCAGACTTCATGTTGCATTCACCCCAGGCAATTAAAAATCGTCTAAAGTGCTAAAAATAGTAAGAATATTCCTTAAAATACAGTAGGTGCAGTCGCCGGACTAAATGTTCTCGTTTTCGTGGTCATATTTTTAGGTGCGCGCTCTAACAGCTCGACGTATCCTGCCTAAACTCCCAAATGAACACTCAAACCGATATTCAGCCGTTTAAATTCTAAAGTTTAATTACAGCACCAATTTTAGACTTTTTAGCGTTCTATTGCATTTAGTAATGCTCATTGCTTTCTCACACGCGTGATTTTGAAGCGCCAAAACGCAACTTTCATAGCGTCTCATGGGCCCTAATTGGTGCGCTATTTTTCGGTGGGTAAAAATCACGCAAGTTGCCATCACTCCAGTGCTTGTCTGATTCACGATATTGCCCTGGGAGCCTGATATTTCTGGGTTTTCATTGTTGTTCAATAGCTACAACTCGGCCTCGGTCTCAAGTTTCCGTTCATATCTAAGTTCATCCTTTAGCAATGCGCTTCCACGAGACGAGCCTGTTCGGCGTGCTGAAATATGGCGGTACGCAAAATATGGAGCTGTATAATTGCAGGTAGAGTTGAAAATGAGCAAGAAATTTGACGAGAATCAGAAGGGTGCGCTTCAGAATCAAGAATAAAAAGGGTGTCATTGTTTTATTTGCAGTGCAAAAACCCGGGAACAATGGTTTGCCACCGGGAGAGCGCAGCCGGAACTCGGATGGGCTTTGCTAGCTTATGGAGTTGTGATTGAGGTGAGAGAGAGAGAGCCAGCGAGGAAGGAGAGAGAGAGAGAGAGAGAGGGAGAAAGAGGGAGAAAGAGAGAGAGAGAGAGAGAGAGAGAGAGAGAGAGAGAGAGAGAGAGAGAGAGAGAAGAGAGAGAGAGAGAGAGAGAGAGAGGAGGATAAAAATATGCAAGCTCTAACGGTTTAGATTCTGTACATTCCGTCTCTATACGTCATCAGTCGTCCAGCTTACCGGCGTATGCCATGTTACAAGGTGCGTATGTAATTAAAAGTTCTGTTAAAGTTGCTCACCGTTCAAAGCATAATAAGGTTCAAATTCCGTCTTTAAATT
Source organism: Mesorhabditis spiculigera (assembly GCA_958295435.1). Lineage (NCBI taxonomy): Eukaryota > Metazoa > Nematoda > Chromadorea > Rhabditida > Rhabditidae > Mesorhabditis > Mesorhabditis spiculigera. The sequence continues at coordinate 1,511,477 of CATQJA010002702.1, read as the reverse complement.
TAGTTTTCCTAATTTTGAAGCTTAACTTTTTAGAATACTTTTAGATCATGTGCCTACTCGGTCCAATCGATATGTGCGCAATCGTCACAAACTCGATAGTCAATGGGTACTTACTTACCCAGGGCGCTGTCTTTTGTACTCACCCGAACCTTATATTCTTTTTTGGGGCTTCTTGTGTCGGTAGTTGAACCCATTACCCATGTAAATTCTAGAAATCTTTAGGATTTTGGTGCGCCGCCTGTCTGTGTTGCCTAATTCTGGTTGTTAATCGACTATTGGAGATTTGGAGGCCCAACTTCTCGGAGAGAGTGTTTAATGGTAAGGCGTGGTTTTACATACTCTGATTTTTAAATATTTTTCTGTGTTTTAGAAACTCTATAAATTCTAAACTTGACAATCGTGAAAAGTTTTGAATTAATAAGGTGTTTTCTGGTTCTATAGGCGGCATAAAACCTTAGATCGAGATATTGTTCTAGCTTTATCTATTAGGTTGGACCGAAAGTAATTGTAATTTTTCGATTGTAAAAATTTGATGGAAGCCACCATTCCTTTATCCTAATGTTTTGCTATGATGCGGGGTCAACCCTTGTCCAGTTTCAGTTTTAGTTTTAACCCAGGACTGCCACAAATTTTTAATTAGCTGGAAAAGGGTGCTCGCAATCCGGATTTCGGGTTTTTGGTTTCTGTGAAGGATATCGCCGGCCGTTCCGACCCTAGTGACCTGAATAAGTGATAGTAGATAGAGAAAAGTGTGGGCTCAAAAGTGCATCAAAGAAAATTTTAATAGCTAGATGCATTATTTTTCCCCAGGTCAATTTAAAAAGATGTCAATCTGGGTTTTCGGGCCACGAAACGACACATTCCTTTATCGGCCGTTTTCTCCGAGCTTAGTGGATAACTTTTTGAGTGAACCCTATCAAAATGACGCTTAATGAAAGCTGTTTGCTGCCCGTAGAGCACATAAGAACAAATGTTCTGTCTCCGTCTGGATTTGAGAAATGAGTCGTAATTTGGAGCACATTTTGGTTTTATCTTTTTCTCCGCAAAAGAATGGGTTTAGGGTATTGGTAATTTTAACACAGTATCTACTGCCGATGACCAATAATATTGCACTATAGAAAAACATTAATTGGCAAAGGCGAAAGACTAGCAATGAAAATTGTTCGTCGCCAGCCGATCTCCGGGTCGGTCACTTGGTGCCTCACTAATTTGCAAAATTTGTACAGATAAAGAAGGGTGGGAAGATAGCTGGGATTGGTAGTATGTTTGTCAATAAAAACTGCTTATGATAAATGGATCAGCTTTAATTACATTATCCTCAATAAATTTTAGAGAGCATTTTAGTCAAGCTCACCGAAAAATCGGATTTTTATCCAAACAAATGTGAATATCGGCCGACTGTAAAGCCGTTAGCTGAATAGGGCACCATAGTCAGAAAGATATTAAACTGGCATTATACAATAAAAATTACGCTCGGGGGATTCCGACAATAACAGTTGTTATAAGGCTGGAAAGAAAGAGGAATCCTGGATGTCGCCCCCTCGGGTCGAACGGCGCCCCGGGCTAAATAAATTATTAAAAAAGTTTTAGAGCTGGGATTCGCACGATATTTTTAGGGCATGTAGTACCTTCCTAGACCAAACAGAGAAAATTAAAAATCAGTCAGTTACTTGGTGGGGTTACTAGAAATATTGACCCGAAAGTCGATTACAATTACTTTCGGTCCAACCTAATAACTATCAATACTTCGATTTCCCTCTAAATCCCGTTATTTTTCACCCGACGTGTACATTGAACTCATTGAACTTGTTCTACCTACAGCGCTATCAAACCCAAACCGCAAAAGTCCAATCCGCAGCTTATCACTCAACCCGGAGCAGCAGCCTGATAATTGATCAGGCGGCGCTTCCGGTGGCCGGGGGATTTGTAAAAATTTACGCGTTAGAGATAAGGAGATTTACGGGCCTGCTGATAGAAAAAAACGCGTCTACGCTGTTTAGGTCCCCAAAAAAGAATAATGACGAATTTTCCCGAATTCCTACCAAATTATGGATTTCAGGCACAATTTTCAACATCATTTTATCGCTTCCAATCCTCTATGGCGCGTATTTCTTCTGGTTTACTCCGCCGGTGCTATTTACATCCGTCCACGACTCGTGGTTCTTTGATCCGTTCATTTTTGAGGGTAGAACAGCTGAAGTAAGTTTTTAAGGTTACAAAGCATTAGAAATACAATCTTAATTCCTCCGCGAAAATTAAAACGGAACAAAGCGAGATATAGCTGTTTATCGGCAAGGCTATTTAACTGAAATCCATTTTTATGTTTATCTTGAGAACGCAATTGAATCTAATCGCTATAATGATTTAGTAAAGCTATTTTTCCTATCGTTTATACCTTTAGTACATGAACCCTCCACATACCCTAAACAACCTTCTATTATGCGCCCTGACTTGTTGCCTATATACAGCACTTTGTGGGTTATTGGCCCACCAATTCGGTTATAGCAGCGACGAGAGGAAAATGTCATGGGCCCAGAAATCGGTAAAATTTGCATAATTTGCATACCGTAGCTTTATACCGTCCTTGAAAACGCGATTGGGGCAGACTTTTGGCAGGCCGCCTCTCTGGCCAGCCTCGGTCTGGCCTCTCTTGAGCCCTCTCCTCCGCCGTTGGCTCGCCGCCCGGTTAGCTCAGTCGGTAGAGCACCAGACTCTTAATCTGGTTGTCGCGGGTTCGAGCCCCGCGTTGGGCTTACTTTTTGCTTTTTGGGATTTGGATAGCCCAGATTGATACTTTCAAGTTGAAGGTGTCATTTTGATCTTTTGGAGCCTAATCAACTTTAATTCCTTAAAATCAGCGAATTTTCCGCAAATTAGTATGCATTTCAACTAAAATAAAAACGCTACTTCAGATCTTCATCCAAGCCACCTCAATCTGTATCGCCAACCTTGTGGCCGCATTGGTCTACGTATTCATGCAATTCTTCCCGACCCCGCAGTTCTTCATTCTGCTCGGCCATTTTGGCTGGGAGCTGTGCCATGGTAAAGAATCTTCAAACGACACTTTCCGAATCAGCAAAAATTATTCTAATTATTTTTTAGGCTTCCCCGCCATTGTCTACCTCACCATCAATCGCTCAATTCGTCGCGAAGTCTTCCGATGTCTTGGATTTGGGGCCTACCTGGACCACAGCAAGCGCCATACCGCCGAATCTCGCAAAATCACCTCAATGCATGCGGTTTCGACTGATGGCGTTCATCCGCGAATCAGCAAAAATGCGGCGGAGGCCTGATTTTAGCATTTCATTCCGGTAATCAAAATCATACTTATAATTAATCCTCCTAGTTCTCTTTTTGAAAGATCACATTGCATTATTTTTTTCTTAACATACTCTTGGAAGGTATATTTGCCGTTCTTCCTCTGTACAGTGTTGTCTTTGTCCTTTATTTTTTCTGAGCTTTGAACATTATCTAATTTAGGTTGTTTAAATCAATTTTGAATTGATCTCGGCGTTAGCCTAGTCCTACAAATTTTTCTCAATTTTCAGAAAACCAACATTTTTCCAAGTTTTTTCAACAAATATAAAATAATGGACTTCTTGCGACAGAAAGTGCCAAATTCGAACCTTTTGCACAGTTAGTTATTGGGGGTTAGGTCAAGCCTCAAATTACGGTATAGTTTTACTATGATTTATAACTACTAGTTAGAAAACGAGATTCGGGTTTTATTTTTTGTAGTCTTCCTGCCTAGCTGTTAAACCTGAAAGCACAAAAAAATAGATTTTTAAACTTCCCGTCCCTTCAAAATACTAACACTAATCCTTGGATTCTAATTTTTCGATTTTTGCCCGCATCCAACACTTGAAAATTCGTCAAATTCCGCACAACCTGTACTCTTCAGCGTTGTTTACGCGTCCGGGCTCAGTTTGTGTACCAAAATCGAGCCCGCGAAACTTTTTTGCGCCGTCTGATGCCGTGATTATTTATGCGGATTACTGCCTTTGAACGCACGTACTTTTTTAGACAATTTTAATCCCGTGGGAGGACGCAGGATCAAAATCCTAAATCGGGGATTATTCTTGTGGGCGGGTACTGTAGCCGTCCTTCAAGACTAATCACTGGAAAACTGGACATAACGTATATGGAATGAGCAATTGGTCCGAAACTACAAAATGATACGCGATAAACTAAGTACCGTACTCCAGTATGGCTTCGGAAACCACTAATTTACTGAACAAGTGTGCAAGGATGCAAAAATTATTAAATGTGCATGGGAACCGATGGCGTAAAGCTTGACGGGCAGTAGCTCTCTTATCGTCAAAGTGGAATTTTGGTACGTGAAATAGCACGAGTTTCGCAGAATTTTTCGCTGATTCGGAACGTTTTCAAACGTTGCGAAAACCCTTTGATTAAAAATTTACAAGTGTTTTTACTTTAGTACGTAATAATGCCAAACAAAATTCTTGCTGTAGATCGTTCTAGAAATTTGGTGCAATACTTTTGGGTGATATATACCCATATCCGGGTTAAAACGGGGCTCTTTCGAATGGCATTCATGACAATACAGTTGTTCAAAAAACTACAAAAAGTTAAAACTATGCCCTAGAAGGCCAAATTTGAAATCTTACAAATTTCAAACCATATGATGACTTGTAAGGTTTGGAAAATTCCTTTATTATGCTGTCCTCGTTGACTTCCCAAGTCATATCTATCGTCGGGTTCCGTCCTCGAAGAAGACTCCACCATCGATGGCGCAGTACTTGGGGCAGACACCCTTCTCTCCCTGTCGTCCGGCGTTTCCGGATCGGCCCGGTTGACCTGGCTCTCCGTCGTTTCCGGGCGATCCGCTGTTTCCTGGCGAGCCGGGCGGGCCACGCTTGCCGGCCTCTGAAACGTATTGGTAAAACCTTTAATTTACGTTTTTAGAAGTTATTCAAAAAGCCTTGGAATATATATCGAGTTACTTAGCCAGAAAAGCTGGCGCATAACTAAAGGGACGGTGACAGTTAGGTCTTAGTTGTTTTGGCATGCACTTTATCCGTGGGGTCGACAAAACGGGTAAAAATAAATCTACGCCTGCTGTCACGGTCCCTTTAAAATTATCTAACTAGCTGAGCTTGATCTCGAACTGTTCTTTTTTTCTATTTACCTCCAGGCTGTCCGTTGGGTCCGGGGGATCCGGGCTGTCCGGGCTGTCCGTCGTTTCCGGGAGGTCCAGGGGGACCAGGGCTGGGTGGGGTGCTCTGAGCATTCTCTCCGGGAGGTCCTTGCTCTCCAGGCTGTCCACGGCCACCAGGCCTGCCAGGGCCACCCTTGCGGCCGTTCTCGCCGGCGTTGCCTAGAAACAATATGTAAATTCGAGAGAGCGAGAGAGCGAGAGAGAGAGAGAGAGAGAGAGAGAGAGAGAAAGAAATGGAAAAAGAGAGCGCGATAATGGCATCGACAACGCATAAGCCTGAGAGTGATCAGGAGCGCGCTAAATCAATGACAGAGCAGAGAGTCAGCGCGGGACAAAGCGTGAGAGAGACAAAGAGAGATAGCGAGAGAGCCAGATAGAGAGAATGAGCGAGAGATACGTAGATATAGAGATTATGTCCCTTACCATCAGGTCCTTTCTCTCCAGGAGGTCCAGGAGGTCCACGGCTTCCAACAGGTCCACCAGGTCCGGGGGGTCCAGGGGGCCCCTCATTGTCGCGACAATCGCACGGCGGGATCTCGAACTTGCAGGGCTTCTTCGGGGGACGACCCGGGTTTCCGGGCTGTCCGTGAGCTCCTGGGTTTCCGGGTCTGCCGGTACGTCCGGGGGGTCCGCGGGGACCAGGAGGGCCGTTCACACAGCAAGCCTCGCATTGGTCCTGAAAATGGTTCATAGCCGCCTAATTTCGAAAAATTTTAAGATTAAGTTTTCCTTATTTATATCTTTCAAAATTTCAAAATTTTAATGGTATCCCATCAATGCAGAGCCTTGTACGGCCTAGATACCTGGAAGCGATTAGCCTGACGAGCAGTCCTGTTCCTAGCCGGAAGCACGAATTGTGGTGTCTTCTCGAGCACGTCGGAGGCGACGATCTACAAAATTGTCGTTGCATGGCTCCTTTATTTGATAAAATCTATAGTAAAACATTGCAAATACCAGAAAGTGCGCAAAATTACGACTGCCAACCTTGCACTTGTCCAAGTTCTCGCGCATCGTGTAGCGCTGGTGCTGCACGTAGTGGTAGACCATCGGCAGAGCCACGCACAAGCTAAAGAATGTTAAGATATTCAAAATTTTGACAAAAAAGCATGGATACGTTGTTTTTTTTGTGAACCAAGCTTGCCCTCTCAAATAAAATAAAAATATGCAAGTATTAGGGAAAACATAATACGAGGCTTCTCACCTAATAAACGTAATAAACGTTTCAGAACCAGAAAATTTCAAAAATTTGGGAATTCTGACGATTTTCGGTGACAAACTTTATATAAAAATTTTTAAATTAAGGTACGACAATTTCCTTCAGAAAACTAATTTGAAAGTTACTAAAAAAATTTGGTTTTTAATGGATACGATAATTTGGTGATTTCAATAAATAAACGTGGTGTCTATTAATGCGTTCAGGGCCTCCGAAGCTATCTATAAAGGCGAATAACGTTTAGAATCGATCTAGTTAATTCCAATTTTCTCACCTCATAATCGCCAGCGTCGACACGGCGACCGATATCCATCCGATGAGCCGGAAGGCCCGAATTTTCGAGTCGACGTCCATATTCCCTGATCGGACGTTTAGGAGGGGACCTCGGGCTACAGTTCCGAATCCACCCTATATACCCCAGTTAGTAGAAAAATATGTGGGTGTGGGGAAGTATTTTCCGCAAAATCTCGCACCACCTCCCCGGCGCCCTATCCTGTGGCCTTTTTGCGGGGCGCGGCGCGCGGCGCCGTTCCGCCACCGCGTCCAACGCGTAAAAAATGGAAAACTAGTAGCTGCGTGGCCGGGGGAGTTGCTGAAATTGGTTTTTAGAGTTTTTTTGGGGAGCCTAGGAATGTACGGTGGAGTGAGTTGTACTTTGGATGCTAGCTACGCTAGCTGGTGGCTAAAATTCGATGGGCAAGCTGGGGTTACGGTAGTGGTGGAGGAAAGCATGCCATTTATAATTTGAATATAAAATTGCCTCCACGCTCAAATTCGAATTATATTTAAATTATAAAGATTTATAAAAAACCAACGAAGGTAAAAATGTTTTGACAAAGTCGTTGTTTGAGATTCATAATTTTACCCTAGATTTGGAGGAATAAAAAGTACTAAAGAAATAAAAATTTTTAGGTTGCGCCCGCTTTTCAATTATGCTAATTACGTGTGTTTTAGTTTTGCGAGAAGTCGGCCAAAAAAATCAAAATCTAGCATTCAAATAACGTGTTGGGAATTTTTTCAATCTCGGACTGTTTTAAAAATATAGATTGCTGATTTTCGAATATTAGCAAATTATATCAATTCATAACCCTGAAAATGATTTAGAAAAATTTAGAAAATACTAAAATAATGTAGTATTATTTTTTGTTCGTAATATTTCCAGACAGTACCTTTTTTGGGCGGGCATCAATACATTCAAATCCCACCGTACATGCCGCGCTTCGTAGCTGTCTGGCTTTTTTATTTTAAAAGGTCGCTCATACCGGGAAAAGCTTTATTTACTTTTTTTTGGTTGTCAATTTCCCTGTAGCTGCTGTTCCCGGGCGAATTCCAGTACCAAATTTCCTAAAAAAATGGTAGGTAATCCGTAAGAGGGAGTTGGCCTTTGGCTTTGGCCGTCTGATGCACTTATCTCGCGGCAGGATACTGTAGGATTCGGACAGAGATGATTCACGGTATGGGACTCGATACGGGGTGGCCCAATAAGAAAAACATCCCACGAACTCGACGCAGAAGTATCGGATCGGCACGATAGTTACACCATTCGCAAGCCCTTGAAACGACGAGTGGCGACATGCTTGAAAACCATATTTTTATTTAAAGGGCACGTTCAGGGACGTTTTTTTGTAAAAAAGCAAAGATTTTAGCCGCGTACGTCCATAGGGTGTACACGTTGGGACGACTGTACGACCCCTCCCTGAACGTGCGCTTTAAACGCGCCAGTTTACAACGCCTTTAAAAACATTAAACACCGCTTCCGACTATTTTGCATGGAGAAATTGAGGCAAATTAGCTCGTACGCAACCTTGCAAAACAGCAAAATCCTACAAAATATTTAGCTTGTCAATAGCGCATTTAAATAAAAACCTGGTTTTGAAGATGGCTGCAAACTCGGCGCTTGAAGGGCTTTCAAGGTTGTTTTTGTGATTTGTAATCTTGTTAAAGATGCCTAAATTCCACTGCTGACTCTCAGGCTCATTTCAAACAGTACGACACGCCTTAAAGGGGCTACGAAATGCCAAAAATTGAGTGTCGGCCCGAAAATGGGAGCCCTGTACATGGGAGGCCTCTGTACACCTAGGGGCCCGGGAAGCTCGCAAATTTGAAATTCCCTGTTGTCACCTCGAAATCACGTTCTCGGCTGTTTCTGGGCCAAATTTGATGATTAAAACACCAAAACCTATTAAAATTGAGTGTGGATTACAAAAATGGACCCAGAATGCGCGAATTATAGTGTTTTCACAAAGAAACCGGGCAAAAACAACTTCGTGCCTAAAATCGAAAGAGTGAGGGCTCTCGTCCCGCAGCGCCCGCTGGCAATTTGCCAGAAATCAATGAGGCCCCCCAAAAGGGCTTTGATTTGGCAGTTCGGAGCCCCTTTAAAACAGTGTTTTTGTTATATTATGCACTTTGTAAAAAATTGCTTTTTGTCTACTTTTGCTTTTTTCGATTCTTACATCATAAAATTTAAGCCGATCCCCAGCTTTTTGCTTTTACAGCTTCTGAACAGACTGTTCCCACAGGTGTTCATCTACGTGCCGCGCGCAATTTAAAAACATTTTTCGATGCGCCCTGGAAAGGTCAAGGCATAAATATTTGCGATCAACCACCCGGAGAACAGGTGTTCCATTTCAATATTTTCCCTGAGAAAAATGCCGGTCTCCGAAAAAGCTTGGAAAAACTTTGGTGCCGCGGGTATTTGCTGAAAATTCAGCTGGAGGTGTTTGGAAAGGTCATTCACCTTGCCACTCGCCCTTTTTTAGCCACAGCTTCCATTCAGAAGCCCATGGAGTTCCGGGTGTCCCACAAAAACCTAAAATTATTTGGTAGTTGAGCAGATGAACTTGCCTTGTCCCGAGTTCAAAAGCCTAATGAGTTTTCTTTTGGGCTACAGAATAGAGGTCAGCAAAAAAAATCATACGGGGTCCGAAATACACAAAAATTGGCAGGTACAAATTGCAAAGTCGTCAGGTGGTGTTGCGAACACCGTAAAGGTCAAGTGCAAGCCCGAACGTCAGGCGATCGTCGTTTGGTATCGCAGGCAATAAATTCTAAATATCGAGTATGAGGGATTTCTTAGAGGAAATTTTTTCTAGAGAATTCGGACGCATGCAAATATTTCTGGAAACCTACAAGGTGTGATACTGAATTACAAGGTACGCGAACCAGACTCAAAAATTTTTGTTGCAGCTTTGAAGGATTAAAAATCATTTCCGATTACTTCCAGATGACGGGTCGAATTCTTTATTTTATATTGATGTTCCCTGAAATTGTATAAAATTCGCTCATGTAGGGATGCAACAAATGTGAATTTGCGACGGTGGCATTTGGTGTGTGTCGTTTTGTATGAAATTTTATGTCGCATAGTATGAATTTCATCTGACATTTAGCTAAACGCTTTTTGCGGAAAACGATTACGGTATGCCACTGTAGATATTGCAGTACGATAGGGCGTGCTACGGCAAGTTAAGGTGTCGCGTAGTGCTGCGCCATGTATGTTCCTCCACCTACCGCATCAGCTACACACTAGGTAATGGTGCGTCATTGCACCACAGTACGCATCACTATGAAATCGTGCACTACCGTATAGTACGTAGCGCTAGAGGATGTGTAGTCAAACGACGATCAGTACGCTAGCGTACGTTCAGTTACAATACGCGATCCCTATCATTCATTGTATCATACATTCCATTCCGATCGCTTCCGGGCCGGTCTGCCCAATTTTTCCAGCCGGGTCGTTTTAATTTTTTGCGTTTCCGACCAGCTACAGTATGCCGCCGGCACACACCGTTGCTCAGAAATTCCGGGCGCGACCTACCTTTCCTTTTTTCGAATTTTAAACCCAGACTTTTCCAATTTTTTTGCATACGATAAGCGGGCTACTGTACATTCCCAGACCCTCCTCTCCTATCGCAGCTAAATCCATCACCCCTAACTTTTGCTAGAAAAAGCGAACATTCACGCGTCAGTGGAAACCGGTTACTATCCACGGCTTGGGGTGGACGGGGTATTGGAACGGAGTGCCACTCAAAAAGGAGACTTCCCCCACCCCGATCCCAACAAAAACGGATCAGGAGATGGGCCCACACCAGCCCGCGACCTGCACCCCCGCATTTTTGTTTTCCCGTAAAAATGCCTGGGCTTGGTTTTGTGGTATATAAGCCTATTCCTTTCAGAGGAGCCGGCTCCGAGTCTCTCTCCACTGGGTCGAGCCATGGACGTCGACTCGAAAATTCGTGCCTTCCGGCTAATTGGGTGGATCTCCATTGGGTTGTCGACGATCGCGATTCTTAGGTATGGAAGTGCGGGCAATAATTTGAAACGGGATGACTAATAAGATACAGTAACCATCGAATACTTCGTTGTATTCGATTTTTACCTAAGTTGGTTCTTATTTAGGCCTTTAATTTTTTTGTCCTGTATGCAAATTTGTAATTTTTATATTGTTCTTTTAGCTTTAACTTTTCGAACGTTGAAAAGGTGGAGGATAATTTTTTTAGAAAACCATATAACGGAATATAAAGACACTTATTAGAAAACAATTTTTCGAAAAGTCCTTTTTTGGCCTTTTGTGGTTGCTTAGCAACTTATAAAATCGTGGTATCAATATTTTGCTATCTTTTACTGTTTTCAGTCAATTTTTTAAACTTTGCAAGCCAGATAATTACAAAAGAAAGGCTACTTGCAATGAATTCAAAGCCTGGATTAGCTTCTAATGCATAATTTCCACGCTTATCTGATTTCTACGTTTATGTTTAATTGTAGGAAAATAAGCCAATTATGGTTTGCATTGTATTTTAAAATTATCTTAGGTGCTAGATGTCTAACGTACTTTTTATCAAAATTAGCAGACGGTCTGTGGGACGAAATCAATTCCTCTATTCCAGCTTGTGCATCGCCCTGCCCATGGTCTACCACTACATCCACGCTGCCAAGCACACGATGATCAAGGATCTGAATGAGTGCCGCGTAAGTTAAAAATTACTAGAGAAGAAATCTGGGCTCTAGAAAACGACCCACGACGTCTACCTCCAGTCCGCTCATCTGCCGATCCCCATGAACCGCACGGCTCGTCAGGCCAATTATTACAAGGTAGGCAACTTTTCGAAATTTGTGTATTTTAATGGCATAATGTATTGCTGCCAGCTCACGCTTGAAAATGTATGAGTTTTGATACAATGGTGAATTTTTCAGGACACTTGCGATGGCTGCTGTCTTCCTGGAGTCGCAGGACCTCAAGGAGCTCCAGGAAAGTCTGGACGACCCGGAAAGGTATATACTTCAAGTTAGATAAAATTGGCAAGAGCGCCTCTGATATGCGTTGCGGATGCGTTGCGTGTCCCCCCCTTGCTCATTATTGGGTGTTCTTCGGCGCGCCATCTACTAGAGACACGCAACGCGGCCCCCAAGCGTCCAGGCGTATCTTACGCTCCGCTGTCTACCTGTCTACCTTTACAGAGACAGACCCAACGATATCCTACTATATATAAAAAAATAGTGTTTGTGTGTGTGTGTGTGTGCATTTGCATGCAACTTCCGTCAGGGTGTCCAGAGGATATCTCGAGAGGAGATGGGTTTGAGGAGGTGTTTGATACGTCATTAGATGCGTAAGGAGCTGGAGATGACTGCACACAGATCAGATTTTGTAAAATATGGTGTTTTCGACATTAAAATTAAGTTTTTCTTAAAAATTCCGACATCCTCTTTGTTAGGATAAAATTAGCATACGCCGGAAGTCGCTGTAGCCTATATAAAGGCTCAAAGGGAGCGTTTTTCATTTTTGTCATCGGAATTGGGGCACAATTATGCAAAACGAAGAACATCATGGGGTTAGACGGGGCCAGGGTTGAAAAGTCGCGAAGCGGCTTTTCAACCCTGGTCGTTAACAAATTTCTTCAGCCCGGAGCTGCTGGCCAGCCCGGAAACCCCGGTCGCCCACCATCAGAGGCTTGCGAGCCGATGACCGAGCCTCCGTGCCACTGCACCGACAACCAAGGACCGGCTGGACCTCCCGGACCCCCTGGACAACGTGGAAACCGTGGACCGCCCGGACCTCCCGGTGGAAAGGGACCCGATGGTACTTTGCTCTCTCTCACTCTTGCTCTCTCTCTCTCTCTCTCTCTCTCTCTCTCTCTCTCTCTTTCTCTCTCCTCTCTCTTACTCTCGCTTTCGCCCTTTCTTTGCCTCTTTCTCTCTCTCGATCTTTCGCGCATTTTCTTTCTTTATCTCTTTCTCACTCTCTCTCTCTCACGCTCTCCCTCTCCATGCACACCTTATTTTTTTCAGGAGACGACGGTGAGAACGGCAAGAAGGGCAACAACGGCCGCGAGGGACCTTGCGGACGCCCCGGTGTACCTGGACCGCCCGGAAACCCGGGACCCCAGACTCGACCCCTCCCTGGACCCCCTGGACCTCCCGGATCGGATGGACAACCCGGCCAGCCTGGTTCTCCCGGACCCAACGGATCCCCTGGAGGTAAATTTTTGATCGGGTTGGCCCTTTAGCCCTTATTTGGAGCAGGCGTGGGGCCGGCTGTTGACCGGTAGAGCACGCTGGCAGAACCGAATTTAGTTTATTTTATTTAGGCTTTACGGCGTGGAAGAATTAAAAAATAATTCCATGAAGGGAACTTGCACCGAATTTGACCAGATGCGCTCGCTTGATGTTTAATTTCCGTTTTTTTTTGTGGGTACAGTATACTCGAAAAAAGGCAACTTACAAAAACCAGCTTTTCCGTAGGTACCAGATTCTTAAATTCCGGAAAGAAAAAATTTATGAATTTCTATATAAAGATCGGGATCGCATTTTGGCCGGATTGGTCGGAAAGATCAAAAATTGTCGCTGGTTAGACCAGTACAGCCTAGAAAATCCAAATCTAATAAAACCGGCTTTCCGGGTTCGTAAATCCGGTATTCTCGGGAAATTTATCGTTTATTGAGCTCCCAAAATGCAAAGGATTATTAATCTTTGGCAGTACTGGTCTCAAATTCCGCTCTTAATCTTTATTGCTAGGTTCACCAAAAAGCCCCTTGTATAATTTACTAAAAGCAGGTTATCGAGAGTGCACTGTTCGTTCCTAGTCTCCGTTAAAGAGCGGGACAGCTCAGACGATTTATTTTTACCTTATCCTAAAGGAAATCTGTACCAGGCACCGCGTGGCTAGGCACTTTTATGGAAAGTCAAATCCTGGGGATTTGATTCATAAGATGGCAACAATAAGGGTGACTCAGTTCAGTACCGGAAGCAGTAAATCTACTGGTAAACCCTTTGAAGATCATGACTTTCATTACTGTCTTCGATGGCCAGGTTGTAGGCTATTAAAGTAGAGAATATACAAGTCATTTCCGGTGAGAATCGCGATTTTGAATTATTAATGACGTAATTCAAAGCGTAGAATTCGTAAAGGGTCATCGCAGATCCTCAAAGACTAAAATTTACGCTGCAAATCGTTCGGTTAAGTTTCATACCCCGCGTTTAATTTTCATCAGCTCGTATCTTGACTAAAACCAACATTTCAGAAGCCGGCAAGCGCGGCCCGCCCGGCTCACCCGGAAACAGCGGTGCGCCCGGAAACGATGGAGAGCCAGGTGAACCAGGTCGATCCGGAAATGCTGGACGACAGGGAGAGAAGGGTGTCTGTCCCAAGTACTGCGCCATCGACGGCGGAGTCTTCTTCGAGGACGGAACCCGACGATAGATTTTGTCGGATCGATGGTCCGGATAATAAATCATTTCTCAGGCATCTCGATTGAGCTTACCGTTACTATCAATTCACGCAGAAACACAAGACGTTGTGCTGATCGAATTTAAAGTGATGATAATGACCATGAAATTGATTCCGTGGTACAGTTACTCGCAAGAAACACCTCCGCCGGGGATTCGGAGGAAACTCGGGCCGGGATGATTTTCGCATGACTCAATCTCTCTCTCTCTCCCTCTCTCTCTCTTTCTCTCTCTCGCCCTCTCTCTCTTTCTCGCTCTCTCTCGTTCTCTCTTTTTCTCTCTCGCTTTCTCTCTCTCCCTCTCAAAATGACGAAAAACACCACCGGTTTAGTTTTCTAGAACTAATCGCTTGATGTTGAGCGTTTTCAGAAAAAAAGGTGTTTTTGCTCTTAAAAAACATCTGCTAAAATAATTTATTCAACTGCGACAAACGCTTGGACAGATACCTAAATTGTTAAACATTAGAAACTTCTCTATGTCGTCGAAGAGGATCGCTGGAAACCTGGACCGAGACGTCTCTTTTTTGGCAAAACCATGGTTGAGAAGCTCATAATTTAAGTGCCTGGCGAATTTTAAGCCGCATCCCACATCTAAAAGATTTGGTGAGCCATGGTAACTTGGTAGATTAAATGGACTGCGCGTGTACTTGCCTGCAAAATATCTCGAATCGAGAGGCAGGCATCCTGGCCGATTTTGCAAAAACAAAATATCACCATCGTATTCAGAAAAATTTTCTCTTTCGAATGAGCCCTCTAGCTCCAAATTTTCGAGCACTTCAAACAGCTGTAAGACGTCGTCTAGACGAAGCCTGCCTTAATGAAATATACAATTCAAATCAGAAAAAATTCTCGGATCAGATAGGCTGCTTCAAATAAATTGGAACTTTAAAGAAAAAGGAACGGCATCATGGCAAAATGTCTCTCGGTGGCCAAATTCGACCCTAAAACTTCAATATCTCGAGTTTTAAGATCAGTAGCAGTAATTTGGACAGCGAGGTGATGATCAGCGTCGTCGATTCTATCTGTATACAAATTTTCAGCCAATTCTGAGTCCGGGTTTATACGGGCTTCCCTAGTTAGCAAAATGGGCTTTTAGAGTCGAGCAATTTGAGTTACAAGGAGCGTTTTAGGTGATCTGGGACCTTCGCGATGTGACATAGCTCATACGATAGAGCTTAGAATTCTGAACAAGTCCCAACTTTCAAAAACTGCCGAACAGCAACGGTTTTCGAGAAGCGGTTCCTCAAAGTTTGCCTTTTGTTAAGCGCGAGCCAAACATGTTCAAAGTCCGGCCCTTCAGAGCCGATTTTTTCGAAAACGTTTAGCAGTTTTCCAAAGATGGCTTTGTTCAGAATTTCAAGCTCTATCGAATGAACCATGCCTCAACGCAAAGCTCCAATATCACAAAACAAAAACCACTTCCTGTTAACGTATTCCATAAAGCATAAAACTCCGAAAAATTCCTCACTTGCAAAAACAAAATTACGTCCCGTTTCTTATTTTTACACTGCGCCTTGCTTGCTATACACAGTCAAAGGACGAGGGCGATTCTTGCGTTTTTTAAAGTGCGACCTCGAATTTTCGAAGAGATGAGCTTAAATGGGATGTTTTTAGAGCAAATGCTTTTGGCAAGCGGCTTGTCAAAACATTGCTTTTCAAACAACTGGCTTTACAATGTAACAACGCTCAGACATGGGTACAGTCATTTTTCTCGGCCCTTCCGCAATATTTGAACTTCTCGGAATCCCCGCAAGTTCACCGTAGCCTAGAGCCAGGGCCGTAACAAACCCAAATTTCGGGGGGGGGGCGACCCCAAAAATTTTTCACTAATATGACTAAAACGACAGCTCCGCAGGCAAAATTTTTGAAAACATAGGGTTTATAACACTAAAACTAGTGTTAAAAATAGACAAAAACAGCGCCGCAGGCAAAAAAATTTTTGGAAAAATTAAATCATAAGGGTCCCCCCTTATGAACTTTTCGGCCTTCGGCCGATTTCGGGGGGCGGCTCGCCTCTCGCCCCCCCCGCCCTCTTACGGGCCTGCCTAGAGCGCACAATCTATCTATTTTTCCCGGGCCAAGTGCGTCGCAGGGCACTTTCCGGAAAAACGAAACTTTTTCCCCTCCCTAAGGTCCCATTCAGCACCTGTTTTGCTTGCAAAAGCGAAAATCCGGCGGATTTCCAGGGATTTTCAGGATCAAACCCATACCTACAAATTCGAGCCGGGCGGCGCGGGAGTTACCCTTTTTTGGTGTTGCCAAATCTGATCCGGGGTTACTGTAGTCGCGGCCGGGGATGACTACAAAAAACGACCGAAAAATGGAAAGTAATTCCGCACTTTCTGGACGAGGGCGACCGGCATCAACACTACTTGTGCCGGTGGACAAAAAGAGAAAAATTGGGGCCAGTTCGAACGGGGAATTAACGTCGAATGTTTTTTTACGATTTTCTGAGGTCGGCTGCTTGACGCGTTTCCGGTCCAGTTCAACATGTGGCTACAACTGGGGATTTGAGAAGGTTACGGGTTACTGGGTTGCAAAGCACGAAGGTGATGGAGAAAAATCTAAAATCTAACATCGACGCATTAAGTCGCCATGAAGCGAAAGTGGGATTTCGGCATCTGAATTTTGAGCTGAACACGAATCCGGTCTAGGATTTTCCGGAATAGTTCAAAAGCTACGGTAACTTGTTCAAGGGAAAATTCCCCGAAATCCGGACTTTAGAGGCCCTTTCCGATTTGTTTTTAGATAGTGTGCCTTGCTCAGAAAGGCGCTTTTTCGAATGAGCGAGCACGCGAACAGCTTTTGAAAGGCCTCTAAAGTTCGAATTTTAGGAATTTTAAACCTAGCCTTGAAGCACATAAAACTGGATTCGTGATCAGCTCAAAATTCTGCACAAGTTGGGCTTGGTCCTATTCCGAAATCCCACCAGCACCGCTTTCCTTTCCTGTTTCTGCACTTCGGGTTTTACCCGGTTTCTCGCCTCTCCAATTGCCGTTTGGAATTGCAGGGTTGCTTCAACCATTTCTGTGATAATACGTAAGTTCCGAAATTGTCTAATTATCGGCTAGGAGAACTTGTCTTTTTGAACCCACTGAAACGAGATGTTATGTATTGGTACAATGGATGGCTGGTACACCGGTGCGGGTATTTGCTCGGCGTTGGTACTTTGATGTCGCAAAAATTAATTTAATAATTTTTGTCCGGTAAGTTAATCAGTCTGGCTTCCAGCAAATTTACGGGCTACGGTACCCCCCCAGCCGGAAGTTTTTGGCTATAACTTTTTTATTTTACATTATTGTAGGCTCAAATTAAAACTCTTAGTATATTTTTCGACGCTCTATCGAATGGCGTTGCAAAAACCCCGACAAAATAAGCGAAAATACCGACAACTTTGAGACCCTTCGGCTGTGGGGGGGTAAAGTAAACTCTTACCAATTTACGATATTTCTAAACCGTTAAGTTTCCCCGAAGAATCGAATTTTTTCAGCATGTAAGCTCTGAAATTTTGGATGAAACGCTATAATCACAAAATTAAACTATGAAGATCCCTAAAAATCCCTAAAAATCGTGATTTCCGGTTCCTCGAGGAACCGGTCAAACTTTAAAAACCACCCTACGCGCCAAAGGTTTTCCAACGCAATAGCTGCGCATAACCGGCGACCTCCACCTTCTAATCCCGAGATTTAGGCCACCTCCCCGAGGTCATTGTAATAGTCTGCATCGGCGATAAGCTGTCTTTTTAACTCGGCGCCCCCGCCATTAGTCACCCGACTCAAAATGGCGACGGTACGGGCCACCAGACACGATGAAAATTGCCACCCTGAGTTTTTTACGCCAAACGGTGCTGGCTGAGGCTACCGTATCCATCCGCAGATCGTAAATGAAAATGCGGGGATGCTCTTGTTTTCCGGCATTTCGGGGAAGGATCGAAAAATGGCGGAGAGGTCACCGCTCTCTGTACCGGATGGCTACGGAATGCAGAGATCATGTAACAAAAAATCCAGGTGGGATTGCCGAGGTGCACTATGTGGGATTTTGCAGAATTCCGCTGGTGTTCCCAATTTTACTTCCATATTTCTGCAAAGGTACTCAGTTTTGGAGATTTAGACCGCCGTAAAATTTCAATCTTCGCTCACAAGGAGACGTTTTTGAGTGTCGTCGGGAATTTGGCATGGGACCAAGCCTATCTTGTGCAGAATTTTGCGCTGATTCCGAATATGGTAACCGTTTTTGCGGAGTAGCCATTTCTCGAAAGTTATGAACGATAGAAACCTCAAAGCAGATACTTGGGAAATTGGGAGGGGGGGGGGTTACGGTAGATGAAACATTGAGCTTCGTTGCTTCTGAAGCGATAATTTTACAAAAAATTTCAAAATTCCAGCATTTTTGAGTTAAATAGCTTATTTTATAGAGAATTTGTTCTGAACAAGATGCGCTATCTAGTTTTGTCTGAAACCTATTCCGAAGCCTTTTTATGACTGTTGAAAGTAGCCGATTTTGAGCTGTTTTGAGGTTTAAATCGTTCATAAGTTTCGAGAAATGGCTATTCCGCAAAAACGGTTACCATATTCGGAATCAGCGTGAAATTCTGCACAAGATAGGCTTGGGCCCATGCCAAAGTTCCGACGATACTCAAAAACGTCTCCTTGTCAGCATGGGAACGTACAGAAATTGCTGTGCCGAGATTGCAATGCAACATTATAGGGTGTCCCAATAAAAAACACCCCCATCTAACTCGATGTAGAAGTATCGGATCGGAATGATCGTTATACCATTCGAAAGCCCTTGAAACGATCGGTTTGTAACAATGTTCAAAACCATGTTCTTATTTAAATCAGCGATTTTACAAGCCCTTCGGCATTTTGCGGTTTTTTCGGGTTTGCATATGAGCTAATTTGCTTTAATTTCTCCAAGCAAAATGACCGGAAGAAACCGTTAACTAGAGGCAGAAAAGTTTCCTTAATATTGTTTAATACGTTTGAAAATAAATTGAACGATGGCTTGGAAATTTTTTGCAAACTCGCCGTTTCAAGGGCGTTCGAATCGTGTAACTATCACAGTCAGACAACAATTTTCACGAGAAACAGCCTTTTTGCGCGTTCGATATCACGGTCAAAAACGGGGTCCCTTCTAACAGTCCATTCGGGAACCGTGAACTTTCCCCGTTGACCTCACGAGGCCGTGAAATCATAATTTCCGGTTGATCAACCCCACCAATTTGAGTGCCAAAATCGGCTGATTTTTTGGACTTTCCACCTTGGCCACCGCGTGACCGTGATGAAAAGTGCGGGGCTTCCCATGGCTACAAATAGCAGCCGTTTTTCAGCACGGTAAAACGTGGTGCAGTACCACCAAGATTGGACCCGTTGATTAACTTTTGAAGCCTTGTGGAACTCAAAAACCCTCAAAAACCACGACTACCGTACCCCGGGAGGTGGATTAAAAATGGACACGGAACGCAAAGAGTCATGCTGTTAATCCGCCTATGGCAACACACAGCCAAAACAGGGTTGTAATGTTGTGCGTTGTGGCAGGTGGTACGCTTTCAGAGATGTGGGATGAATGTGGAATTTTGTTTACATTTATTAGTGGAATAGCGGCAAAACCCTGGAAGGCCTTGAAAAAGCAAACTTACCTTTTTGATAGTGTGTTTCTAGTTTTCTGACAACTAGCTCGAGCTTTTGGCAAGGGACTGCTGGCCCCAAAAGGACATCCACAAAATTTCTCTGCACGACTTGCATCGGCTGCAACATTTGAAACTTTTCGCGAAGTCACAGCCGCTTCGTGAAAGCAAAATCCTTGATCTCCAGCATGGTTGGTCACGTAAAAAGCAGGGTTCGGCTCCCGCTCTTTTCCAAAAGAGCCGGCTCAAGCGCTGGACCTGAGAATTTTCAGCTCCCGCTCCGCTGCTGCTCCCACGAGCTCCCGCTCAGAGCCGGCTCTCAAAATGACCAACCCTGATCTCCAGTTAGATATAGTCTGTGGATCGGGCCTGTTTGAGCCAAGTTCAGTTTCACGCTATTTTAATGTTTTCACTATTCATAAGCTTTGAAGAGTCGCACCGTGCAGTTTTTCTAGGCTTATTTTTGTTTTGTGGAAAATTATTTTGTCTAAACATCGCTTTTCCCAAATTTCCTTTTGCCAAAAATTCAGTTTGTCAAAACTTCAATGCCTTGTTGCGTTTAGAATATTTATCCTAAGCAGTTTGTAAATTGAAATTTCAGCGCCCTAGAGAATGAAAATGTCGACAAAATGATCTCCCGACAAAGTTAGGGTTCGACAAAATGATTTTCCACAGATTGATAGCAAAGCAAATGTTTTTCCCTACACGTATCCAAAAATTTGGCTTTTTTGGCAACGCCTTTGCCAACAGCGGAACATGCCTTACGCCATCGTTGGCAGGAGGTCGAATCTGTAATTTGCACCCACGAAGAATTTTTGCTTGCTCAATTTTCACCTTTAAAGGGGCTACGAAATGCCGAAATTGAGTGACGGCCCGAAAATCGGAGCCCTGGACGTCGGAGGCCTCTGTACGCCCAGGGGCCGGGAAGCTCGCAAAATTTGAAATTGCCTGTTGTCACCTCGAAATCACGTTCTCGGCTGTTTCTGGGCCAAATTTGATGATTAAAACACCAAAACCTATTAAAATTGAGTGTGGATTTCTAAAATGGGCTCAGAATGCGCGAATTATAGTGTTTTCACAAAGAAACCGGGCAAAAACAACTTCGCGCAAAACTCGAAAGAGTGAGGGCACTTGTCCCGCAGCGCCCGCTGGCAATTTGCCAGAAATCAAAGAGCCCTCCCAAAAGGGCTTTGGTTTGGCAGTCCGGAGCCCCTTTAAACCAGTCCCTCCTTTATTTTTTATGAAGATTGCAAGGTTCGTTGTTCGCTGGCCCGGCGACAATACCGCGTATAGAGTAGGTGATGCGTAATGTCATCATTTCTCGCGAGATTTTCATCTAACCAATGATTACGGCCAGGAACCGGGTCATTATTTTTACGGCCACGGCGCTCCGTAAAGTGGATAAGTCGGATTGACCATCGGGTATATGCCGAGATAAATCTCGGCAATATATAGAGAGTGGTGTCCAATATTGTGGTGCCCAGGCGTTCGACTTGACGTTAGGCCAAAGTTGAAAGTTCCAGGACTGTTTGAATGAGAGTGAAATAATTTCTGTTGTTTCCAGAAAAGATCAAATAAGTTTGAAAAACGTCAAAAAGCGTCTTAACGTTTTTGCAGAGCTGGCATACGGTATTTTAATCGTACGTATTCAACCTTCCGCGTAAGCCAGTCACAACCTTACAGGCATACACTGGAAGTAGAAACGGTCATTGTTCTGAGGCTTAGATTTTTTAAATAGCGGCGCTCCAACGCCCGCTTCCACGGATTTGCCACTACCTTAAGGATTTCTAACTTCGTGCAATTTGGCCACTTTTGCTCTCTGCATGCCTGTAAATCTTAAACTCGTTCCCCGGATCCGATACTTGGCCTTGCTTTTTCCATGTCGTAGCCTTTCAGGATTACATCCCGATATTCCTGGAACATTTTTCGACAAAACATCTTTACAAAGTGTGTAATAGTATCGTAGGCCGCCGACCGGCAATCGGATCAAAATGTATCGAGAAACGCACCGGAATGATCCTCCTTCTGGCCGTCTCGAGGTCAAGGTTAATCCTGGCAAAAAGACAACGACCGGATGTATGGTTGGGTCTTTTAAGATACAGGGAGTGTGTTTTCGAACATTTTCCAGGTGTAAGTCATATTTCACGGGCCCGGGCATTTTTATGGAAATGTACGATTTTCGAGGCGGGCTGCAAAATGTTGTGTTTTGGCGGCAGGGAGGAATTACAAAAAAGCTTTGAGATTTAAGAATTCAGATGTCTGCCACTGAATTAAATTGAATTCTACTTTATGCCTTGTACCAAAGGAGGAGAAAAAGCGGTAGGGGAAAGGCGGTGAAGGAGTTTAAGGAGAAGGAGAAGATGGGGTTTGCTCCGGTTTATATTCTAGGTAAGAAATCTTTTCATATTTGAGTTTAAAGGAGCTCGGAAGTCAAAATTTATGGATTGAACCTACTGGTCAAAAGACGAAAGGATCATTGCCGCAAGGTGCCAGAAAAGTTAGTTCATTGCGAAAAAACGTGTAGTATTTGAGTAAAACCGAAGAATTCTTGGGCGTAAACGGCTTTTTGAGTGCACGGTGATTACATATCATAATGTCTTGCAAGGCACCATTCGGTTTATTAAAACCCCGCGAAGCGGTTTTCCAACTCTGTATTTATATACTTTCCCATCAAAAACGCAGATTCGGATTTAGGCGGCCCAAAAAGCGCCCCGAACCTTTGGGATTCGGGTAATTGTGAATTGGTCGAGATTAAAGCGTTATTAGTTGGCAAATGCGGAACAGTTTGTATGGCTTAATTGCGGCAAAGCCCTGGGGAGACCACTGGAAGTCTGGCCAGAACTTGATTAGTCAGGCAAGGGCTACGGTGGTCTGGTCAATTTTTAGGTTGCGTGCCCTGGGGAATCCTGCAGGTTTTGTGTATTGGTCGACTGGAAATAGTGCGTGAAAAGCCGTCTGATCTTTGCAGCGGGATACGGTATCGAGCCGAACTTGGTCGTGTTCTAGGAAAAACCAGCCAGGCCGAAATCCGCTTCGGAATGATCCTCACCGCCAAAATCGTGTTAAGCCATAATCGCGAAATCCGAAACCATGACAGTTCAAAGTTTCGACAGACAAAAATCCCGACAATGGAAGATCCCGAAAACAAAATCCCGACAGATCGAAAGCCCAACTGATCCTGCTCCGCCTCTTATCAAGTAATGCATTCTAGGCATACCAAACGTACAGTTCAGAAAATTTGAGGCCAAGTCTTAAAATCTCCAAAAACAAAACTTAAAATAGTGGCTAACAACCTATTTTTAGATAGAAACTATTGAAATTACTGGATTTTAAGGTACCGACCGCACGGTATCCAGTCACTTTCAGGAAATTGCGATCCTATTAAAATTAAATTCCGGTGCCAAAGAGTACCGTATCGAATCTATTTTTGTTAATCGCTTTCACCGGGTAAATATTTGTTGCCAGCTTATGGCCGGTGGAACCAAAATCGAAATCGTCAGCTCTGTATTTACCTATGCCACTTTCCGTGTTTTGGTTAGTTACCTATGCGACGCGAGAAAAAAACATGCTTAGCCGCTGATCCGGCTACGGGCCTCCCCCAATTCCGTGTCCAATCCCGGAATTGCACGTTCAGGGTACTATGGCGGAAAAAAGGAGAAAACGGACGAAAACGGCTCGGGATAAGCCGTTCCGGAATCCCCTGGCTCAAGTACTGAACGACCGATGGAGGATACTGTACTCGAGCGCGGCTTCCCACAGAATCCCCTTGTTTATTTCCGGGATTAGGGCCCATGGAAGGACATAAAATTTCTACCGAATGATGTTTTGTGCTAAAAACAGGGAACTGCTGCTAAGAGGGCAGCAGGCCGAAGCACGAGTTCTGGTGTGAGACCAGATTATCGGGAAGCTGGGAAATGGTAGCGAAAATTTTTGGCCAAATTCTAGCAGGGTTCTGGTGTGATTCTGGGGGAAATGGAAACTGGGAAATACTGGGTTTGCACCTCTGCACAATGTACCGGATTCCTAGTCAGCGCATAAATGGGATTAATGCTACTTTGAATGCCGAAAATCGACTCCCCATTTCGTCGCCTACGCTGCGCTCCTAAAACGCTGGAGACTATTTCAAATTGGTTTTAGCAGACCTGCATGACCTGAAATGCCCTTTCTTTGCGCGAAATTACAAAATTCACAAACTCTGCTCTGAGCAAGCGTTTGACGGATCTCTGAGCAAGACGTGGCCATCAAGACCTATCGAGCATTGCCAGCCCAAAACACCCGGTCAAAAACAAGGGTCGAAGCTTGCGCCGCTGGCTGGTCCCGTCTTCCGGAGCGTGAGACTTCACGCTTTTGCGGCGCTTTAAGCGTGCTTTTTTACGCGCGGG
Source organism: Mesorhabditis spiculigera (assembly GCA_958295435.1). Classification (NCBI taxonomy): domain Eukaryota; kingdom Metazoa; phylum Nematoda; class Chromadorea; order Rhabditida; family Rhabditidae; genus Mesorhabditis; species Mesorhabditis spiculigera. The sequence continues at coordinate 1,487,356 of CATQJA010002702.1, read as the reverse complement.
ATAACCAAGTGCAAAATCTAAAGGACATATTTTATGATCTTCGTGGCTGCAAAACTTGAAGTGCCTACATAACTAACAGGGTCATCCTTAGAATTTCGAATTAAGAAACAAGATAGATCGTGATTCAACTGTTAGTTAGATTCGCCAAAACGTTTGTTGACTTTGGGTTTCAGGTCCCTATGGAAAATTTGATTCAATTTAGAAAAATTGCACTGGCGTTTCCGGAGCGTGGGCAAGCCCATTTTAGGAGTTTGGCATATTAAGAGGCACGCAGCGTCAATCCACGCTCGGAAGAGCTGGCCTGCCAGCTTCGCAAGAAGCGACCCAGGTAATTAAAGGGATGCCCAATGTTTTTGCGGGCAAATAAATAGTTATGTCACGGAGAGTACAAATGACGCGCGAATTTTGTGCGGGAATTGGGTGCCAGTGCCGCACAGAATTCGGACCCCTTTCCCTCTTGTGGCGTCCCCATCCCGACCATTGGCTTGCCAATATGGCCTAATGGATAGTATCCAGGCCTTCAAAGCGAGGGTCCAGGGTTCGGCCCCCGGCCGCGTCATGGTTTTTGCTTTTTGAGCCTCGGAAAGGTTGGGAATCCCTTTAACCTTTCTCTGTAGTACACATGCGGGCGATTTCGAGCACCACGAATTCTTACTGACGACACCGCACTAATTGGACGTGCAAGAGACTATGTTTTGTTCAGCTGGTCCCCTCTTGCCAAAAGGGACCAAATAACAACAACACAACCTTTTCACAGATGCAAATCCGTATTGTGTCCCCGTCCTCTGTCTTGGTCTGCTTTGGCCAGTGATCCTGTTTTCTGCAGCTTACGAGCCTAATTCCCAATTTGCAGCTGGTACCACCACAAATTTTGCTGCCCGATTTTTTTTGGTTCAGCATGCGTGCTTTTTGCAGATCGCAGAGCAAAGCACAATGAACGCGCCAGGTTTCCGGGTTGCGCCCAAAGGACGTTTTTAAAGGGATAGGGAAGGCCCGCGTAGCTCATGGCCTAGCTTCAATTGGCAAGTTGCCAGCCGGAAATGCTGCTGCAAAAGACAGGGTAGAGAGTGGGCCCAGGTGAGAGGGAGCTGAGACGATTTATGCTAATTTTGAAGTTAAAACCGGCTCTATGCTTGATTATTTCGAGCCATCTTGATCCCTTACATCAAAGGCCTTGGCCAGTTTCAAATGATTCCTTTGAATTCGTAATTAACTTCTGGCTTTTTCAAAACAGCGGCATATTTCTCTCGAAGTTTTATAATGACTAAATTCCCCAATGTCGAAAATTCATTGTGTCGAAATATCATAACGACGAAATTTTATGATGTCGAACTTTATAATTTTCCAAATACAAAATGACGAAATTTTTTGCCTAGGTTTTGGGCGTTTTGCCGGGAATATTAGCTTATGTAAATTTCGACATTCGGCATTTCGACATTCCGAAATGTCGACATTATGGATTTCGAATTATGAATTTCGACATTATGATTGTCGACATTTTGAAAATGAGTGATTTCTCCCTAGGCAGCTAGCAAAGAACCTTTGGGAACCTGGAAGTGATGGAACCTCGAAATTACCGCTGCGGTACAAAACATGAGATTCGTGCGCACAAAAAATATCTTTGGAAAGTCCCAGTTTTCTTTTATCCCATTGACCCCTCGAGTTCTACCGTAACCCAGGCATGGTTACCGAAACCAAACAAACTGCTCCATTCTATGGCTTCCCGCATCTTTAATCAAAGCCTCTACCCTTTTAGCCGGGGTTCTGCAAAAATCACGTTATTATTCTGCATTTTTTGCACATCAGACTACACTATAAAGGCCAGCCAGCGCCACCAGAGAGCAAAAATCCAATTTTAGCCAGAACCCGATGAAGCCCGGGTGGAAAACACCAAAAAACCAGCTCCACCCCCTCCTGGTAGCAGCTAGCACCTAATCAGAGCCCATTTTTTATGCCCTGAACCCATTAGAATTTTCGGGACCCATTTTTTTTTTTGGTGTTAGCGGCCCACCCACGCTTTTAAGAGCTGGCCAAAAGAGAACATGTTGAAAAGGCCATTCCTTAAAAGGTTAATTGGATGGAGTGGGAGGGGGCTTTAAATAGCACCCACATCCTGGTTCCGATTTTAGTTCAGAATTTTTCGTCTTTACGCCTACAACACCGTAACCTGTTTGAGCCTCGCGCTTATACTTACCTTAATCTTGCGCTTCTTGACGCCTTCATATGTTGCGAATGCGTTGCGGGTGCGTTGCGGGTGCGTTGCGTACCGCTGGATCGGGATCAATAGAACACTCGGGGTTATCTTAAAGGGCACGTACAGGGACGTTTTTTCAAAAAAAAGCAAAGTTTTTTGCCGTGGCCGGGGGTCGAACCCGGGCACCCCGCTCGGGAAGCGCAGATGGATACCAGTCAGCCACAGCTTCAACCTGACGAGGGGGCGGGGGTCGCCCCATGTCGCAAAGGAGGGAAATTGCCTCCCACGGCACGGGCAGGCTGTGCGCGCGGTCCCTACGTCCATAGGTATACGCGTTCGGACGAGTACACGGCCCCTCCCTGAACGTGCGCTTTAAGAGCGAAACAGGCAACGCGACCGTAGGCCCTTGTAAAGTTTGTTTGTTTTGTAAAAATACCAGCTGAATTAATCTGTTTTTGGGATGGATTTCCGATGGATTTTGCCTTCTAGCGACACGCGACTCGCGCGAACATCATTAACAGATCATAATCAATTACTCAATGGAATAACAGGCCCGTGAGGTCAAGGGAAAATATAAAAGGACATTTTTTCGCCATTTTTAAAGGCACACCCTTGTTTTGCAGGTCCATTTAGTGGATCACAAACGTCTCAGGATCAACTCTTTGGTCGACTAGCGATTCGAAATTACGATATGCACCGAAACACGCCCGATTGAAATAGAACCCTGCTTGCAAGGGGATCGAAAAGGGGCAATTTTCGTCTTCGCGTTTGCGTAACTATCGACACCTATTTGCAAGTTGCGGTCCTTCATACCCTCATACCCTTCATATACTCTTTTCCTACCCCCACATTTAAAAATTGGCCATCATCAGTGGCTTCACTGAACGATCTATGAGGGTTTCATTCACTGGCTCCTTTCAGTTCCCGTGATTGGCGGGAACGAGGATTTTAAAAGCTCAAAAAGTGGAGAAAAATGGGCTGTCAGCTCATTCAGCACTTTGACCCTCCCCTCCACCCTCGCACAGCTTTTAGAGGGCTAAGCCGCTGCTTATCGCAAAATCTTGGCGGGGGAGAGGGATTATGTTTTTTGGGGAAATCGGAGAGATTGTAAGCCGGGTGCGATGAGTTTGGAAAAGTCAGGTACAAGTGCAGAGAGAGAGAGAGCGAGAGAGAAAGCAGGCGAGAGAGAGAGCGAGAGCGAGAGAGAGAGAGAGAGAGAGAGAGAGAGAGAGAGAGAGAGAGAGAGAGTGAGAGAGAAAGAGAGAGAGAGGAAAGAAAGCGTAGGAGGAAGAAAGCGAGAGAGCGAAAGAAATGAGAGAGAGTGATAGAGAGACCGAGATAGAGAGAGAGAGAGAGAGAGAGAGAGAGAGAGAGTGCTGGCTAAAGAGAGTGTGAGAACTGCGATTTTCCTATTTTCCAGAGCTTATCAAAGCTACGACATATGCTTACTACTTTTAAAGGGACCGGGAATGGCCATAATGCATCCCTATAATTGACTAGGTCTTGACGCCACAGGCAGACTTCTGAATTCCAAATTCAAAGAAATTTGAAAAAAGGGCTATGAACGTTTGAAAAACGGTCTTTCTCTTCCAAGTAAACCGAATTTGGCTATTTTCGCATGGTTCGGCATTGTCTAGACCTAGTCGAGAAAGGCCGGTTCCTCGCTTTCCCTAGTTTTAATCAAAAACAGATCGCCATGTTTTAAGATGCCACATCAGGGCCACCGTTTAGAAGTACGATTTATAGTTCGATAGCTCTCCGAAACTGCACACCCAATATTCCTGATAACTGGAGTTTTTTGGCCAACAAAAATCCGAAAAAGCCGTTTTATCTCCAAGTGGTTTGATTGAAGTTCCAGGGGAGCTGTCAACGAAGTGCCCCGTGTCGTGGGAAACTGTATATCAGGGTGGAAAACGTACAGTCCCAGCACAGTAAAGCAGTCGCAAGACTGGGCGGGGCAAAGGTCAGGAATTTCCATGGACCTTTGGCCTTTTTCGGGTTCGTCATAGTCACCTTTTCTGTTAGCAGTGTAAAAGTCATATTTCCACATCCTGTAGAACGTGTCATTTTTACGCAATAATTATAATATCCGTATTTTACCATATTTTGTTTTGGTTTTTTTTTTAGACGGGGTTATACCGGTTTTCCCAACCGTTAATCAAGAAGTCAATTTTTACTGTGGCTTATCATACACTACGCTACACCACGATATGCTACGCTACGCTTTTTACACGTTCCGACCGGCTCTTCCATTCGACAGTAATCATTTTCGTCTCCCGCGTCTCTTTTGCTATCTGTAGATATTTATTTTAAGAGTACTTTTGAGTTTGAGGAAGGAAAATTTTTTCTTGCGTTTCCATGAATCCAACTGATGTGAACCTACCATAGAAATATCTTTTTCTAAATTCACGGGACTTTAGATTTTCCATTCGCGGGAATTTCATTTTCTTGACCAAGTTTTTGTATATGCAGTTTGTAAACACTCCGGTACTTCACAATTTTTTGTGATCGAAAATACGTGAATTTCCAGAATCCTACGTAGAGGCACCACTTTTGTGCTGGCAGCTAGCGATATTTTTTTCGTTGTAATGCATCATCACCCACTAAAAGCCTCGACAGCTTCCCACCATCTGGGCGGCTAAAAGCCATTTCTTGCGTTCGGAAACACTTAGACCAAATACCACGCTGATAGGGCTTTTTTGCTAGCTTTTAGCCGGGCAGCCGTAATCCAGCCTCGGTTGTACGCGTATTTTAGGTTTTGAAATTTCACGAACTTGCGAAGCTTTTCTCATACCTCTCCTACCGTAACCCCCACAATAACATCCACCAAAACGCTGCCGAATTCGCAACCTTTCTCTCTTTCTCGCTCACTCGCTCGCTCGCTCGCTTTCTCTCCCTATCTCTATCTCTCGCTCTCTCTATCTCTCTATCGCTCCATCTCGCGCTTCCACGGCTACAGTAGGTTATCCTTCACGATTTTTGCGTATTTTCAAATGTTCAATTCCAGTACACTCTTGAATTTTTTGAATCCTGCACCCTCATTCAAATCTTGACCCTAGGTGCTGCTCCGCTAATGAGACCAAACCCCATGTGCGTAGCCCGTGATTACTACCGTATTTTTCTTGCAACCTCATCGCACTAAACGGCTGGTTTTGACTTAAAATCGGCGGTTACGCTGAGTTTTTCTGGATTCTAATTGCAGCCCTCATTCATGAGTGCTTCACGCGTTGCATACGTTGCAAATTGCCCCCCGCCTGGTATGTTTTCTGCACTAATGACGCAGCGAAAAGTTGAAAAATTGCTCTTGGTGTTCTGGGAATGGCGAGAAATTGGCGGGCGCGTCTGCTGAGGCGGCGTTTCTTTATCAAAAAGAGGCAAGCGCGCGTGCCTCTGGAAAAATTGGGGTGAACGTTTCCCGGAACCCGGAAAAAATTGGGACCAGAAATTCACTTGGCTAAGTTCATCCGCTGTGGCTACACGGAGTGAGGTTAAAAAGGAGGAAGAGAGAGAGAAAGAGAGAGCGAGAGAGACAGAGAGAGACAGAGAGAGAGAGAGAGAGAGAGAGAGAGAAAGAGATAGTGAGATAATAGAGGAAAAGACGGGGAACGATAGAAAGAGAGGCGGAGAAAGAAAGCGAGGGAAAGAGAGAGAAAGAAAGCGGGAGAGAGATAGGGCGCGATACGTGTATTTTAAAACTTTTCGAAGACTTTATTTATAATTATAACACCTGCTAGGTTGTTTTCGGCTTTTGCTGCTTCTTGGATTTTTTAATGAATTTTGCCGATTTTTAAGCAAAAATGACCGAATTCTGTGATGGCCTTCGCCCGACTAGCAGCTATTTTAGTATTTACGGCTATTTTCTAGGAAATTCTGCACATTCAAAACTCTCAGATTTCCGCTAGAACACATAAATACGTCCCGATCCCGCGGTATCTAGACACATGCGCAATAGAAAAGTCGGCTCCCCCGTCTGACACATATTTCTTCCAAAACCACCGTAACCCCGGGGAGGCTTAAACATTGCAAAAATCCTTTGGTGGTGACAAAACTGGAATATATCCTCCCTCGCACGCATGTGCCGGATTTTTTTTTTGGAAATTCTGTACTTTTTCGCATTTTCTGTGTTATAGATACCATATTACGAATGAATACGAAGATGGAGGAAAGGTTAAAGCATTTTTGGGGCGATAAGCCTAAGGATAAGAGGATGGAAATGCGAATGCATATTGGGAATGGTGGTGGCGGTAAACAGGCTTTTTCTATCGTCACGTTATTTTCAACAATCGGCCGAATTTATGGCGATTTATTTTTTATTGAATTTGCACAAGATTTGCTAAAAATAGCTTTCGTAAAAGGCTTCTAAGACCTTAAGAAAAGCCATCGGCAAATTTTCTGAAATTGCCTATTTCAACTCAGTTTAAGTTTTAGAGTGACAAAAATTTTAAATGTTCTTTGCGAGACGTAACAGCCAAACGCTTTGCTAATTTTATTGTTGTCTATTGGTGGTTTAAAAGGTAGCACCATTAAAACCCTTTCAACGCATTTTTTGAATCCGTAAATTCCTGAGTTTTATGTCTGAAATTAAAATTCATGTTGTAATGAGATCATCAGCTACGGTTATCATTTCAGTTTTCCATATACGGGTGTTTCATAAAACGAATACACAAACAGGGCGCAAATGTCAAATACCTAGAGAATTGAATTTTTTTGCTTAGCGTTGCTGATTTTTGCGCCATGATAGTTTAGGGTGCCTAAATGCTTAGCTAAGTTATTGTTTCAATGCCCTGCAAAAAGCAGACACCGGTCCCCCGCCCGGTTTACCATTGTCATGCTGGATTTTCAAAATATGCGCCTAGACACAGCCACTGTCCTTGCGCCACTGGCAGCCCCCGCATAATACCGGATTTTCTTGAATCATCGTAATTTCACAAAAACCCCGTAAAAATATATAGGTATTGCGCCAATTTAGTTTTCCATTAGACGCCCTCCGGCTACCGTAACCCCGCCATATTATGCACCTGAATTTAGCCATCGTAGCCTGAAATCCGCTCCCTCTCTCTCTCTCTCTCTCTCTCTCTCTCTCTCTCTCTCTCTCGCTTTCGCTCTCTCTCTGTCTCTCTCTCTGCTTTCGCTCTCTCTCTCTCTCTCTCTCTCTCTCTCTAACGTTGCCAATCATTGAAAGTGGCGATTAGGTATATTTGAATTTTTCTAACTCGTCCGAGGATCTTAGATTTTTATAAAAATCCACCAAACCGTTTAATGGACGTTTAATGATCTTCAGGTTAAGCCGGGAAACTACAGCGATGACTGTATAGCGGGCGGGGGATTTCGGGGGATTCCATGATTTTCAGGGTTGAAAGGACTTTGCGGGTTTATCTGCGCAGCTGTAAAAAGCAAATCCGAGGGCATTATAAAGTTCTGGCCAGCACGAAAATATGCAGAAAGTACTGAATTTCAAGGAGTTATAAGCCGGTGTGAGAATGCAAAGGGAGGATCATTGAACTACAGCACGTTTTTGTAGAAGTTAGGTTATTTTTAGCCAATCGACCAAGCATCAACTTGAGAGAGGGCAAAGCATCAACGGTTCATAAATGTGTAGAATTGAGATACAGGAATTGGTATCATAATGTCGAAATTCATAATGTCGAAACTCATAATGTCGAAATTCATAATGTCGAAATTTCATAATGTCGAAATTTCATAATGTCGAAATTTCATAATGTCGAATTTTCACAATGTGGAATATTCATAATGTCGAAATTTACATAGGCTAATATTACCGGTGAAACCGCCAAATCCTAGCCAAAAAATTTTTTCCACATTCTATTTTTTTATCTTATTTCACGACAACATTTTTGCCTGGAATTCGGGGACTTTATCGGGAATTTTAGCTTATGTAAATTTCGACATTCTGACATTTCGACATGGAGCTTACAATTAGTTCGGTTAGATTTCCTTTTGAACTCACGCACAAAATCCGAATGGGCAGTGGAGCATCGCGTAGTTTTTATGGGCTACGCAGCGCTCCACGGAACACCCATTACTTGTGCGCAGACAGTATATTCATGCCCATATCGACACCTCCCCGTTCAGGAACGCTCACGGGTTTTGCATCGACCATTTTCTGCGACGTCACAAATTCTCGACCTGTGTTAACAGCCGAGGCGCTTATCTGTTTTTTTCAGCCTCCAAACTTCGAGCAAAGCTCGCATAAACACTCCCTAATCTGCACTTCCCCACTATTGCCCCTAACACCCATAAATCATAAGCATGGCCTCGATTAGGCCCGAGTTCCGAAGGTCCCCTTGTGTGTTTGCAACCCCCAGGACCAAATCCCTGGAAAAAACAGGCACAGTTATCAGCGGAAATTGCTGAGCTGCAAATTTAAGACTGGCACAAGCCCGGACTCGCGCCATACTGGGACCATTGCTTTTCGAGACATTTTGCAGAGTAGGATTTTTTGGTATGTCGAGAATTTTTTTTTGCGCCGAACTCGAGCCATTGGGCTGCTGTAAGATTTCTCGAAGACCGTAATACTGTAGTGCCGTGTTACCGTAATACCGTACTTCCTTGGGCCCGGATACCCTGAGCCAAAGATTTGTGAAAGCGCACGTTCAGGGAGGGACCGTGTACTCGTCCCAACGTGTACACCCTATGGACGTAGGGACCGCGCGCACTGCCTGCACGTGCATACGACAGGCCATTCCCCTCCTTTGCGGCGTGGGGCGCCCCTCGCCCCCTTGCGCGGTTGTAACGGTGGCTGACTGGTATCCATCCGCGCCTCCCGAGCGGAGGTCCCGGGTTCGACCCCCGGCCGCGGCAAAAATCTTTGCTTTTTTCCAAAAAAAACGTCCCTGAACGTGCCCTTTAAGTAATTAGTCAACCTTGGTGCAGTCTGAGGGGCTTAAGCGGTGTTTGCGGTGTGATTTAAAGCGGCATAATTCTTTTGTTTTATATTTTCAATTAGAGCAAAATGCACTTTTTTATGACTGCTAAAAAAATTAACATCCATTTTGGGCAAGCATTAGTTACATGCTAATCACTTTTTATTTATTTTTCTATTATTAAAAGTAACGCCTCCAGCGTGTCTGTAAAATAATTTTGTCATAGTTTTCAATACACCTCACGTTCCACAATTTCCACTTTTTGGTGATGCCATTCGTGGTGAAGCTTCACCTTAAATGGCCGAAGTTTCAACAGTCTCAGGTTTAACTGCAGCGATAAACTTCTTTCCAATATAAAATTTCTGAAATTTTGAAAATTTGAAATCTTTCCTAGTTGTTGCCTTTCAAACCCATTACAGTATACCCATGATCCGGTAGGACTAGTCGACCCAAACTCGAAGTGCAATTTGTTGTTTCCCAGGGTTCCAGAAGCGTTCTTTGGCGCTAGTTACTCATTCCAAGGTGCAGATTGTGTGCTTATTGCCCCCTCTCAATCTCGACCCCGAACTCAAGATTACCGCGGTCAAAGCACCGATTAGCGTGCAGTTTTCGGCGCTGATACCATTGTGTTTGCCCATCAAGAAAGAGCGTAGATCTCATGGTGGTAAGATCTGGACCGGATCCCTGGGTACATCTAACAGGTTGGAAGGTAAGTCCTGTCGCCGAGATTTTGAAAAGGCTGGCTAAAATCGTAGATAGCTCCATGCTGCACACTTAACCGTTAGACCGTTAAACCGATTGCCAATTAACCGTTAAAGACCGTCAGAACGATGAAATTCCGTTGAGAGCAAGAAAGTTGCTCACCGAGCGGGAGTCGAACCCGCGATGGTTCGCTCCACAGTCCGACGCGCTAGCCACTACACCACAGGGCCAAGGGGGAAGGGAGTCAGAGACGCCCCAAACCCTAGAGGGGTTTGTCCAGTACGGGGCACCACTAATGACGCATCTCTCTGCGCGTTATTGGGGGCAGCACCCTCGGGGTGACAGTGCGCGTTCCATCGTTCTGGTAGTCTTTAAACTTTAACAACCATGGATTCTCTATAATTTTATTGATAATGTAACCGAACATATATATGACGGATCGCTAGCTATATATTTATTTGAATTTTGATTACCATTTTGCGCAGCACTCTGTATTTTGGTAAGTCGGAACAGGTTTATCCTTCTCCGTATTTAGCATTGTATGACGATAATTGTCTGTATAATCGATCATAATTTATGCGTGTAGTTTTTGCTCGCTAGGTCGACGTAATGCGTAAATGTGCTTGCAAGGATTCCGATATCAAACTCTTAAGTGACGCGACGGGGTCTTTTTTGCAAGAATTTCCGGGTTATACAAGCAGTTATACGGTACATTTAGTACCCCCCAAACTCCAGGTCCTGTTTGTCGAGACAGTAACGCTTTTCGCCGCTAGTTACTCATTCCAGGGTGCAGATTGTGTGTTCATTGCCCCTCTCAATCTCGACCCCGAACTCAAGATTACCGCGGTCAAAGCACCGATTAGCGTGCAGTTTTCGGCGCTGATACCATTGTGTTTGCCCTTAAAGAAAGAGTGTCGATCTCATGGTGGAAAGATCAGGACCGGATCCCTGAGTACATCTAAGATTTCCCTAACCGCGAGCGACAATTCTTCTACGTGCTCTCCCATAGGATAAAAATTAATTGGGGATGCTTGGGGTGAGGTGCCATTTGGAACGGCGAGAGAGAGAGAGAGAGAGAGAGAGAGAGAGAGGGAGAGAGGGAGCGAGAGAGAGAACGCAACATTTCCCCAGCCAACCAAACAATTTTCGCAACTTTTTTACGGGATTGCCTTGAGACTTGGGATGCCCCCTACAAATTGCTACTAGTTGTCGGTGGTGAGGGGTATTTTTGGCGCTGGCCCTTTGATGCCAAATAAATTGCCCCCTCCGTAACTATAGCCGAGATGGGATCATTTTTTGATATCCAGGGTGACGCTTGCTGAGAGTATTTTGAGCAACGCCTTCAGCATCAGCAAAAAATGTCGCGAACGAAAGTAGGCGCGATTTTTGGAGGGTATTTTGGGTACAGCGTCTAAAGGGGGATGAAAATCGGGAAGCGTGATCGAGAGTTGGAAACAGAAATCAGAAACCAGAAATAGAAACAGATCATAGTCGATGAGGTCTCGGTTTAAAGGGACTGGGAAGTCAACAGTAAAAGAAGTAAAACATCCGAGGTTTAGCTTAGGCTTAGCTTAGGCTTAGCTTAGGCTTAGCTTAGGCTTAGCTTAGGCTTAGCTTAGGCTTAGCTTGGGCTTAGCTTAGGCTTAGCTTAGGCTTAGCTTAGGCTTAGCTTAGGCTTAGCTTAGGCTTAGCTTGGGCTTAGCTTAGGCTTAGCTTAGGCTTGGCTTAGGCTCAGCTTAGGCTTAGCTTAGGCTTAGCTTAGGCTTAGCTTAGGCTTAGCTTAGGCTTAGCTTATGCTTAGTTGGGCTTAGCTTAGGCTTAGCTTAGCCTTAGCTAACGCTTACCTTAAGCACAAATCCGATTCTAATTTTGGCTCGTCAGTCCCTTCAGAAATTTTACCTCCCATCCCGTTTCTACAAAATTCATTCCCAAGAAATATCACCAAAATCCACCCCGAACTTCTTGGACAATTTAGACTTTCCCTGCGCTGTTTACCAGACCATTCTTTGGCTCTCCCGTGGGCCTACAAAAATCGTAATTTGCTCCCAGACAAGTACGCTTTCCACCTGGGGCCGGGGAGCAAACCCTCGGTTCCAATTGATGCAAAGAAATGTTTTGATTGAACAGGACCGATAAAACAAGTACAACTATATGTCAGCCCCCCCAACCGGGTGGTTGCAAATAGATCTGGAGTTTTTGGAGTTTTAATTGACCTGAAAACATAGCTTTTCTCAGGATGGATTTTCAAAGCAGAAACTATACGATGAGTGATTGTATTCGAATTTTGATGCCAGTGTCGAAAAGAGTGAGAGGGAAAGAGGGGAGAGCAGGAGAGAGAGAAAGAAAGAGAGCTAGAGAGAGAGAGAGAGAGAGAGAGAGAGAGAGAGAGAGAGAGACAGAGACAGAGACAGAGATGGAGATTGGGAGAGAGAAGAGGGAGAGGAGAAAGAGACAGAGAGAGAGAGAGAGAGAGAGAGAGAGAGAGGGGGAGAAAACGCGAGAGTGAGAAAGATAGCGGGATAGAGAGGGCGAGAGAGAGAGAGGAGAGAGAGAGATAGAGAAAACGCGAGAGTGTGAGAGATAGCGGGATAGAGAGGGCGAGAGAGAGATAAGAGATTCGATGCCCTAGGCACCCGCACGCTTTAGCTAGCTTTGTTTCTACGGCCATCAGCCATTTTTGGCTTGCGCTGGGTGTAAATGATGCTAATTAGGCTAATTGGAGAATTTCGGCGGCAGTAAATGACGAATTTTTCCTCTGAATTCTAAAATTTCAACAGAAGGTTTTAAAAACTTACCGCAACTTTGCTGCCGTCGATTTCCTTGGTCTGACCTTACAGGACACACGCGCAAAACACAATTTTACTAATTTTTTCATACGTTCGAAATGGGCGCTATAATTTACGCCTCTACTACCATCCGGCTACACGTTATTTTCGCAACCCCAATTATACCATCAAAAATGCCAAAAATGCGGTTGTCGGACAGAAAAAAATGCACTTAATCGCATCACTTTAATTACCCATTTAGTAGGAAGTCCAAAATACTTTTCCTCTCTAAAACCACAACAAAAATCGCGACTAGGCCGGGACTTTTTCCGCATCCGACACCTGCAATTATTTGAGTCAGCGTCTGCCCGGCGGTTTTATCTCCGTTTTTGTGCGTTTTTTAGACGGAAACAGCCGGCTGATGGGAAAAACGTTCGAAAAATTTATGAACGAACCTCAGGAACCGGCGGTAAATTATGATGTATCTTGGTGGAAGGCTTCCTACTCTTGTCCGGAATATGAACTCGGAACTTTGAGACCAAAAGTGAAAAAGGCTTTGCGAGACGGCCAAGAAAAGAAAAACTTGAAAATCTCGGAAAATATTGAAAAAATCGGAGCAGGATCATTAAATTCAGTATGGCATTCGCAATCCATTAATTATTCATTTACCGGACTGACCTGATTTAATTAAAATAAAAATTATGGGCAATTTTGAGAAAAATCGCTCGTAATTTTAGCGCACTTTTATTTCCACTTTTAGCGCAGCGTGCGCTTCATTAGGAAAACCAATTAATAGAACAAATTATTAATCTAAATAATACATAATAACAGACTTTGAAGCCTTAGAAATTTAATTGTTGTGTGATCGAGCTGGTCAAGTTTTAAGTCTTTTCTCGTACACCGTTATTTTGGGAAAATTTTAACATTTGTATAATTAGATTTTTTGCAGAACGTTTTATCTGAATATGGCATATTGGTTTTTTTACAAAATCTGCAAATACCACTCCTTCATTTTTTAGAGTATAAATTACAGATTACCGTAATATTACGGATGGACCTACGATGTCCCAAGCAAAACCAGAAATCAGACTCCGTGACTCAGATTACGTTCTCGAGATGAGTGGTACAAGGTTAATCCAGTGATGATCTCGGCTTACTGTAGGATCTGTAATGTAATCTGGAATCGTACGGAATACCAATCAAAAATCACCTCGATTCCAAGGCTGACCCCCAGATTACCCGGTCCGGAAACCAGCTTAATTTTTCGATCCGGCCGGCAAGTGAGAGTGGTGTGGTTTGCGGTGCGTATCGTATTTTTTCATTTTTCCCGGCGCGAGTGGGTGAGTAATCGTTCCGTAATCCCTTTCGATTAAAGACACACCCGGAGAACATACGGTTTTTCTGGAATTTTTGATATTTTTTCAGTTACCGTTGCCGCGGGGGAATGCTGAAAAACACTTTGTTGAAAATCCGGTGGACTGGCGTGGATGAAAAAACAAGTTCCAGCTGCTTCCCCTGGGCAGGGGTGCCTAATAAAATTAGGCTTTTTTGGAGGTTTTTTCGCCTTTTCCGGGCAATCTGCTTTGACTGGGAAGCAGAAAAAACGGGACGGTAGTGAATTGCATTATTGAAAGGGAACGAGAACACCAAATGATTTTTGGGAATCGAACTTAGGAATAAAAAACTGTAGCTGCACCTAGAAAGTTATCTCGAGTTTTTCCATTTTCTGGATGAACTTGATCACCTAGAAAAAGCTGATTTTGATTACCATCTGCCCTCGAGATCATATGTGTTTTGGTCGCTGAGCCCGCAGTTTTGATCCACGTTTTTTTTTGCAAATTCAGAACCCCAATCGGCTCCCACTTCCCCGTGATTTTCCTTGAATCAGTAGGCCTCTTTTGAGAAAATCACGGGTATCGGCTGGCCAATTGGACCGAATTAATGTGGTGTAGGAGTTCGGTCTTTCCTCGGCCTTTTCAGTAGTGGTCGGACCGCTCAAAATTGTACCCGAGAGCCAATGATACCGAGTTCTAGTTGGCGAGTCGGTAGATTTGGACAAAACCCACCAAGATCCTTTAAAGGGATACCCAAGGTTTTGGCGGCAAATATAGTTATGGATTCCGGGCAGTACAAATGACGCTCGAATTTTGTGCGGTAATGGGCCCCACTGCCGCACAGAATCCGGCAACCTTTCCCTCTTTGGCGTCCCCATCCATCCAATGGCTAGCCACTATGGCCTAATGGATAGCATCCAAGCCTACAAAACGGGGGTCCCGGGTTCGACCCCGCGCGCTGAATGGGTTTTTGCTTTTTGAGCCGCGAAAAGATCGGGCATCCCTTTAAATGAAAAAGGTATCCTGCGTTGCGTGCTGCTCAGGCCGGTCAGCGGCCCTTCGAGTCGTGCGAGGAAAGACACGTAACGCGGCCGCATGGCGTTGACAAGACCTGCGTTTTGATCTCAGATCTCTTAATCTCTTAATAGGAGGTTTTCCATCCTTTCCGGGCATTTTAAAGGGACTAGGACAAAGCGTAGTCAACCTTCTGAAAGAATGGGCTTTTGCGAGGGTGCCAGCTTAGAAATAGACTTTGCGCCGGCGTTCAGCCTCAAATCGTTCGTCCTGGCGGCGAGATTTTGAGTGGAATGCGTTCGAAACCTACCACGTACTTTGGTGAATCGCGTAGCCGCGTAGTCGAGACCTAGCCAACGTAGGGGTCGATTCCCGTCCCTTTAAAGGGATTCGGACAGCTAATGGCACTTAACAAACAGCCGTTCGGCGGTCATCAGCTCGGTTCCTCCTATTCCTTTTTTGCGTTGCGTAACTAGTTTCAGTTGCGATCTCTCTCGCATAAACGGCCGTCTGCCTTTTTTCCATTGATGACATAATTCACCGATTACGCCATTAGCATCAGTAGCTCTTTTCCAGATTCCCAGACGTTTTCGCGGTTGGGTGCACTTTACGGACTCGACGCAAAAAATGAGTCACGCTAGTCCAGGACAGGCGTGATTTTGTAGTAAGACGTCGTGAGACCCCCGGTGCGGGTGGATGCTTATTCGGGAATTACATATGGGAAACTGGCGTTTTTGTTCGCATGAAAGCCGATTGTGAGGGCAGCGAGCAGTTTTGCTTGCGTAGCCCCGTCTGTAAAAGCCGCTATTTCGAGTGGGTGTAACCTTAAGCCGTCGTGACGACGAGCTACTCAAAAACGGTGTGACGAGCGAGTATTTTGATCCGATGAATTGATGCGGAATACGAATTATTAGTGGGAATTTTGCGGGCAAATTTGGGCGCACAGTTCGGGCTGCTCAAAGCACAGCAGCCCGATTTGGTTACCACTTGAAAAGGGAAAAAGTGGGACCCGACCCCCCCCCCCCGCGCCCCCGAAAAGAAAGATTTTGGGGAAACGGCGGAGGTTAGGAAAGATTTTCTTTGGGGGTGCTTACGGCCATTTTATTCCGGGGGGCCCCCTGGAAACCAAAAAATTAATTAACGCGAAAAAAACAAAAAACCCTTTAATAAAATTGCAGACACTTTCCCCCCTCTAGCAAAAAATTAAAAGCTTTTAAATCCTCGGGATCTTCTTAAAAAGATGGATTTTCGGCTTTAGCCATCCGCCACCAATCGGTACAATTTTCCTTGCATTAAATGACCATGCATCAATGATATACCAAAGCAAATACCAAATATCATCGATCTCTTTTCATCTGCTTCCGTCCGTTTAATTCACCCAAATCGGGCTAGACAAACGACCGGTTTTGGTGCATGGGAATGTACTAGGGCAGCGATCCTGGTACTACTCTCCCATGATTGGAGCAGTAAAAAAACACTTGTACCAGGCTATAGACAGCAACAGTGTTATGCTTTACATTCTTCAATCACCTTGCTGGCAGTTATCGTCATGAAATTTGGGTGAATTTTACACAAGAGACGCTATAGACAAATAACGTTCGCAAGGACATCGAAAGGTTGCTGAGGTGCCCGTGATTATGATAAAACGGTGACTGCAGAATTTTTCATCATCCATCTCCCCCCCCAAAAAAAACCCCCCCCCCCCCCCCAAGAAGTTGTCGCATTCAGGATATTTTTATGTGCCCGTACTGGGCAAGGACCCTTCTGGGGTTGGGCCTCCAACTTATTGGCACAAACTACCAGAACCGATTGAACGGTCACCGGGGCCCCCCCCCGGGGGGGGGGGGGCGGGGGGGGGCCCCGGCCGGGAAAAGCCCCCTGGGGTTTGGGGGGGCTTTGCCCCTTCCCCTTGTTGTGGCTCAGCGCGTTGGACTGTGGAGCGAACCATCGCGGGTTCGACCCCCGCCCAGTGCGCAACTTTCTTGCTCTAAACGATATTTCATCGTTCTGACGGTCTTTAAAACCGAGGGCTTTCGCGCAAAACGCCCGAATTTTTAATCGTATTTGTGAAGGATTGCTGCAATCCTACCATTCGACAGTAACCCGTCAAAGGGTAGACGTCCCAAACACCATCAAACGCAGGATCGGAACTCCTAAAAGATTTTCTAAATTCTCTGCCCGTTTTATTTTTGGCATCAAAAATATATTCTATTGACGCCTCAGAGGAAGTTTTAAATGAAAAGTAGTTTGGGAATGGTTATTTACAAAATATCAAACCCAAACTCTACCCAACGTTACTAAAAACACCCTGTAACAAAGCGTAGAGCGTAAGACGTTCTTGTTGACGGATAGGACATCTTATTTGCGCTCATCTATGCGTCCCGATCCACTTTCTATAACGGGTCGTTAGTAGCATTTCGTGTTGTGCGGGAGAGGGAGAGAGAGAGAGAGAGAGAGAGAGAGAGAGAGAGAGAGAGAGAGAGAGAGAGGGAGAAAGAGACGGGACAGGAAGCGAATTTCGGCGTCTCGTTTTGGCGACATCACCCCAAATTATCGTGTGAGTACGACACCCACCTATTCACACGCCAAAACATCATTTCCGCAATTTGATGTCAATTTTGGGGGGAGGTGGCGCGTGCTTTGAACTACCGTAGAAATAGTACTATGGCTACAAACCGGACGTTGGCGAGGGATTGGATTTTGCCAGAGTTTTTCCGAGACTACTACCAATCCACTCCGGAAGCGAATTTCCATCCAAAAAATTGGAGTTTTTGATGCCGGTTTGGGGCTACCGTAACCCCGCCAGTTTTGCCCTTTGGTATGAATTTGGGCCTTCGTCCTAAAAGGGCTGAAATCGTGTTAATTTTTGTGGATTACCTTAACCGAGACAGCATAGCGGGAATTCGCAGTAGAATAGGCAGGAATTACTCAGATTGCAGGCCAATACAAAAGAATTTGTGCTTTTTAAAACTACCGTATCCCGACGGGGTTTATAGTCGGAAAACCGACGCTTTGACAGTCTTTTTAAACGTCGGCTAAAACACAATTGAGAAAATCCTTTGAATGCATCCGCAAAAGGAATGTTAACCTAATTTTATAACGGCCAATTTTCTCATTTTAGCACGATTTTTGTAGTTTAAAATTTTTTTCTAGCGCCACCGTAACCCGAAAAAAGGCCGGAAAACCTATGAAAATCGATCTAACGATTTTATATCATTAGAATAAACCACCGTAACCAGTTATTATCACCACCATGATCCAAAGTTGCGATCATTAGCCACTTTCACAGTACCATGAATTTGACCAGTTTCGGGTACAATCTAAAATTCGTAAATTTGTAAATTGAATGGTGTGGTTGATGCGGTTAGGGAAAAATCGTTCCACCAATTCCGCGAATCCGCCAAGACCCGGACCCAGAAAAACGCACTAATTTTCGTGTTTGTGTTCCCAGCGTGTTTTTGGGAATGTGACCAACTTGGTGGACCCGGATCAGAATTTTCATAGATTTTCATAGGAGCACGTGATTTTAATGACCCAAAAAGCACGTTTTACATGACGCAGAAAAAGGTGATTTTCGGGGAAGATTGTTTGAAGTGATTTTCCGGAAAACACGGGCTTTGCTCTCGTTAGAATCCGCTTAAAATTTCACTGTTCTTAAGATCAGCGGGAATAAATCCAACTTGGGCTGTGAATGGCGAGCCCGTCGAAATTAATTTGAAGCATAAAGTTCAATTCTGATTGAATAGACTTTTCTAATTTAAAAGGCACGTTCAGGGACGTATTTTGGAAAAAAAGCAAAGATTTTTGCCGCGGCCGGGGGTCGAACCCGGGTCCCCCGCTCGGGAGGCGCGGATGGATACCAGTCAGCCACAGGTACAACCTGGCGGGGGGAGGGGCGCCCGACGCCCAAAGGAGGGCATCGCCTGTCCAGCACGGGCGGCATGCGCGCGGTCCCTCGTCCATAGGGTGTACACGTTGGGACGAGTACACGCCCCCGCCCCTGAACGTGCGCTTTAAGGGTAAGTAAAACGCACAAGCGTGAATTTTATAGGCTCGGGATTTCCTTAAATTTTTCGGTGCCCCGCGACACGCGCGGCATTTTGACCTCGGAGGCCTAGCTGAATTGCTTAATCGATCACGCAAAGGAAATACCGTGGCTCGCGTCGCGTATCCAGACTTAGGAAAGGGAAAAACCAAAATGAGAAAAGGCCATAACCTTGCCTTGCCAGCCCCTTTAAAAGCAATCAAGCTGCCCTTTTGAGGCTCTTCCGAGTTTTTAAAGAAGCCAGGAAGTGCACGAATCGACGTTGGGTCGACTGGGTCTAGACAGATACACGACGCGCCCAAATACTATCTCAAGCCCCCTGCTTTGCTTATAAGACACGTCTCTAAAAGCTATAAAATCGATATCGTAGCAGTCGAGACCCAAGCGGAGAAAGAGGTCAATTCTGTCGCTTCTCGGCTCCTTTAAAAACATACGGAAGTGGCTGATGTAGGATTTAGTTTTTTTCTCATATCGGAATACAAAAAACTAGTTCACTGCTCAAAAACGGCTCAAAAACTCAAGTGCCAAAGCTTCCCAACTTCTGCTCAAACTTTAAGCTTCGGAAAATCCCATAATTTGCGGAGTTGCTGCAGCCTTTCCCTCATCACAACATTGTTTCCTGTCTCGCTGCCGAACGATTCAGGAAGTGCGCTAAAATTTTGCTGTTCTCCGGTTTTCACACACAGGGCACCTGATGGTTAGTAATCTGTGTTTTTCAACCCACCTCGAGGCTCAGGAAGTTCTGTCAAAATTCTTGAACCCTAGAAATTTTTGCTGCCACTTTACGGCCGGGCCAGCCAGACTGGCACCCCGGAGATCAAGGCTCAACGATGAATTTTTTTTTTGCGAGTTACGAGACCCCGTGAGGTTGGTCATAGACCCCATGACACTCCGTAACACACCTATAGACACAACTAGACACATAACACGGAGATGAAATACCAAATTACCCTCAATGGTGACAAGCACGACCTGGCACCCCGCCAGGATAAGCCCCAATTTTGGCCCGATTTCGCTATTTTTTATGCTAGGTTTGGAGTGCTAATTTTTGCGCATCTTGGTGATCAAAATTAGCATTAAAAGCTGTAGGCGGATGACCGGAAGAGCGGCACAAAAAAAGCGGAACGCACAAAACAAATTAAAATTGCCGCTTTGTCGGAGAAACTCCAAAAAAACGTTCTTGCCGGACTTTGAAGCTTGAACCGATTTTATGCGGCAGTAAATCACATAATATAATTGATTCAACTTCGAAAAATTGTCAAAATGGCTAAAATTAGAAAAAGTGAGTTTGCACTAAAAACAACCAAATATTTTGAAAATTTGAGTGAATTTTGAGCTCGGTTTGCCATTAATGCTCGATTTGGGGGCTTCTACCCAACCCTATATCACCCAGCACAGTGTTTTTGTAGCGGCTCAAAATTCCGTTCCAGAACAAGCCTATGGCCATTCCAACGAGCAGATTTTTCGATCGCAGCGTGTGGTCTATGCTTATTCAGAAAGCATTTTACAAGGCTTTAGAGCGATTAAAAATTGAATATCTTGTTATCAGTTTGTGGTGAAAACATCTGTAACTCTTGACCCCGGGTTCCTCCGGAGATTTGGAAGCACAGATTGGAAATCAGCGAAAAATTTTGCACAAGGTAGGTTTGGCCTCGGATGGAATTTCCATACCATGTAAAAACACTTCACAGTTATTTGCTTGCATCGACCTTGTTAAAATTTTCTATTTTATCTTGTGCCCAGACGCAGCTTTTTGCTACCACGTGATACTTTAAAACTCTGCTCAACGCAAAAGTATTTTATTGTTACTGTAACTCCTACAGCTCCTGTAGTTTTTGGCCCTTTACTGTAGCGCTTTTCCGCCAATCTCCAGAGATCACAAGGAACCGTAAGATCCGGTTGCCGAACTTATTCCCACTGGCTCACCTGCAAATAGTCTAATCGGATTCCGGGGTCATGATTTAAGAAAAACCGGGGGTGTCAGTGGCGGCTTAACCTATGCGAAAAATGGCAGAAAACCCGGAAATCGAGGTTAAAATATATCTCCTTCCCCGGCTTAACCTTTACACTTTTTTCCGGACTAGGATTTCCGTTCAATTTAGTCAAAATACCCAAGCCGTTCGGTCCATTGTCGGATTGCGGAAAATCCGTTTTTTTCGCTCGTCGATCCCGGAAGTAGATTTATATTTGTAGACTGTATGGTTGGCGGGGGGTACGGTAGCTGAGGTTGCGGGGCCTAATCCGGTTGGCGGTCCCGGATTTGCCCCTACTGCTCGATGAACCCGAACGGATAGGGAGGTGAGGGTACGGTGGGGGTTTCTGATCGGAAGCGAGGGATCGTCTCGAAAAGCGTGAAAATTTGCAAGGTTTTGCTGACAGGAAATCGTACTCGTACTTGCGCCATCCGTCGGATTATGTTTTTTTTTCGAGAAATTCCGGTATGGGATCCTGCAAAATTGTAGAAATCTAGGTGATAAAACACAAAACTGTGGAGATGCCAAAGATCCTGGATAGGTTATGCTTGCACGCTACGACCTTACTGACGCGGTTCTGAAACACTCATCTTAAAGCCCCATTGTCGCAAAACGCGTTATGTCATTTGGCCCGTTTCCGAATTAAAGCGGACGTTCAGGGAGGGGCCGTGTACTCGTCCCAACGCGTACACCCTATGGACGTAGGGACGGCGCGCACTGCCTGCCCGTGCTGTGACAGGCCATTCCCCTCCTTTGCGGCCTGGGGCGCCCATCGCTCCCTCGCCAGGTTGTAGCTGTGGCTGACTGGTATCCATCCGCGCCTCCCGGAGCGGGGGCCCGGGTTCGACCCCCGGCCGCGGCAAAAGATCTTTGCGTTTTCCAAAAAACGTCCCTGAACGTGCCCTTTAAGTCCGGCTCGCTAATTTTTCTTAAACCATGCAAAAAAATTAGATTATAATAATTTAATTTATATTGAAAAATTTTAATTCTCATTGGCCGTATTTGTTCTTTAGGCATTATAGTATTGAGTGGAAATCTGCGTTCAAGGAATTTGAAAGGGAGTTGTGAATATTTTTGTTGTAAAACCCGATTTGTACTTTCACATTTTCAAAACGTTATTCTAGTCCGATAGGTGGAGAAAAATCGAAATTTACAATTAAAGATTTGTGTTCACGATTAAGCCAAAAAGTATATAAAAATTATGCACCTAAAAAATTTTGGATTTTAATTTTTGTTCCGGGCAGCAATTTGTTTATTCCATGTGTGCTTATATTGAAAATGCGGCCTTTTTCCATGAAAATCCTTCTAAACAAAATCCGACTTCAGAATGTCCTATTAATTTTCTAATTATCCGCTAAAGGTTTTATGGTTTTGCTTGCAATCTCTGAAATAACTTTTGATCTGATTCTCTCGGTTTTGTGCTCTTTCTTTTTGTCGCACTTTCTTTAATTTCTCTTTAGCAAATTGTTCTCCTCAATATTATCGTTGGCACAATTTCCAACCACTTAAACTCTGTGCCTTCCTCCTCTCAAACCCCCATAGCACACCCGGTTGCTCACCCAAAAATGAGCTCCCTCCGTAATTTCCCCCCAGGGGGCAGGTGTTCCAGGCCCCGCCCCCCGTTCGCAACATTCCGCTCCTGTACACCGAACGCCGGGGCTACAGTAGCCCCTAATCAAAAATTCCCCCAACTTGGGGAAAAGGGGCGTGGCTTACACGTTCCGCACCACTACTCCACACCCCTTTCCTAGTTTTTGGGGCCGTGGTTTAGTGGCGGAGGCCCGGAGAGGACCCAGAAAGGGCCCAAAGAGGGGCCCAAAAGGCAGGAGGCCGGGCCCAGCCTCCCCCTCTCGGGGTGGGATTTGCCTATTTCAAATCCCCTTTTTTTGTGGCGCGCGTTCGCTCCGCCCCCTGGTGTTCTCGTGGGGCTGGCGGGCCGGAGAAGTATCCATTCCGATTCCAGACCATCCAGCGATCGGACGGTCCGCACCGGGAGACACACATCTACCATCTAACTGCCTGTACTCTTGAGTTGCTAGCTCGGGAATACGGTAGTCGCTGCTGCTGTCGCCGCTATGTTGCTATTCAAGATGCCGATCATGGCCGCGGCCGCTAGCTTCGCACTCGTCTGTGCTGTCTACGGGCAACCGCTCTCGGCGGTGAGTGATTAATTTTATTGGGTTGGAATCCTATAGGTTTCACAGCTATCTTAATTCACTTATTTAGTTTAATTTTTCACTTCTGATTTTACAAATTTTACGACGATAAATAAGCCAGAATCTATCGGGTTAACTTTTGTGCGCGCTTTTGGGATTAGCCAAGTCGATTTAAGCTTTCTTTAAAGTCTTCTCAAGTCTACTTGGCGCAATATCGTAGCGTGCCGTACTAAGAGCGTGGTTTAAGGCTAATCAAACCGCTTACTTATTAGGTGTTTGACCTAGCTTCTAACGAAGACAAAAAAAATCTGGTTGTCGCTTGCCAACACGAGCTTCCCATTACGGGCCTTCCGAGTCCACAACTGATTACGGTCTGAAAATAGGCCAAGGAGTTGAAGCTTTATTAGCTACATTAAGCTTGATACTCTATGGCTTACTTCAGGAAAAGCAGTAATTACTGCTTCTTGAAGGCGTAACGTCTCTAAATTGAAAACATCGCGTAACTAGATGGGCGCTTCTTTAGGATAATGCTAAAAGCGCGGAGCTACAAGATTGGATTTCGGGATTTTTATACGAGTACAGTACCTAAAGCACGCATCCGGGGCCAAAAGGATGTCTAGATTCGGGCAGGATAATCCGCAAAGACCAGGGTAACCCGCATTCCGTAAGGTTCAGGTTTCGGAGAGCCTTCATTATGCCATTCCAATTTATGGTTGGGGCAGGCGGGTTTGAAGTATCCTTTATAAATTAACCCCGCACATTGATCTACCGTACACTAACAAGGAGACGTTTTTAGGTGGGCACGGAGTTTCGTAACGAGACCTAGCTCATCCGAAAGCGCTTGAAAAACTGAACAAGATCCCGTTTTCCATTTCTGCGAAACGATAGCGATTGATTTTTAATAATTAAATTAAAGAATTAGCAGAAATTGGCATGGTTCCCCTCGCGCGGAGCGATTTCCTTCCAAAAGTCCCCTCTCGCGGAAAGCCAGGCCCGGTCTTCCCTTCCCCATAGCGATTTGGCGCAGTCGGTACGGCGTTTGTCTCTCACGAAATTTTTTTGGAATTTTTGTCGGTTCGACCCCTGAGCCCAGAATTCGTTTTGCTTTTTATTTTAGGGGGCTGAATTTTGATTTTACTTATCTCAATGCGTTAAATAAACGTTCTGAACAGCATCGGTGGAGGCACAAGCGGGCCAGTTGATTTTAATCCCTGAGACGCGAGTGCAACGCTACCGGTTTGGGGCATACCTCAAAAAAAATTAATTTTGTAGTAGATTCCACATTTCAAAAGCGTTCAGGAATTAAAAAGCAAAACGAATTCTGGGCTCAGGGGTCGAACCGACAAAAAGTTCAAAAAAATTTCGTGGGGGGGCAAACGCCCTACCGACTGCGCCAAATCGCTATGGGGAAGGGAAGACCGGGCCTGGCTTTCCGCGAGAGGGGACTTTTGGAAGGAAATCGCTCCGCGCGAGGGGAACCATGCCAATTTCTGCTAATTCATTAATGTAATTATTAAAAATCAAGCGCTATCGTTTCGCAGAAATGGAAAACGCGATCTTGTTCAGTTTTTCAAGCGCTTTCGGATGAGCTAGGTCGCGTTACGAAACTCCGTGCCCATCTAAAAACGTCTCCTTGTAAGATCTCAGAAACAGGCTCATACCCATAAGCAGCTGAAAAACCGGTGCAACTTTTTTTACCCGCTACACCAAAAGTCCAAATCCCGCCTCAGAAATCAGATTTTACGTGCTCTACCGGGGTATTTTTCTCTGGTTCATCAAATTTTCGGGGGGGTCATTAAAATCAAGTGAAGTTGCCAAGGATGCTGACGCACTAATCGTAGCCCGTCGCGTCGCCGCCGGCACGTGGCAATTTGATTTGTGCACTATTCCCGGGACCGGGGGTTTCCCGGAGCGCAAAGCAAATCTGAGAGGCCAGCGGGGTATTGTGACAAGAACAAAACCATAGGCGTAACCTGTCTAAAAAGGGAGAAAAGATACCGTACTCAGCGTCCTGGAAACCACAAATATTTATTAAAAGAAAGGCAAAAACTTGCACCTTCCAGAGTAAGAAGTGATTGGATTACCGTAGTCCTACTATAGGGCGGATTAGTGAAGGTGCACATTTTAATCTACTCGTACTACTAATACCCAGTTTTAGTTGTTAATATCCATTTCCGCTGAAGAGGGGTTTCCCCAAAAAAAACGGTATAACAAATGATGCGATAGGTCTCAGATCGAAAAGAGAGGATGAGTAATAAGCGACCGAACAGGAAACCCCATGTATTGTGGGAGTATCGGTTTGCAGAAATTATAGGGATTCAGACAGGGCGTTCAAAAAATTAGATAAAACAAGAATTTAAATAGTTTTAGTAGTCGTTTAGTCAATCAAAACAGAAAATCTGAAAATTACTCTGCTAACTCCTCCTTTTCAGTCGGACTCCGGTTCCTCGCACGACCAGGTGCTGCGCACCGTCCACCTGGAGGATTGCCCATCGGAGATTGAAAAGTCTGGAAACTACATCGTGCCCCCACAACCAAATGCCCCCAACGGTGCCGCATACGAGCCGACTTGCCAGACTCGCATCCGCGTGCCAGAAGGACACGTCGTGAAGATTCACTTTCCCGACAAAGACTTCTACTGCCGTGCCTATCGGCCACTGCAGGTATACATTTTTCGAACAGTCCGATAGACTTAATCTCTGGATACCGTAGAGAAACCTTTCGTTAGTAGTTAACAAGGTATCGGCCTCTTAATTCCGTGGGTTTTCTAGGGGCTAAAGGGACCGGGAAGCTCACTTATCGGCCTCTACCTCCGGTTAGGTATCGACAGCACTGAGGTACGCCAATATATGATTTGAAATTGTATAGCAAGAACATTATCATGACTTTTGTCGAGACCTAGTCACCAGTAGGGGTCGATTCTCGGGCTTCCCGGTCCCTATAAGAGTGAAACAGTGAATTTTAAAAGGGGTGGTCAACGCAAGTCAGACAGTCAGAGAGAGTGAGTGAGTGCGAAAGAGAGAGAGAGAGAGAGAGAGAGAGAGAGAGAGAGAGAGAGAGAGAGCAATAGAGATGAGAGATACTTGAGGGTGAAGGAAACCTCAGCGATCAGGGACGATAAGTTTCGACATTACGGTAACCTCTTCACCTCACTGTTCCGGGAATTCACTCTGTACCTCGTAACGCACGCATACTGGCACTTTAATGCCAGACTATGACGAATATAACCTTTTTTACGTGACTTTAAAGAACGTCAACTTCAGCAGTCAAAGTTGTTTTCAATCCGAATAATCCTAAAATATTCACCCCCCCCCATTTTATAAAGTGGGTGGTCGGTGGTAATAGGGGATTTAAGGAACGGTCCCGGATGAAGTGAAGGCGTCGTGTTGACTCAGAATTCCCCTCTAAAAATACACCCCGGCTTTTGTGACACATTTCAATCCGTCGTTAAGATTCTGGGGTAATCGGTATTCCGAACTTTAGTATTTTTTCAAGCTTCCGGGCCGATCAACAACTTATTACACTAGAGATTTTTGGAACACCGAACAGCCCTGGGAATCGGATTTCCGGAGCGCCAGTCTCCGGAATTTTTGAGGAATCGCCGGAAATTCGAGGCCTACCGTTAGGTCTTATGCAGATTAGGAAAATTTTTCGAGGAACGATTCCTCTGTCGAAAAAACTAAAAAAATAATTTTCGAAATTCTGCATTGAAATTCCTTGGAAATTTTGAAGCAGGCAAAAATACAGATTAATGTAAGGGTTTAACATCGTGAGCTTTCATGTTTAAGAGCCCAACCACTAGAAGCTAATTCTTTAGCCAAGAAGGCCTGTAGAAGCCCTACGCCACGCTCCACTGAACACTATAATATTGCGCGTTCCAATTTGCATTTTTTTCTAGCCTTTAATTATGAAAATTGTGCGGGATTTTTGACACGGAGCTGCAAGGAACGTAAATCTTCTGGGAAAGTTGGTTATTTATGCAAATTGTCGCAATCTGCTGCCCAAGGAAAGGATATCAGAAGTTTATTTCCAAGAACGTGCTATTTAGAAATTTCCTCTCTCTTCCTTTCTCTCTCTCTCTCTCTCTCTCTCTCTCTCTCTCTCTCTCTCTTATCCTCTCTCTCGATTTCCTGTTATCCACGAAATCGTAGCAAACATGCCGGTTTCTCGAAAAACCACCGTACCCAAATCCCCAAATCCGGGCCGGATCCCAGTTTCCGCGTGGGCCCCACGTTTTTCGTAGTCGCTCAGGGTGGGGCCCGGTTCTCCAAATTGGCTAGGGATTTCCTTGATCTTTTTCGGGGTCCTGAAGCGGAAATTTCCGGATGCTGAGGGCCCCACGGAAATCAGTGGGCCATAGTTGGGGGAGGGCAGTTTCCGGCGTTCGTTTCTTACAATTGTGACTCAACCGGAGGGGGTCAAAGAGGAGGCCAGGAAAATACCCCCAAGGCCCATGGAATTTGGGCCCGAGGGCCCAAATTTTTGGGGTTCCGCTTGGCTGGGCGGGGCTGGGTCCCATTGAAAGTTGCCATTTGGCCTCTAGGAAAATGCTAAAAGATGGATAAGCTCTCCGAGACTTTGAAATATTAAGCCTGGGTATAATGCGGCGATGAAATGAACCTTTGCCTGGGGGTTCCCCTCATTTAAAATTGAAACATTTGAACTTCAATTCAGGAGTGGTAGAGTCTAGCTAATTCTAAGCCCATGTCCAAGCTTAACCGAAACCCAAGTCGAAGCCGAAGCCAAGCATAAGCCAATCCTAACTAAGCATCAGACTAACTAAATAGAGAAAGAGAGAGAGAGAGAGAGAGAGAGAGAGAGAGAGAGCGAGAGAGAGACGGGGATTATTACGAAAGTTGGTTTATTTGAGTGGACATGTGTTGCCCGGGCACTTTACGGATTTCGGCGGCTCAAGGCCTGGAGCTTTTAGGGAAAATTTAAATAATGGAGGATAATGGAAGCTATACCCCTGAATTGAAATTTTGCATATTGAAATTGCCACTAGAAAATCGTTCGGGATTTTGCGAGAATTTGGCTGTTTTTAGCGAAAACATCAAAAATTCACATTACAGGGAACTTTTTAAGAGCATTTTTTTGACGAAAATCCATAGCTATTTATGCCTGGTGCGTCCCTTTCAACTATTTTTTTGATAATTTCATAAGGCGCTGTTTTACTCTAGTCGGTGCTCCCCTAAAATCCCGCTATTTTCTACCATAGTCCATTTTCCCGATCGTTGCACAAACGCGGAACTTTGGCCTGCCACCTCGCAAACACGCGGCCGGAAATGGCAACTTTGAGACGGCAAAACTTTTGGAGGGCCGTTTGCCGCAGAGTGCTAGGCAAAGTGGAGTTTTGCGGAAGTTTTCGGAATTGCAAAGGAGCGGCAGCTCCTCGACCAAACTAAAGCCCGACTAAAACAGCGTTTGCAGGTTTTCAAAAATTTTTGGGGGAACGCAAAATCGGGATGTGAATTTTTGCGTCAACTAAATTTATCAGACGATACTGGGTACGGTACCTTACGGCCGATCCTGTTTTCTATACGTATAAGAAATTTTTGGAGGCGAAAAATTTGTTTGACTCGAAAAAACGCGCGTCCGTTTCGGGAATTTTTTTGAAGCCGAAATACTGTAGCCGATCTCCTGTTTCTAGCCCTGCCGCAGTTTCCGCCCGGCCTACAATAGGATTTAATGGCAATATCAAAAACTACCGTAGTCGCCGAAAAATTAAGGTTTTGCCATGTCTAGGGTAGTCCGGAATTTGGGAATAGGGTAGGCTACGCGGCAGTACCTCCGGGACAGCCGATCTACCGTACCCCATCCCTCACATAAATTTCCGGTCTCAGGAACCAGACGATCCTACGGTAGTCTTTCAGCCCCTAGTTTCCGGCCCACCTACCGTAATCCGCTCCCTTGGCAGTACAGTTGATCCCTACTTTTTCTGCAGCTCTTTGAGGGCACGTCCCCTTATTGGGGACCTATTTAGGCGTGGACGTGTTTTTTCGACACTTTTTGCCAGCCGCCAGGCGAGCGGATTAGCATTGTGTACGCGGCGATACAAAGAACTCCGCGGGGCGGCTGGGGCGCGTGTTGCGATTAGCATTCATACACATTCACACATTTATGAAAAAACCGCATCGTGAACCCGGGCGGATTATGCGAAAAATGGATCGTCTCGGAACGCGGGAGGGGTGCTTATTGGCAGCTAAATCTGGAGGGCAAGACAATAGAGCGGGAAGCAAGGGGATAAGCTGCCGAGGTTGTGGATGGGTTTTTTGGGGGATTAGCGAGATATTGTATGAGGTGCCAGAGTTTATGAAAGGAGGCTAGGGGCACAGTACCCTGATATTAAAAGAAATAGCTCAAAAATCATGGAAAATTAGAATTTTTTGGGAAATACGTTCTTAAAGCGCACGTTCAGGGAGGGGCCGTGTACTCATCCCAACGTGTACACCCTATGGACGTAGGGACCGCGCGCGCTGCCCGCCCGTGCCGTGGGAGGCCATTCCCCTCCTTTCCGGGGTGGGGCGCCCCTCGGCCCTTCGCCAGGTTGCACCTGTGGCTGACTGGTATGCGACCGCGTCTCCCGATCGGGAGGCCCGGGTTCGAGCCCCGGCCGCGGCAAAAATCTTTGCTTTTTGCCCAAAAACCTCCTTGAACGTGCCCTTTAAGGGAGTCGTATTACAGTATTTTTTTCTATACAAAACTAACTCATCTATTTTTTTTTGATCGTATGAAGGGTAAAATCTATCACATGAGGACATTTTAGATCTTTACATCCAACAAATTGTCCAAAATTGCATTTTCAGTCTTGAAAACTTAATTGCTCAATTTTGGCCAATTTCGTCGGACGCTTAAGTTGCTCAAAACGTCCAATAATTACTGGAAAACCGATAAGCCAAAACGGACATGCTTTTATGTTCTAGATAATTTTGTAGATTCCTGATTTTTTAGATATTTTTCTGAAACGAATTCAAGAATCTCTGATCTTTGCTAGGTTTTGCACTAAGTTTGAATTGAAAATCAGTTGGGGAACTTCAAACTATTATCATTGAAACTTTTGCGGCACTGTCCCCTTAAAATAAGCAATTTCACAAGGCCCGCAGTTTCAAACTATTTCGCAAAGAGCCTCATTCAACCAAAATTCCCACCTACCGGGATCCCCGTACTACCCGAAAAACTGATTTTCGACCCTCGAAACCTCTGCCCAGTTTGGCGCTCGCAACAAATTAACAAGAGACCACTTTTGTGATCAACGCCACCGGGCGGGCTACCGTACTCTACTCGCTTTTTATTGCCGGGATCAGAATCCCGGGCCACTACAACCCCCGGTGAACCGAACGGAGCGGACTAACCATTCTGCAGGTTCCCAAAGGCGGTGGGGATTAACTCCCAGTTTTTGTATAGGGTTAGATCCTCGGACTACACCACAGCCGATCGTTGGTTCTGGCGGGAAGGGATCTGGGTATACGGTAGATATAGGAGTTGGGGATCAAGAAGTTGCTGCGCTGAACTTGGGATTAAAAGAGAAAGGGAGAGAGAAAGCGAGAGAGCGGGAAAGTGCGAGAGAGGGAAAGAGAGAGGGAGAGAGAGAGAGAGAGAGAGAGAGAGAGAGAGAGAGAGCGAGACAGCGCCGTGAGCGAGTGCTAGATAGATGGGTGAGAATGGGCAAACTAGCAGGGATGCTTTCAAAATACATTTGAAAATCGTGAAGCAAAAGTTTTCCAAAAAGAAACAGAGAAGTAGATCAGCTAGCCGGGATTCTTGGAAAAATTTTCCGGAGATTTTTTTATGGCAATGAGGCCAATTTTTGCGAAATAGGTGAACTCCCTGAAAACGCTTGCCTTAATACTAAAAATAACCGCCGAAAATCTAAAATATAAAAATGCCGGCAATAAGTTACTCTAATAATTCCGACCATGCGAAATTGTAAAAAAAGACGGCAGGACCTTGCATAAATTCAAATTCAATTTCAAGTCTCAAAAAACCCGTCTATTTTCAGATCTTCTCGCGCGGCATCGCCGAGCGCGGCGAGGGCGAGCTGTTCAACATGTGCACCAACCCGGAAGACCAGGCCATCCTGCACGCGGGCCACCACGAGCTGTTCCACATCCGCCACCCGACGCGGCCCTTCCAAGTGCGCGTCAAATTCGTCCGCACCACCCTCCGTAAGCAATAAGATGGATTTTTGTGGCGGCTTTGTCTAAGGCCAGTTAGTCGAGTCGCCGACATCCAAAAAAATACCGAAAAATTCCACCTAGCCTAAAAATTCTGGGGACCTTAGAAAAATCTGAAAAACGGACCAAAAACCCGATTTTTCAGCTATGTTTTTGTCCTAGCTTCCCGGCTCCTTTAGCGCCCCTTTGGCTTTCTTGCGCTTTAATAGATACCTTTTTGTAAATAGAAAAGCGCTCTCGGCTACTAGCTTACGACCCCACAAAAATTCGGCTTACCCCCAACGAACCCCCCACATGATCCCCAGAATAAATATTTTGTTAACATTTCACTCGTCTAGCACCCCGTATGCCAAAATTGCACTATGGACGAACAGGGTTAAAGCGGCTTCAACAGCTTGTTCGCGAATTAAGTTTAAGCCAAGCCTACTAGGCGTGCCAAAGCCCAAGAGCAACCGTATGTCAAAGCCAAGACGCCTGAGCCAGGGAGAAGCCAAGCCCTAAGCTTTAGCCAAGCCGAAACCTAGGCCTAAATCTAAGCAAGGTGTGAGCCTAAGTTTGTCTAACGCAGCCGAGGCCTAAAGGGTACCTAACCCGGCCTAAACCCAAGCCAAGCCGAAGCCAAGCGTAAGCCTAAACGCAGCCTAAGCCTATGCAAAGCCTAAATGAAGCCTAAGCCAAGCCTAAGCGAATTCTAGGCGAAGTCTAAGCGCAGCCTAAGCCAAGACCCAGCCAAGTCTGGGCAAAGTCTAAACGAAGCCTAAGCAACGCCTAAGCCAACCCTAAGCTAAGCATAAGCCTGAGCTAAGCCTAACCCTAGCTCAAGCTTGAACTTGCAAAGTGATGTCAAAACCAAACGCCCTTCTAATTCAGGCCTTTCTAGCTATTTTAGTTAGCCAACCAGCTTTGTATATTTTAAGAATTCTCACGTTTCCCTCCCCCCGCGGGACCAGACGCTATAAAGCAACATTTTTCTTTATTTAGGATGAGGGGGCCAGACACAACAACAACTACAATTTGGGGCGATCGTGAAAGGCTGTTTACCATGCCCTTAGGGCACGCATTTTTCGTACGCATCAAAAACCGACAAAACATGCCCAGGGGAGCACCGGGAAAAATTTGTAATTGCGCCTATTTTGGTGATGAACATTTCCAGGGGTTGACCGTGGATCGGGGATTACGGTAGTCGTTCGAAAATCAAGGCATAGTATTAGGTTGGAACATAAATTCGTGCAATCGAACATTGGAAATTTCTTTCTGAAAATTTAGTGGCCAGATTCCGATATTTCCTCTCTGCATATATCTATTGGGTTCATGAGTATGTGTGGGATCAAAATTACAGTTTTTTAGCCCCAGTAGTATTTGAGATTTTTGCGTTTCTCTCGAGGGCACTTCAAATTCATTCATTCAATTTTTCATTTTCGCTTAAATCTAGCTTTAAAAAATTCTAATAGGGAAGCAACGCGATTCCGTCCCACACATTGAATAGAGAATTTTATTGCATATCCGGTCATCCAAAAAAAAATTTTGCTTCTTGCCCGTTTTCCGGTCCGAAAATTACACAGAAAGAAAAATATTGCGCGAACTTTAGTTCCAACCTAATATATCGCAGCCGTTTGACCCGCCTACGGCTTGGATTACTGTAGGCGTTCGGCAACCAAGCTCCGGATACAGCAATTTTTAATCAAGGGTCCCAAAGGATTATGGTCACCGGCGGTAACTTTTTTGAAGGCAAATGTAGGCACTCTCCTATCCTGGAGCGGGGGGGGGGCATATACCTCAACTTCAATCAACCAGGGATTACGGTAGCCGTTCGGAAATCCAGGTTGCCATCGAGGCCATACCCATCCATCAGATTACCGGGTTGCCGGTGCCATATTGTAGACGTCCGGAAATCCGGGGGCGCAGGGTAAAAATAGGCAGCGGATTATGGTGTGATCTTCGCTAATTTTTTCAGACTCGAGATCAATTACTGCTTTTGGGGATACGGTAGCCGTTTGCAACTAGGGATTGCGTATAGCAACAATGTTCAGGCTTGCTTCCAAAATTAGTCACCGGATTACGGTGGCCGTTCGGAAAATTTTTCCCACCGTGATTACCATGTGGGAGCAGGGGTGTAATTGCTCTTCGCAATCGTAGCAGAAATGGAGGATCACAGGGAAAACTGTGGTCGAACTTCAAGGTATCCTTTTGCAGGTTTTCTCAGAATTTCCCATCTCACTTCCGCTTTCCTAACTCTTTTCAGACAGTGATCAGACCCTTTGCAGAATTTGCAGACCAAAGGCCAGGTCGGCTTACGTTTTTACCAAGTTTTTTCGGATTATCGCCAACCGGGTGGGAATACGCTCAAAACACAAAGCAAAAAAACCGGCTCTAGGATTAGGAAATGAAGGTTGGCAAGGAGTGGAACCCGGGGGGAAAACCATCTGCAAAGGCTTTTAACAAGATTTAAAAACTTATATAAAACTGAAAATACAAGACATATTGGATAGAGAGGCGGAAATTACAACTATAATAATATGATATAATAATAATTTCGTATTTTCAAGACTCGACTGACATTTTTACAAATTTTTGACGAATAAACGGAAAAATTTTAGAATGTGGTGGTCGCGTCGGGCTCGACCAGCTCGATCTGCCACTGATGGTGGTGAACAACGCCCCAAGCAAGAAGGACTGGCTCGGTCGCCAGACCTGTCTGCTTTACCTGCCCGGCATGATCCACCTCGTCGTCATGGCCGGAGCTAAGGACGCCGGACCGCTCGGAGAGGTAAAAAATATATCTTATTTATTTTGCTTACTACTTACCACTGCTTACTCAATTGTTTACAAAGGTATGGTATCTAACGGATTTTTTGAAGACTCACCCGATGAAAAAAATACGACTTTTTGTCCGTTTTGGACATTTTCAAAGGCGTCCTTTTGTTAAAAATGGTAATAAATTTTTATTATTGGTATAGTTTGTAACTTTAAAAACAAAATAGGTTATTTAAATACTTTTACTATTTATTTTTCAGTGCAACACCCAGCTGATCTTCCAGCAGGGCAACCACGTCAAGAAGCTCCGCCGCCAGACACGCATGTGCTACCGTAAGTTTCGTGAAAAAAGCTTCACATAAAAGCATGAAACTCTTAAAAAAATGTACGTACGGGGTATCTCGAGCGCAAAATAGAAATTAACCTTTATGAAAACCTAATAATTCCGCTCTTTGCATTCTTTAAAAGCCTAAAAATCGGCGTTTTGGTCGAATTCGTTAAATCCCCTTAAATTCGAATTTTCCCGCTCAGAATTCAAATGCTTTTGGGGCGCCAAAGCAGAGAAAGCCCAATCTAATCCGAGTCGAACTTCATCCATAAATCTCGTGTGGCCGACGTAGTAATTCGAATTTCCGGCCGGGAGCCTGAAAAGTGTAAAATTGTCAGCTTTTTCGTCGTAAGATGCCCCGGGTCACGTTTCCGGCTTGGGACAACCTCTACAAATTCTGATGGGTCTTCAAAAGTTAATCCCGACGTCGTAACTGACCAAAAAACTTGGTGGATTAGATGGGAACTGAAAATTTTAAGCCCTGGGGAAGAAGCCAGAAATTGAACTTTCAATTCTGCCGCTCCGGATTAAGCTGGGTTTCCGGAATTTTTTTTGGATTGATTGGATTTGGATTTTGGATTTTCTGTGAGGCCGTAAAAATCGCGGAAATCGGAAAACGTAGGAAACTACCGTAAGCCCGGAAAGAGCTAACTAGCCGATTCAATTAAAATTAATTTAGTGAACCTCAAATTATGAAAATGCCTTAAATCAATAAACAATACTCAATAATTACCGATGAAAACAAAACAATAATTTTTATAATTTACCGAAATTTATCGATTCTTTTTTTCAGCGGAGACCACCAACCAGAAGCTCCAAATCACGTGCAACGCCGGCTCGATGCGCATGCTTTCCATGACCGGCACCACCGCCGAGTTCATGCTCACCACACAGCCCCAGGACGGCATCGACTCGAAGGAGTTCAAGCTTGTCGAGTGCAAGTAAAGGTCGAAACGGATTGGGTCACTGTATTTGCTCCAGGATAATCGCCGTGGTACTAGAATGCAAAATTCAAAAGTACAGCAAATCAAAACTCCACCAGATCTAAACATTTTTGCGCCTTTAAATTGCACAACAAAATTAAAAACGTTTTCACATCAAAATTTATGAGCTGAATATTAAAATTTAAGAAATTCTGGTTTCGTTGTGAGTATTCTGGAGGAAATACAGTACCCAAAACCCCTTTCTTCTGACGCGCTAGCCATGAATCAATGCATTTAATCTGTCTGGAACCATTTCTGTCCTGAGTTTAAAGGGACCGGGAAGCCAAAATCCATGGACAAAGGCGGTTTTCGCTTCTAAAAATTGCGTTTTGTATCTTTGTGGTTCTTTTAAGCCCATTATTACAACCTTAGAGTATTGCATCGATTTAGAAAAAGTCAATACCCACTGTAGTTTTCCAAAATCGTACTTTTCTGGATTTTTCATGGTTTTGCCTACTGCGCCCGTGTGCGCCTCTGCTTCTATGGTATTCTGCTAACCTATCCCGCAAGCTCTTTCACGATTCGGTTTTCACGAAAATCCCGAAAACAGTTCAAAACCACAAAAAAATCTCGCTGGGGCCCCGGGCCGCCCGGTGTTGCTTCGTTTGTAGCATTAGTCTATTTGACTTTTGACTTCGTTAATTTTGTGTGTTTTCTGCCAATTTTCATCAATTTCCAGCTTGAATAATGTGTTTTACATTTAAAATACCAGTAATCCTCGAATCTCTTGATTTATATTTTTTTAGCTAAACTTGTTCTTTAAAATTTTTGTATAATATTTTTGGTTTTGATTCCATTATGTTTCATTAATACATTCATTTGACCCCCTTCAAGGCAGCGCCATTAATGCATTTGCGTCCCCGAAAATGCGATTATCGATTTTTCGCGCCATTGCTTGTATAATTTTTTGCTTTTTTGGCCGATGTTATCTGTAGATTTGCCGTGTCACATATCGTATTTTCTGTATTATTTATTCCTTTTTTATGTCGAATTTTCTCCAGTACATTGTATTTGTATCCCTATTTTTGTTCTATCTTTGTCGGTCGAGGTCAATCTGCTGAATCTCCACGAATTTCCACGTGGCCCGGCCAATCCCGGAAAATCCGGATTACCGTAGTTGACCCCGAGGGAGGATCAAAAGACCGGATTTATCCCTGGCTACTCTCGAAAACAACGCACGATGATCCCGATGTAATATATGATGATATTCATAGAATCCCTTTGTCATGATATCCCCCCATAGAATAATCCTTTTCTGTTTATGAATAAATAATTAAAAAATAGCTCGAGTCCGCACCGCGCTCAACGAGTAACCGCATATGCGTTGCTTTGTGAGGTTTCTTAAATGGATTAGGACACCGGAATGGACCCCTCCTTTGCCTAGGAATCGACAAACACGAAAAATATCAAACTAAGCACAGGCTTGATTAGCAAAAGTTTTTTAAGGAGATTTGATAGTTTTGTGATGCAGCAGAAGACATTCCACAGAGCTCCGAATTCTCAAGAAGACCTGTCTTTCAAAATTTGTGGATTCACAAAGACCTGCCAGAAAGAGAGCCGTAAAATTTGGGTTCCGCTGGATGGCGCAAAAACGAGCAACGTCGGACCTTGAGAACAATTTTTTTACCAAAACCGCAGGCGTTCAGCAATTCTCGAAAGATCGGAATTGTTCAAAATTTCGGGCTGTATCGAATGCGCTTAGGCTTAGGCTTCCCAAACGTAGTATGGCCAAGTTCCAAAATTTGGTGGGGGTTTAGCTTGCCATGGACTTACGCCTTCTAAGAAACCGCAAACAACATAAGGGATGTCTTGGAAGATGCTGAAAAGATCTTGAAGAAGCCCAATCGAGACGAGATAATTTGCACTTTCGCCCATTTTTTTGGCGATGACCCATGCTTGAGGCTCAGCAGGATTTAGGGGCCTCACAAAAACGCCAACTACATTATGAGTAACGGACCTCTAAACGCTCTCGGTTGAAAAACTTGCAGATAGCAAGGCAGAGAAAAACTTTAGACTTTGGGAATTGTGTAAGAAAACGGAGAAAGATTTCCTTTGTTCTAGACACACCCGTTTTCCCGATTGAAACGTGAACACTTTAAAGGGGCTCCGAACTGCCAAATCAAAGCCCTTTTGGGAGGGCTGTTTGTTTTCTGGGAAATTGCCAGCGGGCGCTGCGGGACGAGAGCCCTCACTCTTTCGATTTCTTAGTGATCACACGAGAATTCGCGCATTCTGAGCCCATTTTTTGAAATCCTCATTCTTTTTTAAATAGTTTTGGTGTTTTAATCATCAAATTTGGCCCCGAAACAGCCGAGAACGTGATTTCGAGGTGACAACAGGCAATTTCAAATTTTGCGAGCTTCCCGCCCGCTGGGCGTACAGAGGCCTCCGACGTACAGGGCTCCGATTTCCGGGCCGTCACTCAATTTTTGGCATCTCGTAGCCCCTTTAAGGACCCGATAAAGCAGGACTACGGTAGCTCAGTGGAGGGCATCAAACTTCTTGCCCATCATGTAGCCCGTGCCTTACTAATCCCTTTAAACAAGTTTTCTTTTGCAGGGTCCATGTTCATTGTGCTCTCCGTGAATCAGTGTGATTTTTCTCATTTATTTTCTCACCTAAATTTGGGGGCATTGTGTACTACTGGGCGTGGGTGAATACAATCTCGTGTTTAGCCGCCCATACATACACAAAAATTCATTATTAGATTCACACATACCGGTGGGAGGGAGAAAACCAAAGAATGAACTATCTCTCTCTTTCCTTCTCTCTCTCTCTCTCTCTCTCTCTCTCTCTCCCTCTGTCTCTCGCTCACTCTCTCTCTCCCTCCCTCTCGTTTTTTCTATAGCGTGGGTTGATGAGAATTTTCGATACAATAGAGCCTAATAAGCCGAGGAACTATGTTGCCATTTGACGTGCACCGAAAAGGGACGGAAATAAATTCGGGACGCGATTGTAATCTGAGATTTGATTGTATGAATGGAACGACCACGAATAGACTTATAATTCTAACGAATTCAGCGGTGCCACGGCTAATTGGCACTTCTATAACCGGCATTCCAAAGGCCGTTCCATTTTCAGGCTGGAAATAGAAAAGTTTGAGTCACAGACGTTCAAAGATTTGGAAGAAGAATTTGTAATTGGGGGCACACTCGAAAGCTCGGACAATGATGCTGGAAATAGGCACATATCTGAGCACTCAATGCAAGGCCGATAGGAATACGTAGGGACGCAAATTTAAAAACGTCATTAAAGGGCACGTTCAGGGAGGTTTTTTTGGAAAAAAAGCAGATTTTTGCTGCGGCCGGGGGTCGAACCCGGGCCATCCGCTCGGGAGGCGCGGAGCA
The DNA here is from genome assembly GCA_958295435.1 of Mesorhabditis spiculigera. Lineage (NCBI taxonomy): Eukaryota > Metazoa > Nematoda > Chromadorea > Rhabditida > Rhabditidae > Mesorhabditis > Mesorhabditis spiculigera. Next base: position 1,448,703 of record CATQJA010002702.1, on the reverse strand, counting down.
TACCAGTCAGCCACAGCTACAACCGAGCGAGGGGATGAGGGGCGCCCCACGCTGAAAAGGAGGGGAATGGCCTGTCACAGCACGGGCAGGCAGTGCGCGCGGTCCCTAAGTCCATAGGGTGTACACGTTGGGACGAGTACACGGCCCCTCCCTGAACGTGCGCTTTAAATGCTCGAAAATCTGGCGTGGTACGCGGCGTCTGGGGAATCTATCAAGGGTTCGAACCCGCTCACGATTTTATTTTTTGCTTTTTGGTCCAAAGATTCCTCTTGGCATTCCAAAGACCTTTAATGGCTTTTTAGGCATTCACCAGGAACCAGGAAGCGTTGCCAACAATAAAGCAGTTTGGCGAAAAATTTAAAATTTTGTGCTTGTGCTCATGCCTCCTCAAAAAATTTTGGAGAGATTTTCAGAAGGCTGGCAATCTGCTTATCAACACTTTATCGTATTCCAAGCTGCATGAAAATAATCAAAATTATTTTCTTTGAACTGATGGTTACCTTATGGTTGTTATGGTTACAAATTATGGTTACCTTGCCTACTTTCAAAATTTCCAAAAATTTTTAGGAGTGGGATTTTTTTGCTGCGAGCGCAAGGTATTTTCCAAGGCAAAGCCTAAGCCTAAGCCTAAGATCAACTCAAAGTTTCTGGAAAAGCAAAAATCGACCCTAGGCTCCGATCGGGTCTCGACAACTGTGAGTAACCCCAAGCCGTTTGCAGGCTCATTTGCCCTTTTTAACTTTAGTTCCATCGAATGGATGTGAAAAGGCTTTTGTCGTCGCTCGTAAGGATTGAAATGCGCTTGCGACTACTTTTTCCGGCTCATCCCATCCGCTAAAGCGATACATCATTGGCGTCACGCTATTTATTGTCTGTACGGTCCTGGCGCCTTTAAATATCCCTATGCGGTTTTGCTTTCACTGTGGTAATTGAATCCTTAAAGGGGCTCCGAACTGCCAAATCAAAGCCCCTTTAGGAGGGCTCTTTGATTTCTGGCAAAATGCCAGCGGGCGCTGCGGGACAAGAGCCCTCACTTTTCGATTTTTGCGCGAAGTTGTTTTTGCCCGGTTTCTGTATGAAAACACTATAATTCGCGCATTCTGAGCCCATTGTTGAAATCCAAACTCAATTTTCATAGTTTTGGTGTTATAAGCATCAAATTTGGCCCAGAAACAGCCGAGAACGTGATTTCGAGGTGACAACAGGCAATTTCAGATTTTGCGAGCTTCCCGGCCCCTGGGCGTACAGAGGCCTCCGACGTACAGGGCTCCGATTTTCGGGGCGTCACTCAATTTTTGGCTTTTCGTAGCCCCTTTAAAGGAAAAGGCAGCGACGCCTTAGCAGTTAATTTTGACCGTCTAAAAGGCTCTAGATGATATCACCTATATCACCTATATCACCTGTTCGAAAATCACCTGTTCGAAAATCATCTGTTCGAAAAATCATCTATTCGAAAAACGTCTGTTCGAAAAGTCATCTGTTCGAAAAGACACCTGTTCGAAAGGCGCCTGTTCGAAAACCATGTGTTCGAAAATGGTCATTTTTGGTACCATCTCTAGGCAATTCCACATGCAAATTTTTCGAACAGATGATTTTTCGAACAGGTGTCTTTTCGAACAGGTGATTTTCGAATACATGAGTTTTGAACAAGTGATTTTCGAACAGGTGATTTTCGAATAGATGATTTTCGAACAGGTGATTTTCGAACAGATGATCGGCCACCCTCTAGATTCTCTATGGCTGCGAAAAATCGAAAAGAACCTGAACTTTGGTGTTTTTTCGTAGCTCGATTTTTCTGAAGTTGTTCCCAAGAATATTCCGAACCCGCTTACTCTGAATCCAGAACTTATCCCCGGAATACCTAAATGTCTCGGAATTCCAGCTGTCCCCAGGGAGCAGCGATTCCACGGAAAAGGCCACAATACACGGTTTATTTCTGATCGGCAAGGTGATGGGGTGGAACCAAGTTCCAAATTACATCTGTATACAGTCTGGGGAGTGGCAGAGATTTTCCGGGTTTGCTCAAATTCTGCGGGTGGTGTTTTACTGATTGTTGGTCAGCCCAGACGGGCCGGTGGGTTGCTTCGGCTGAAAAAAATTAGATAGTTAATATAAGACAGAGAGAAAGCGAGAGAGAGAGAGAGAGAGCGATAGAGAGAGAGAGCGAGAGAAAGAGAGAGAGAGAGAGAGAGAGAGAGAGAGAGAGAGCGAGAAGGGAGAATTTACCTGCTCGCCATCCTTTCCCTTGTTAGATCCGTAAGCCCAGACCCCAGGATATGCAGCAGCGTATCCGTAAGCTCCGTACACATATGGGGAGTAGGCGTAGGCAGCAGCTGGGGCGTAGACCTGGATGATATCGGTAGTTCAGATGACGCTCATTGTTTTTCTCCCCCTCTCTCTTTCTATGTATCTCTCTCTCTCGCCCTCTCTTTTACTCTCTCCCTATCTGTCTCGCTATCTCTCGCTCACTCTCGCTCTTCAAGTTTCCGGTTCCGCGTCACAATTTCATGTTTTCAATTTTTCTATCGAAAATCCAAGCTACCGGAAGTAACATTAGCGGAACAAAAAGTTGACGCCCGATTTTCCACGCCATTCATCACACCATCCAGGTGAGTTTTTGCACCCAAAATTGCAGATTCCGCCTCGAGGACCCGACTACACGTCCTTGCTGCTCACCGATTATGGCTCCAAAAATTACGATGGTGCGTAAAAAGGGGTGAAATCATCAGCAGGTGTCCCCCGCGCGTAAAAATGAGTGTCTGGGCTAATTGTGGGCCGCTACCGACTACGTGAATTGGTAAACAGGTGAGCAACACGTGGGGTTACGGTAGCCAGCTTGGGGAATAGGGTACGTCAAGTGTGGTATTGTGTAATACGGGGGAATTGGTGAAATTAAATAAAAATAGCCCTTGATTACGGTTGATCTTGGCTCCGACTACAAGCTAATTAAAAATTCCGTGAAATTGTCTGGGATTACGGTAGAGTGGCGCGGGATTAGGTTCGAAAAATGCGCACCAATTCAGTGAGTACTACAAGAGACGAAAAATTAACAAATTCATGGAAGCTAGTGGAATACGGTAGCGAATTTGCGTAATAAAAAGAAAAATATAGTTTTGCTCATTGCAATAGAAATTAAAATCCGTTTTTGCTTGCTACAGTACCTTAAACGCTGGCGGCAAATTTCACAATAAATTATGACAGTATTAAATTTGGATAAATCAACTTATTAAAAAGTAAAAACGGTTTTTTTCAGGCGATTTGGAAGGACGCGCTTTTGCCGATCAAATTTGCTTTTTATTGCAAAGACCGTTTCCGGAGCCAAACCCTATTAAAGCAAATTATTATACCAAAAATTTAACTTCATTTTTAGGCATTTTTTTATGGACGTTACGAGCCTAATTTCGGGTCAGCCATCTGAGATTTGCTGAAAAACTGCCGATCGATGCCTTGGAGTACAGTAACTCGATCAGAAAACCACCGAAAATCCGTTTATAGATCAAACCTGGTCTGTCAAGATAATAACGTAATTTTTACTTCGGTTCTTTAGGATTTCCGCGGGGGGAAACCAAATTTTTTCGGCCCAGGCCTAAATTTTTTTCTAAATAGCGCATGCGTTTCTAAATGGTTTTTAACTATTCCTGAGCATAAAAACTACCCAAATTTTAATTAAAAAATTTAATTTTAGGTCGAAAAATCCTATAGAACCTTTAGGATTAGCGGGGGGAAAGACCCAAAATGACCAATTTTCGACTTTTTCAAACATTTTTCTAACTTTTTTGAAAGGTTTTTCTACTTTAAATATAGTTAAAATTTACTAAAAACAATGTAAAAACACTTTGTATTTGATTACTAGGTCAACCGGGAAAACCAGGGAAAAATTTGGTTCCCCCGGAAATCCTAAAGAACCATTACTTCGCTTAAGGTAGAATACAATTTACCGTTCCGCTCCTGGAACCTACAGGACTCGCTATATACCCGAAAAACCTGATTTTTGATGCTTTAGACTACGGTATTCCAATCAGGGAGATGGAATACAACAAGTCTGTGTCCCTAAAAAAGCTCGGGCGTGAATCAGTCCCAAATTACTACTTCCTCGGATACGGTAATCAGTCTACGCCGATTTTTTATGCTAATTAGCGACTCATGGATGGCCGACTCCCAAAAGGGGGGCCTCAAAACGGAACTACTAAATGACTATAGGAGGCATCAGATGATTAGAGTCGTAGCGCGGGGAATCCCAAAAAGGAAGGAAAAATTCCAATTTCCGAGTTTTTGCCAGTTCCGCCCGAGACTACGGTAGATTAGTTGCCAAATGGAGAATGAACAAGGAAACCCACATATTGGGCCTCCATTTCCGGGCACATGCTGAAGGCGATCAGGGCGAGGATGGTGCTAAAAAATGATGTAATTTGTGGTCTTAAAAATAGAGGTAAATTTGGTAAAAAAATTCTTCGGTTGATGTAAAGATAACAAAATTTAAAGAACTGAAAAGCTAAAGATCGGCAAATTTTAATGTATTTTTAATTAGCTAATACGCCATTTAAAATTGCTTAAGCTCGAAAACCACGACAATAGTCCAATTATTCATATATAACAGATTTAAGGGACTGTTACTGATCAAATTGGAATAACTTTAATAGAGGTTTTTAGCCGAAACTTCAATCAAAGGTTAAATCAATCGAAGCTATTATAATGTTTTGTCGAATTCCATTACATGGCTTTTAAATGTGAGCTGAAAAATCCGATACGGTTTGCTAAAATTTGAAAAGCTGACAATTTGAAAAATCAAAAAAGTTATGAAAATAAAATGCAAAGCTAAATTGTTTTAGAGTTGATGAAATTTAAAATTTAAAATTTATAACAGTCTGGAAAAACCCACATCTTGGCGAACATGTTGAAGGAGTAGTTTGTTGAAGCGATTGGTGCCACTCTCGCAAAATTCAGCAGCTTTATACCCTTCAGCGTTTGCCTTCCATCCCGGCCGAAACAAAAGGAAAGTTCAGTAACTGTTGTCTGTTTGCTAAGAGAACTCTCAAAGTCCCACCATTCCGCCAGGCGACAATGGCCATTCCGTTTATTCAACTAGTCGCGTCGCCTGGGGTCCCAATTTTTTAGGTACAGGTTGTTTGCCAGGGCCCCTCTGGCTTGTTGTCTTGTTGACACGCGCCCAGACACTAGACAGTAAACCTCAATCGGGTACAAAGTTTCGTCGGTTCGGCAAATAACCTAGACGGTGCTTTAAGTTTGCTCTGTTTATGCTTTAAAGTTTTATCGAATAGAGGTAGCTCAACTTTTTCTTAAATTTTAATTCATATTCCAATGATCTAAAAAATAAAAATATCCTAATACAAAACATCATTGGCATGTAACTTAACAAAACCTACAATTTTTTGTATAATGATGATGATTAACATCGTTTTCGTTGTGTAGACCGTCAAATTTGGCTTTCACTCTCTCCATCTATCTCTTAGTTTCACTCCTCTCTCTCTCTCCCTCCTTTTCCCTCTCCTCTCTCTCTCTCTCTCTCTCTCCCCCTCTCTCTCTCTCTCTCTCTCTCTCTATTTATCTAACTCTCTCTCTCTCTTTCTCGCTCTCTCTCTCTCTCTCTCTTTCTCGCTCTATCACTCTCTCTCTTGCTCTTCCTATTTCGCGCTCTCTATCTTCGTGTTTCGATTTTTTACTTGTCGATTTCCGTAGAAGATCTCCCTTGCCTCAATGATATCACTCTTCGAGTCCAAAAATCTAATTTCCCCGACCTTCAGTACCCGTTTTCCACGGCCATTTGCATGTTTCCATAGCTGTACCCGGGTAGATTTGCGCTTTTTTGTTGCGAAAAAGCTTCTCACGTCCATTCCGGGCTGGGTATTCATGTTCTTTCGTTTTGTGAGCAAACGTAGCACGCAAGAGTTCAAGATTGGTAAATTTTCTTAGGGACTACAATGAAAAGCTAAAACCCGAAAAATAAAGCCTTGGCTTTAGGTATAGTAGTATACGGGTGCTGTAGTAGTGTACTGTAGAGTACGGTGGAATAGTGAAGCGTATGGCGACGTACGATAGAGGACGGTTCTGTACTGTAGCGTACGGTGGCGGACTGCGACGTACGGTAGCGTACTGCAGCGTATGATAGCGCACCGTAAAATGTCCAAATATCCTATTTTATTACTTATGATGGGGGCAAAGTCACTGCCCCGAAAATCACTGCCCCGAAAAGTCACTACCCCGAAAAGTCATTACCCCGAAAAGTCACTACCCCGAAAAGTCATTGCCCCGAAAAGTCACTACCCCGAAAAGTCACTACCCCGAAATAATTTGCATGATTTTTCCGGGAAAAACACTGCTATCATTTTTCGGGGTAATGACTTTTCGGGGTAGTGACTTTTCGGGGTGGTGACTTTTCGGGGTAATGACTTTTCGGGGTAGTGACTTTTGGGGTAGTGACCGGACGCCCTTATGATACCTTCCAGAAACATCAAGGCCAAAATTATTCTTGTCGGATACCAATTCTTCGTTTACAAGTGTATGACCGGGATTACCGATGACCAGAATTGGCTTCGAACTATTGCACTTGAAATGCACCCGCAAAACTACAACCTTTTTTGTGGCCCCAAATTAATCACTTTTGTTCTCAATTTTTTAACAAGACCAAGTTAGTCTCAACCCCAAAATTCAAACCAATGGTAATTTTTAACCGAACCCCAGGGGTGAATTCAGACAAATTGGCCAATTCGTGGAACGCCTTTTTTGACGTGGCCAAAACGAGCTGAATGACTAACGAGACGAGACCAACCCAAATAAGACGCTTCAGACTCAAGGACCGCTCCGGAAAAATGTAGCTAAAAAGGCAAAGCGAACGCGACAGAGCTTGAATTCATCGAGTAAGCCGCCCTCCGGATAGGTGTTGACGACTTGGAGCCGACTTTCCGAGTTGGTGAGCCGACCCTGCTAACCAGAATGTGATAGAAAAGGCTTCAGGCTTCATGATACGCATAATCCAAAAAGCGAAGGAAGCGTCGCAGGGCGAAAAAATCGAATTTTTGCTCACCGCACCGATCAAAAACTGCAACCAGTGCAACCGTAATTTGTGCTACCACCGCGGTCTTTTCTATCTGATCCTAAGCCTAAGCCTCTATTTTGGAAACCAAATGCGTGTTTTCAAACAATTTGGAACCAAAAATTAGACATCTGTGTGCAAAAGCTCGTATCTAGTGTTGTTATTGCCTTTCCACACCTGGATTAGTCCGAGAACCTCAAAAGCAAAATGTCACCACGAATGCGATTATGTGGGTCTAATCTGACCTTTTTGCTATTCTATTGTATTTTTATGTATGCGTAATTGGTTGCAACGCGTAAAGAGGATTATTACGCAACACGGAAAAATACTGGTTCCGCGAAAATAGGGCCCGGATCTCCGGGAAAAAGCAAGCGTACAGAAATGGGGGGACCGGATTTGGGATGGAATTTTTGAGGGTCCAAAACTACGGTAGTGTCCAGAAACGTAAATAGCATTAGCCCGGAATTTTCCGGGGCTTCCGGTTCTGTGGAGCTTCTTCTGGATTACTCACTAGTGGCGAAAATACGGTGAAATTTATACGAAGGTGAGAAAGAGACGAGGGAATACAGGAGGCTAGCAGAGAACCTTGAGGAATTATAAATGCCTCCTTCCTCAATATCTCTTTCTCGCACTCGTCCGCTCTCTTTCTCTCTCTCTCGCTCTCACTCTCGCTCTCTCTCTATGCGCCTAACGGGCTCTTTATCGATATCTTCCTCTCTCTCAATCTCTCTCGCTCTCTCTCAATCACTCTCCCTCGCTCTCTTTCTCTCTCTCTCGCGCGCTCTCTCGCTCTCTCTATCACTCTGCCGCTCTCTCTCGCCCTCCCTCTCCCTCTCTCTATCGCTCTCTCTCTATCTCTCTCGCTCTCTATCACTTTCTCTCTCTCGCGCTCTCTATCACTCTCTCCCTCTCTCTCGCTCCCACCCAGTGGCACCATACTTCAACTCCTTCATGTAATTAATCGAACGTATTGACTAGTTTTACTATGTTCCAAGACGCGGCAAGTACAATCTACCGGAAGTACCACGTAGAGCTAATCCCGAGCAATAAGTGGTACTCGGTATCTCCTGGAAAACAATTAGACCTAGGCGAAGGCACCATCGAAACAAAAATTTACATTAGTGTGTTCGAGACAAGAGAATATTGGCATTAAACTTCAGATTGAAAAAGGCAAATTCTTCCTGGGGCGCGCCCGGCATAATTATGGATTTTATTGGGCAGGGATTCCTACGAATTTTTGCGCAAAACGGCCTCCCTGTATGCGAAACTAAACGTGTAAATCTATAAAAATTATGCCGGACGCGATTCTTTTTCCGCAAAAATCTCTGCTAGCCTCGTCTCTCCGACGTGTCTGTCTGGGTCTACTTTTCAGTTTTTATACATCAGATGTATAAGGAAACAGCCAGTTTCAGATATGATATACTTTATCACGATGCACACAAAAAAAGACACGCGTGACTTGGACTCTCTCTTTTTACACAGGTATCAGTAGTAAGAAGTCGTGTAAGACAAGGAAAAAACAAGAGCGCGATATTATGGCGTTCATTTAAGAGGCGTCCAAAGCAAAAATTGGACTCAAATATACAAAAATCAAACACAAATAATATCATGGAATGTGGGGCAAATTAAAACTGACGAGAAAAACGAAACAAATGTGTTTTTGAAGAGGGGGGCTAGCACTGATCAAGGCCGACCATCCTCTTCCATTCAGACGCGTTTTCAAGGAGGGCACGGCGGTACCATTGAACCTGAAAAATTTATTTTTTAGAATTCATTTAAATAGCGTAATCGGTCGTGGAAAGCGACATAGAGAGGAGAGAGAGAGAGAGAGAGAGAGTCGGAGCGAGAGAGAGATGAGAGCGAAATTCTTAAAAATTCTCACCTGTGCATCCAGCTCCCCGACGACCTTCTGCAACTTCAGGTTCTTCGTGGCCAACTTCTTCTCCTCTTCCACTAGAGTGGAGAATCGGGACTTGATCTTGTTGCGGTACTTCTGGGCGGCTTCCTTGTTTCTGATCTTCTTCACGTCAGAGTCGTAGCTCTTCTCATCAGAGCAATCGGATAGAGGAACGCTGTCGCAGGTTCTGAAAGCAGTACGGTAATGGCTTGCGCTTAAAATGGCTTAAAATGCTTAAATTGTTTCAAATTTAACAAATTTTAACCTTTTCAGTCGTTAAAAGCAAATTTTGTAACTTTGTAAACATGTAAATTCTAGATATCTCTTACCTGCTGCACTTGTAGCACTCATCCGGTCTCAGGAAGTGTTCGCATTCCTCTGCCAATTCTTGTGCCAATTTTTGAACCGGAGTGGATGGTCTGGGCTTCTGGACGTGGCCATGGGAGAGGTGGATGTTCTCGTGGTTGTTGTGGTTGTGGAGGAGCACCTAAAAAAACAAAATACTGGGACATTTTACCACATTTCAGCGTAAAATATCTCGAAAATACAAAATTTAAGGTTTTAGGGCGTTGAAAAAATCAATTTTGGCAAGAAACGTGGTGTCACTGTCCCTTTAATTCGAACCATGTTTTTTTTATTAATTTTCCAGGTGTTTTAGACAATTTACTTACCGAGTGAGCACAGATGTAGCCATTCTCATTGTTTGAAGGGTGGATTGAGTGTGTAAAGGAGCCGAGAGGCACTAAAACAATTACATTTAAATCAATAAGATTTTTCTGAACGCTACAGTAATCTTTTAAGAGCGGAATATCAGAAAATTTGAGGCGCTTTGCAATGCTTTACGTATTTTTCGTATTTTAAACTCACCGGCCGGCTGAGAAGGGTCACAGCTCGGACAGGGTTCCGGTAGAATCGTTCCAAACGTCGAGTCGATATCACTGTTATGGATGGGGAGGAGCGGGCAGTCGGAGACGCATTCCTGTAACAGAAAACTTTATATAATTTTGGAAGCTATTACAATCGTGCCGGTAGGTAGGGAAAGTGTGCATATATTGAAGTGTCTAACCTTAGATTCTTCATCAAACTCAGCTAATCGACTTGAGTACACTACAATACCCCTACAGTACCCCGAGAAGTATCCCCAATTCGAGACCTCTCAGGTTCCGTCTTAGTTTGCGAGAGAGAGAGAGAGAGAGAGAGCGAGAGAGAGAGAGAGAGAGAGAGAGAGAGAGAGAGAGAGAGAGAGATAGAAAGTCGAAGCCAGGGAGTCTATCTCACTCATCAAGCAGCGTAATGAGGTGTCGGGCGTAAGGTGTCACTCCCCGACTACCGTACTCTATCTAGCCCCAAAGTTTTCGCTGCCTTTTTCTTCTGTTTAGCACGGTTTTAGACACGCTCGAACTGTTTTCATTTCCCGAATTTTTTCCATGCAGTCAGGTGCAGGTGCACCCAAATTTCCCAAAATTCCCGAAACTCGCAAAAAAAGAGGGGGTGAGGGATTGGAACCTGATGCCAAAAAAATAGTGGAAAACGGGAGGGGATTATGCTCTGGAAATAGCTTGAACAGCTACATGCGAATTTTAGGCTACAACTACATCAAAGTACAGTTATATTTTGTCTTAAATGACTGTTTAATTCCAAAAATATCAGAATTTTCCAATCGTGACCTGATTTTGAGAGGTCTATCCAGCAAAGTTTTTTGGGTTTGTAAGTTGAATTAGGTTTAATTGAATCTTGTATACTGGAATCCATAGAAGTTAAGTTAGTATTTATAGATGAAACCAAGAATCTGAATTTTAATTAACTCACAGCAAAGTGATTCAGCTCCTGATCGGGGATATCGGAGAGGCAGCACTGGAAGTGGGGGTCGGTGCTGCTCTGGCCGTTGTGGTGGGCGTAGGAGTAGAAGCTGAAATAATACAGATAAATGTCTCATCTAAATGAATTTAAATGATTCTTAATGTCCATGGACTCAGTATCGTTACGTCGATGAGACGCAACGATACGCTTAATAAGTAAGGACAAATTTTATTAAATTAACATTCCGGCTAGGACGTTCGTTCTTATGCAAAATACACTTAAAAAATTAACAAAATTGATGGATTATACCGAAATTGAAGCCAAAACAGAAATTAGGCCGGATAAGGTAGAGCGACGCGGCGATCCACTTGCTTTTAAAACCAATTTTTACAAAAAATTATTCGGGCTTTCGCGTATCTCTTCAAGCTAAATTAGGCCAAAAAATTCCACTTTAACGATAAATTTTCTCTCAAAATTACATTACTTGCACTTTTGCAGCAGCTGTATGAGATCGACATGTCGGATTCCCATCAAAAATATAGGTTTCTAGCGTTCTAGTCTAATTTTGGTAGCAAGTAGAAAGATTCCTTCAATTTGGGCAGGCCTGAGAACGCTTATATAGTGGAGCGAGCGCATTCTGGCGATTGCACGAAATGACGTCACATTGCAATCCTGAGCCACGCGTCGGCTGATCAGTCCGGGGCCACACGGATCCGGGGAGACTAATTTAGGTATTGACAACCGAACTTTAGATCCTACTATATATAAAAAAATAGTGTCTGTGTGTGTGTGTGTGTGTTGCCACTTTGCATCCACTTCCGTATCGTTGTTCCAGTCGTATCTCTATAGGGGAAGAAGTTAGGGGCGGGTACGATATGTCATTATGTGCGTAATGGTCTAGGGATAACTGCCCACATATCAGACTTATAAAAATCTGCCATTTTCGATATTAAATTTAAGTTTTTGTAAAACCCTCTTCGCTAGGAAAAATTAGCATTGACCGGAAGTGGAGATCGCCTATATAAAGGGTCAGAAGCGAATCATTTTCATTTTTTTCCATCTGAATTCAGCACAATTATGCAAAGCTTAGAACAGAGTGCGGTCCAAGTCGGGGCCAGGGTTGAAAAGTCGCGAAGCGACTTTTCAACCCTGGTTCTAACTAATTGTTGAACTGGCAAAGGCAAAATTGTGCACCCCCATTGCTTTTTATGCTCATAATGTAAACTACGTTACTCTACGCCCAGCCTTAGAAAGCGTTTTGTTAACAAGACCCTTTAGGGTCTAGGAACAAGCCATAGAGACCAATTTTAATCTAAAGCTCCGAAATTAATCAAACCCTTTCAAACTGATGTAAGATATCCAAATCACGAGGCCAACTAGCAAAGATCATGTAGGAAATTCCCCAATCAACTCACTTATCCTGGTAGCCTTGCTGCTGGTAGGGTTCGGGGCGGTAGTAGTGTTCCATCGCGTGCGCGCACATCAGTTCTAGAAAACGAGCATTTTAATAGGTTTTACAGGGATGGAACAGCTTAAATTTATGAACATGAAACAAGAACAATTGGAGTAAAAATAGATTGAGTTGATTAAAATTAGATAACTTATAAAATATCTAGAAAATTCACCACAGTGTTCTAGCGTTCTAGCGCATCTTTATAAAATGGATAAAATTTAATAACAGTTAGTATGAGTTGCGTCTTTAACAAAACGAAGACGTGCATATTGAAAAAAATAAAAATGCTAAGCAATCTAAAAGGTTTTAAAAAAAGGTTTTAGATTTTTTAATTTGATTTTTTGGAAATAAAATTGCTCCCAGCACGGATTTTAACAAAGCTAATCGAAATAATTTAATAAGATTTGTTTTTCACAAAACAAAAAGCTCGTGATATCCTTGAACCCGTGGAAGACGGATGTGTGGCTAGGGTGGATATTGGATAGGGCCGTCTGGCGGATGAGGGGGGCTGGGTGATGGATGAGTGATAACAATGAGAATCAGGTATTTGGCGCCACGGCTGGTCAGCACGAAAAAATATCGATAAAAAGGGGGCAGCGGATGTGGATCTCGGATTGCCGGGTTGTTTTTGATGGACAAAGCTCTGGGGCTCAACTTTGATTTCTTTTTTCGTGCAAGCAAAATTCTTTAGCCACCGACATGTTTTCCTTAATTCCAAAAACTTCATAAAGAAGCCGAAATCAATAAACGATTTTTTGGTATTTGAAAAACGTTGTGAAAGACGCAATTTTTTAATTCATGCTTTGTGGATGATCGTAGATAAAGCAAACTCCCACAAAATTTCCACCCCTCCTCGAAATGCTCTTTAAAAATCAGGTAAAATAATATGTGGCGCCCCGAATTGCAGAAAAGGCCCTAATAAACAATCATAAGTACCAGAAAACTATTTTTAAATTAAATTAAAAATTATTGAATTTTTAAAAAGTAAAATTATTTAAGTGAACATTGAACCCTTTTTTACCCGCGTGGTGACTCAAAAAATGTCTGGAGTGTCGAAAATGACGAAAACTAGATGCGTTTTCAAAGTACGTCCTATTACGTTCATTAAAGGAGCCTTAAAAACCCTGCTAAAGTAAAACAGCTTTTAATAAAAGTAAGCAATAAAAACATTAAAACGATCCGAATTAAAGAACTAAGCCCAGGCTTTGAGCCTGAATCTGCGAAAATGGCTGATATGCTGGTAAAATTGAAGCAGAAACAAGCGGAGCCATAGAAAAATACGCGCAAAAAAGTAGTAAATATAAGTTTTCTGCAAGAACATAGTCTACAACAAAGGTAATGTAACTAAAACTCAGCAGGTCTGTACTACCGTACCAGTTCAGTTTGGTGGGAGTGGGAACTTTTTGATCCCGCCCCGATTTTGGGATGATAATGATGAGATTGAGGGAATGATCCACAAAATTTTGCTTTAATTCCGCGACACTCCGCCCATCACCGAGTTTCGTCTCTATCAAAAAAGGGGCGGAGTTTCCGGTTGATCGTCCAAAGACGAAATATTACCGGCGCTGCTGGCCTCTATTTGGGGGTAGAAGCGAGAGAGAGAAAGAGAGAGAGCGAGGGAGAGAGAGAGAGGCGTTGATAGGCGGATAACGGAATCGTCGCGCGTTTTCTTTTCTTTGCTTATTTGGGGGTGGGAGGGGGAAACACGAAGTCGCCTCGCGACCGTCATCAATCACCATCGTCAGCCACAAGATTCAGCCAGTAGACGCGCACGCCGGGGTTGCGGTTTATTTTGCGCGCCCTTTTTCTCTCATTTTATGCCAATTTTGGAGGAGAGATATGATACAGTAATTAAGGGAGAGTGTGCTGATCGCTATGGTGCTTGATCAGGCTAGTATGGGGCAAGAAAAAAATATTTTGAGCCTGGCACTCGCAAAAGGCTTAGAAGGTGAGAAAATTGCAGAATCTAGATTATATATTACATTGTAGATATTACATAACCCCCCCCCCCCCCCCCCCCCCCCCCCCACCCACCCCCCCAAAACACACCCCCCCCCCCCCCCCCCCCCCCCCCCCCCCCCAAAAAACCCCACCCCCCCCCCCCACCCCCCACCAACAAAAAACAAAACAAACCCACCAAACCCGGGCCTACACCACGTCAGAGTACCATACAGTACGATAGAGTATGAAACCATACGGCAGAATTCGGTACAGGACGGTAAAGTACGATAGGTACGACATGATACTATAGAGTACGGGTGATACGGAAGCGTACGGTACAGTACGCCCGAGAACCGGTCCACGCCCGGGAAGGCAGGCTAGCGGAGTTGCTTTAGAAATCTGCTAGGTACGGTAGCTGATCTCTCGTATGCCCCTGTTGAGTCAGAGATCCACTTTGCAGCCGCACTTTCATAACCTGTTGTTCTTTCCGGCGCCTCTTATATCCATGCAGCGGTGCCCAAGATGTCCATGAAAAGTCGGAGATCATCAGTTCGATGGATCAAAAACACAGTGGGACGCACGTCATTTTCTATCCCTACAGCGTGCTAGAGCGGGGCAAGATGGAATCAGAGTTCAGACCTCGAAGGGGATGAGTAATGGAGGGACGTTCGAAACCAAAAAAGGGACAAAAAGGTCCTAGAAGCTCAAGCAGAAAAGAAAACGATATTCGATGAGCTTTCAACTGATGGGTTAGCAAAAGATTAAAGAAGCATCTAAATCTTGTTAAATAATTTTTATAACTTAGCTATTTCTAGACTACATAACGCATATTAATAATTTTATGCATTATGTCATTAAGATACCGTCGTGTCGGAGCGAGAAGAGAAAGAGATGGAGAGCTAGGGAAAGAGAGAGAGAGAGAGAGAGAGAGACCGAGAGAGAGAGAAGGGAGAGAGAGAGAGTAGAATGACGGGCATTAATGAGAGACCTGAAGTATTTATGGACAGAAAATTATATTTGCCGCAGTAACGAATAAATTTTGGGATCGAAAAACCAGGATTTTGGCTTTCTTTCTAGCTCATCATGCATGCTCAAATCAGCATGTCTAGCCCAGCGTTAGCGCATTGAAGGTATTTAACCTTAGCATTAATGACGAATTTTCCAAGATTTTATGAACGCAGCAAGGCCGAAAAAACCGTTTCTCCACTTCTCACTGATACCATGGGTTGCGGGTTCGGCCTGCAGACTGTGTGGAAACAAGAATTCCACCCAGAATCCCCATCCATCATCACACAGTTCAACGGTGAGCTGGGAGAGTTGACAGTCTTTCGCTCTTTCTGGTCTTCCTATGCCTCACTCTCGCACTATCACCGGCTCCCTCGCTTTATTGCCTAAAAAGTGCCCTTCTCGGCCTCGTGTGACGGTCGGTTCGGCCTCGAGCGTTATACGAGAATTGGCAAGATGGGTTTGGTTTTCACTAATTGTCTGTAAACACTACGAAATCAGTAGACCAAGAGAGAGAGAGAGAGAGAGAGAGAGAGAGAGAGAGAGAGCGAGAGAGCGAGAGAGAAAGAGATATATAGAGAGAGGCAGGGCTTTCAACAAGGTATAAAAACAATAACAGCATAACAAAAATACGAAAATAATTTCCAAATTCGGGAAGCTATTTTTGGCGTGATTTTCAAAAGTTGAGTACGAAAATCGTACCTCGGCAGGTTTGCAGTGCAAAAGACCGGACTAGGAATCGAGAGATCGCGCAAACAAACTTTTAGAGATTGCGGGCAGTGCAAAAACAACACACTATGGCAATCCGAACCTGGTGGTTAGGGGTTTGTTTCTGATTTTGGTGAGAAATTTAAAACCTAGGAAATTCTTCATTAGGGTTTTTGGTATGCATGAAACGCAAGGTCAGTATTTACGTGACTAGCTTAAAGTGACAGCGAACATCCATCTAGCGAGTCACAAATGGCAGACCGAGTGAACCGCGAACCACGCGAGATTTGCATTGAGCAGTGCCTGGACTATGAACTTTTTGCCCCTTCCCTCCGCCCGAATTGGCGCTGAACGGGGGTTGGAGGAGTGAAGCTGGTTTCTGCTTATTCTAGCCGTCGAAGCTTTTAGTTTTGTGGTTTCAAAGAGCAGAATCGACTAATTCTGATGGACCGGACGTGACAGTTACGCGTCAGGCCCATTAACGTTCTTAGTGAGAGACTTACTGAGTTGGCCCAACTGACGTAGGGCCAACTCTAATCCATTATGCCACATAAACCCGTATCGGGCGATTTATAGGGATTCTCAAAAACAAAACGGAGTTCTTGGTTCTGCTTTACTCATCCCTGTAATGCTTCAAGCGACAACTGGATACGTCGTTTGGAGCCTCGCGTGATGTCGGGGCCTATGCGACATGAGGGTCGATTTAGGCACTCCCGCCTCCTTTAGAAGCAACTTTTGCCGGATTCATACAACGTTGTTGCAGAAATACCATTTTTCTTCACGCCTGGCGTTTCGCCAGTTGCCAGAAAAGCAAAATATGGTTGCCTTCCTAGCCTCTTAAAACCGAATTTCCATTAAAGCTTGGCAGTGCTCGCTCTCTACACTCACCAAATAATATTTGTCCTGACACTTGCGGCGACTCGAGCTGTCCGACCCCGACCAAATCGGAAACAAGATTTTGCCCGCGTGGGCCCATCAATCAGTGGGTTTAGGGATAGAAATGGCCCGGGCGCTCTATTGGATATTGTGGAATGCACAACGGACAGTTGATAAGAAGCACACACCACGAAGACGACGACGATGCTGATAGCCATCCACAACAATTACCGGGTGTTGAAAGTCGGATTTCGGGGGCTTAAAGGGACTGTGTCGTGAGGGTTTTCCATAGCATAGTTTTTTTGAAAAATCCAGTAAAAAAAAACAGAAAAAAACTGCAAGTTTCTGGGTAGTATAAAAAAATCAAAGTCCACTGTCTCGAGCTTGAAGAATTCGAGTAGCCGTATGGGGCCTCAAGGGTGGACTGAAAAGCTCAGGTAGTCCACAACAAGTTTGTGAAATAGGCTGCCAAAAATCCCCCACGAAATTTTAAACCATGAATTTATGAAGTTGCTAATCAAGTTTTGCTGGAACCCAACGGGTTACGGTATTGTTATTACGACACGATGGATGCTAAAAGGCCTTCATCCCCTGACGAGACCTTGGTTCAACTAGCATCAATTTACATAACTTGGTTTATCTAAAAAAAAACCAACTTCAGCTTAAAGTACCCGACTACAGTGATTACGTGAAGCCTCCTTTCAATGGGGCACTCTACGGTGGTCAGTTTTCAAAAATTCGTTAAGTTACAGTCAGATTTTGCGCTTTTTCTGCTTATTTTTGATCCACTTGTGGCAAAATTGTGGCTTCTCTAGCGCGCAATGTCCGGGACACGATTTTCCCCATCCGGGCCAATCCATCAACCACCAGTCAGAGTCAGGGCGTCGACCGTTGCGGATGGTGGACGCGGGAAGTTGATCCGCGCACACAAGGAGTCCATGAGGCAAAGAATCACGTGAAACAGGGTAGGCAAGGTGTTGCAAAAATCAGAAAGTTGAGGTAATCGAAAAATTTAACGAAAAAAATCGTCTGGCGCGGCTAGAGCTGAGAACGTGAATCAAAGAACCAGAGCAGCCATTTCGAGGCACCACCCCTTTAAAACGACTAAAGTTGCTATAGATTAAATTTTAGATTTAGAAACTTTGGATTTTATGGGGGTCAAGCTCCAAAAAATACGCTTCATCTATGCTAATAATTACACAACTTTATTTAGAAAATTTCCAGCCCTGGACCTTCCTGTCACGCCACCTTTAAAGGGTTAGGAAAGACTAAAATCTTCCCCTTCCTTCCGCTAGATATCGACCGCTACGCTTATTGGACAACTCAAGTTTGTTACGACCGAGTGACGATAAGAGGTCGACTGCGGCTTTTCCCAACCTCTTTAAACATCACTTCCGGTTTGTCTTCGAATCATCACGTCTATTTTGAAACGTCTCCAAGCAGTCGGCTGACCCCGGCCATACCCACACAGCCGACTCGGGAAACATGATTGTGCCCGTGGATGGCCATCAATCAGCCAAAGTCAAGGCGGTCGGGATGGGGAGGGGGAAGAGGTGGCCGTTGTGGATCCACCCGGCCACTCCGGGGGTCGTCGGCGTGATAATCAAGCGCTATCAACCACAAAACACTTTGGATGGGGGTTTAAAGGGAGAGTGACAGTAAAATTACAGAACCGATCCGGGTTTAAAGGGCTATTGAAGGCAAAAATGCAAGGACAGGGAAAACGTGGTTTCAAGGGGGAATGACAGTAAAATGTCATCAGACAGCCCGGGCCGTGATTTAAGTGCTGGTGTGAAAAGGCTGCTTAAACTTCCGGATCGCGTTTTAAGGGAAGCATGACATTACAGTTGCTTAAACGTCCCCGAATGAAACTTAAAGGGAGAGTGACGGTAGCTACGGGTCTTTTTAAAGGGATGGTGTACGGGATCATCTTGCAACGCCCGAGCCCTGCGAAAAATTGAGCAGTGTTTTCACATTCATAGCTACTTACTGGGGCGCTGCAAAATCCCATTAGTTCTCTGCTCCTGATCTGGAGCTCCCCACCTCGAATACCTGCTAAATTTACCCAGCTCTAACGCTCAAAATAGTCTCCTGATCATCACCACCACAGCCACATTCTCCTGTTGATGTGCCCTTCACGGCTTTCGGAAGTGTGGTGGTGGGGCGACCCGATTTAGGAAGGGAAACACGATTGTGCCCGTGGAGGGCCATCAATCAGCCAGTTAAGGGAGAAAGAGGGAGCACGAGAAAGTGGAGGATGAGGTGCCCGATGATAGGCAAACGATATCCCACACGGTCTCTTCAATCCTAATAAAAGCTATGGAGAGAGAGAGAGAGAGAGAGAGAGAGCAAGAGAGAGAGAGAGAGAGAGAGAGAGAGAGAGAGATTTTTCGCGCCAGCCGACGTGTGATCAGCCACGCGATGCTCGCAGATCAGGGGACCTCGAAATTCTCGAGCTGGTCTTTTAAAGGGACCGGAACGTCTAGCCTGGAGTTAAAGTTTTAGTATGCGAAAGCGCTCAACGAATTGTTAAGGTCGTCATTATTTTCAACACGGAAATTTATAAAATTTCCAGCACAAATCTCGAAATCGAAGTTGATGAAGGAGAAAGAGAAGAAGAGCCGCAGTAATTAATATGCAACGCCAAAAAGGTCTACAGTATCCGAGTTACAGTATTGGTTTGCCTTAAATTTATAAGGGACAAAGCGTCATTAGGTCTCCCGCCGTACTCCTCATAGGTGCTACTTTGCTCGCAAAGACCGTCCCCTGTGACGTGCCCTCCTACTGTGCTTTTGGTTGGGACAGGGAGGGGTGAAAGAGAAGCGACAATGGGATATTGAGGGGGATGAGGGAGAATGGGATTGATATCTTAGCGAGATGATTACTGGGAGTACTGTAGCTGCAAATAGCACTTTTCGAAAAAAAAGCCGGAGGGGTTCCGAAAAAGCCGCCGGGGTCCTTATCAGAGACGCAACGCAACACGCCAAGGCATGCCACCCTTTAACACTATCATGATACCTTTAAAACCCTGACCATTTCCACGAAATTCAGGAAGCTCCAGAAACGGAACATAAAGTTAATAGATAAAAATTAATTATTAAGAACATCTAAAAATCAACTTTGTAAAATTCCAAAATTCGAGGGAGAATAGTGAAAGCGAGAGAACGAGTGCGAAGGAGTGTTAGGGTGAGTGATAGAGAGGGGAGAGAGAGAGAGAGAGAGAGAGAGAGAGAGAGAGAGCGTGAGTGCGAGTGAGAGAGACAGAGAGCGAGAGAGAGAGCGCGAGAGTGAGAGAGTGCGAGTGAGAGAGACAGAGAGCGAGAAGGAGTGAGTGAGAAAGGTGGAGAGCGAGAGCGAGAGAGAAGGCGGCACAGGTGGAGCACCAAAAACTAAAACAGTAAATTTTTCGACCCAAAATTCCGCGGGGTATTTTGCAGCTCTACCAATATTTCCACAAATTTCGAAGCGGGGGTTACGTTAATACAGATCAAGGACAAATAATGCATGAACAGAATTCACAGAAACACCATAAATCTCATTTTTCAGAATTTTCTGACAATATAAAAATATTTGCAACAAAAAAAGACACAAATTCTCAGAAAGTCATGTTTTAGGGGTGACGGAGGCCTATGCGAGGGCCTTTGTGAGGGGCGAACGATTGGCCTGACCGGGGGAGGGACTACAGGAATTTGGAGGGAGCAGAGAAAGGGCTGTGAAGACATATCAGAGAGTGGCTAGTAAATGGAGGGTTCAGAATTAGGCCGAAGGACTGTAGAGACCGAGAAATACCAAGAGACCCAGAGAAAGGCCAAAGTATAGGCCTAGAGAATTTGACCCCTGAGAGGGTGAAGACAAACATCAGAGGCAAAAATCAGAGGCCTTCCCGCAAAAAAAACGGACAGCGAGAGAGAGAGAGAGAGAGAGAGAGAGAGAGAGAGGGCGGGGGAGAGAGGCCTTCCAGAAGGCCTTGGAAAACACGGGCCTGCCATGTGCCTGTGGAAAAAATTGCATTTTAATGCGAGAATTGCGTTTTTTATGTAATTCTCTCGAATTTTGAGGATTTAAGACATTGATCATAATATTTAGGCCGCGCTTTACCTCAAAAAAATCGCGAATTGAACCAATCACGGGGCTAGCTGATAAGATGGTGACAAGAAAAAGGGTCTAGGGTTTCGGGGGCCTGTAGCAAAAAAAACCCTAGAATCCAAATTATGTAAACAGAAAAATGTGTTTAAGAACGTAAAATCAATTTACATAACAAAATCCCAATTGAAGTTAAATAAAATCTATTTAAACGTGTAAAAGTGACCAAGCTTATAAGCTATGAGAAAGTGTACTGGAATTCAAGCTTAAAAATTAAATACAGAAAATTGAGAATAAGCTTATACTATGGGACGATTGACCGTATCTAACAGTATCTAATGACTGAGCTCTGAAATAATACGATCAACAAAATTGCTAACTAAAAAACGCTTACAAACGCTTAAATTAAAATATCATTAAGGTTGTTAATCGCTCATACCTTTCCGCCACGTAAATCCAGTGTTGACGACCATCTTCGGAAATTATCACAATACTGCGGCGGTTTTCCAGAAGTAATAGGAGCACTTTTCAAGGTGCAGCCTTTGCAAGCCTCAGAAACAGTATTGAATGTGTACGTTGAACGCGAAAAAAATCGGCTTCCCTCTTCGACGCGAGGGCCTTATCAAAAAGGCCGATCAGGCGAGTGGGCGAGGCCCATAAAGCCACGCTTTCCACGAAATTTGATTCAGGGCCTAATTTTTTTGGGAGTGTCTGGTCAGTGCAGAATCTTCTTTGGTCAGTCTGGCAGACGAAAAGTGGCGAAAGGTCACCATTACGAGGGTTTTGCAACTTCTAGAAGTTGCACTTCGCTGTGGGTGGTCCCGAAGTCCAAAAATGATAGGACGACGTCAAGCGAATCAGATGAGATGAACTCACTAACAACCGGAAGACGTCGTCGCCGGACTTAGAATCAAGAAGAATTCCATGAATACTACAAAATTCGTCTTCAGGGGAGACCGCGATGCAGCCGCTCGGCATTCGCCCTTGCTGCACAAGGACCTCGAAGCTATTTAGTGCGTCTCCCAGCGGCTACATGCGGCTCTCATCAGGGGAAAAACATCATGGAAACGTCGATAGTTACGAAACGTCTAACCTAACCTAATTCTAAGTGCAACACGTGCTAACCTAGTCAATCCTACCTTACGAGTTCCTTTAATAAAACTTCAGAACCCAGTCGGCTATCTAATTATCGTTATTAACAGCTATCGACATTTTTGTTCGCGTCGGCTTTTTTAATATTTTCTTTAAGCACATATTAAAAGCCCCCATTTAATGTAAGCTTATGCTTACCCGCTATAATAGTAAAATACCTCATTTCAAGACCACCAACGCACTTTTCCAACCCCAAAAATGCCTCCCGTTTTCGTTCGGCCGCGTATGAAATCGAGATCTCGTTTTCAAGTTTTCGAACTTTCCCCTTCATTTTTCGGGCTATGTGGGTGGTGCGGAACGGCGAAATTGGGCCATCTTGCCGGGTCATCTCCGCCGTGTGTGGCTATGAAACAAGAAGCTTCTGCTTTCAGTCTCACCCGGGCTTCGTTTTCTGGGCTTTAAAAATTCTGGACTCTGCGGATGATTCCTTAGAATTTTTGGAGATTTTCGAAATAATTTTATTAGATGAACTATCTCGTCTTTCCAGAAATGCTCTTGCTTTTGGTGGTCGCCGTCATTTTTGGTAGTGTTGAAGCAGAGTTCAGCCACAATCGTAAGTTTTTATCGCCCTGGAATTCCACTAATTTTTGTACTTTATCGATTACCAATTGGTTAGACAGCACGCCATGCGTTACGTGCGCATTCCGTCAAAAGACTTAATTTTGACGTGATGCGCCCGTTAAACGTAAAGATGATGATCGTCAGGCTCTTGAATCTCCAGTTAACGAAGTGAAAGTCCTAATTTCCAAACGTCAGAATTCCGCAACTACACCTGTGTACGTCAGCCGGCCGACGGGCAGACGCAGTGCCGTTTGAAGTTTGACGAGAATTCCGATGAATGGGATGCTCTGAATGATAACGGATGCTTCATGGTAGGGCTCAATAGTTTCTTTGGTTTTTTCAGTAGCTTTTAATAACTCCCGTTGTCATGATTACATTTTTATAGTCTGGGCTGGGGAACTTGATGTTAAAAACTTAAATATACAATTATTACCATAAATCAATATATTTTTTAAGGAATTCGACCCGAAACGCAAGGAGACGCTCGAATTCTGCCCGCTGCAGTGCACTGACGCCGAGACGGCCTACATCGAGGCCAAGACACCGACCAACAACAATCGGTACATATTTTCTTTGGGTCTTAAAGGGTATAGAAGGCATAAAATTGACAACTTTGGTGGTTAGATCTAGACAGCTATCAGGGACTACAATTCTAGCTATTTGCGTTATTTTGCTATAGCAAAAATCTAAATGAATGCAAGTGTTTTTGGAGCTTCGCTTAGTTGTTCATGGATAAAAATGTCGATTGTGTCGCTTTCCCTTTTCTGAAATCCTTGATGACACGGTTCCTTTAAAATCAAAAAAGATATGACTTCCAAAAAGCGGTTTTTCTTTGGTCTGCCACGTAGCTGTTTGTTTCTAGTGGATTCTAGTCGAATTTGGCGCTTTGAGGTCCCGCAAGATGATGATTTTATTGAATTTCTGGTCGCAGTCCTGTTGGCGCCATCCCTTTAAAGCGCACGTTCAGGGAGGGGCCGTATACTCGTCCCAACGTGTACACCCTATGGACGTAGCGACCGCGCGCACTGCCTGCCCGTGCTGTGACAGGCCATTCCCCCTCCTTTGCGGCGGGGGCGCCCTCACCCCTGGCCAGGTTGTAGCTGTGGCTGACTGGTATCCATCCGGGCCTCCCGAGCGGGGGGCCCGGGTTCGACCCCCGGCCGCGGCAAATATCTTTGCTTTTCCCCGAAAAAAACTTGCCTGAACGTGCCCTTTAAGACGAAAATAGTAGTATTTGAACATGAATTATCTCTATTTTCTGTTTTATTCTGTTTCGTTCCAGTTGCGTTGCCTTCTTCAACTACAACGTCATCCACCGCAACACCGACTGGTTCCTGTGGCGCGCTGGCGATTGTATGAGCGTGAGTTCCTACGTTTTTCTTCTTTTTTTACGTTTTGAACTTTTACAGTTTGACCAGACGCAATTGTTCAAAATCACAATTTTCAGGAGGAGATCCAATTCCGCGTCGGCTGCACGTTCCCCTACAAGAAGCGCAAGTTCGACGAGAAGCGCAAGTTCAAGAAGGAGAAGAACTAATTAAGGATGAGGATTGAGTTGGATGGATTAAGAACTTAATAAATATTTGGATTATGCTTGTATTTAAGAGCGCTGGATACTTTTTTACGTTTGTCAAGTTTTTTCCAAGCGTCCCCGCATTCCTATCAACGCGGGATAGCTCCAGAAATCACCCGTTTCCTCAAAAAACCCTGCTAGCTCCCCACCAGCGCTGAATTGGTATTGTGCTTTAAAGGTATCTTGAAAACGAATCGCACGCCGTTTAGAAATTGTCAGGCCACTTTAAAAATGATTTCAAAATTGTTTCCTCAAGAGTCTTTGATAGTCTGCCTAGGTCTAGGATAGGCCGCACAGGGATCAAGAAAACAACTTTTAGATGGGTTTTCAACAGTTTTATGATTTTGCCTTATCCTACGCGTTACGGTAACCTATTTGGCTGTGTCAAATCATTTAATTTTGACTTGCCTGAATCTTGAAACATTTTTTTTGGCTAGATACAGAACACAAATGTGAAACACAAACACATTTCGAAGAGGTCGCTTATGACATTTTTTGCCCGATTCTACTCTTTTCCCACACTCCCACGTGCCCGGAAGAGAAATCTCACTTGCGAACGCTTCAAAAAAAAGCAAGCACCGTCAGGTACATCCACCGATTTTTGGCCCCAAAGGTGTTGCGAAACCGCCTGTGGCGACCACGGATTTTCAAAGAACCCGGCGTCCAAATTGAAAGGAAACGATCTGGTTTCCGTTTCATTCCGCATTCCCTCCGGATTCGCTGTACCCCGGCCTGGATCTGTACTTTTCTAAAGGCCCCCGAATCGCCGAAAATCGGCTGATTTTTGGCCTCGCCCCAAAAAAATGGGGCGGGTCCCGCAGCGGGGGTTTACTGGGGGGGGGTGAATAGTCGGGGTGAGGTGGTGTTGGCGAGTTCCGGATCCGGTTACAACCACCGGCAAAAGAGGGTGAGATGGGGTCGTGGAAGGAATAGCCGGAAGAAGCACTGATCTGTCAGCACTGATCGGAAAACGAGTAGCGAAAAGAAGCGAGAACGGGGAGCGGAAGTTAGTGTGTTGCAGTTGAAAGCAGAGAACGGGAACGAAATGGAGAACCTATCAGAAGAGGTACAAAATCCGGACTGGAAATGTCCTGTGGTCAACAACGGACTTTGAAGCGTAAACAGTCAGCTTTCTACCAAATTCAGCCACTTCCTAACCGAGTTTGCAACCACCTCGCCTATCGCTTACTCGGCACAATTTTAAAGCTGCTAAAAGGATTTCGCAGTGCGTAAATTCATTCATGTCAATTTTTTACTTAATTTGCTGAAATTCCGAAACGGCTATGAGATATACTGCCTTGAAAAATCGAGGTAACCGCGTGGTTAGTAACTGCAATTCCTTATTTGAATTATTTTGCAAAACATCTTCTGATCACCTTCTGATCTTTTCTGCATTGAAAACACGTGTTTTCCAGTGGGATATCGGAAAAATTCATGTTTAATCTTAGCATAAACGGTTCACAAAACAGCTCTTGTTTTTGGGGGTCAATAGGCAATAGCAGCTATGCAAGCAAAAACACGCCCATCATCCGTGCTAAATTTAGTTGCAAGCAGCCGCCAAGCGCGCTATAAAAGGCTTACAAGAGCAACACTAAAAGCATCTGATTTAATTAGTATCTTCGGTAGGCTCTCTAATATCTAGTGTTCTTAAGCGTTCACTTCTGCCGTTGTATGCAGCCTGATGCAATCTAGCCGAGGTTTTTGAGGAAGCCTTTAGGTCGCAAGAAATTAGCTATTGATTTTTTGATTCCTGATTTTTTTCTGTCAAGTTCACCGCTGCAGAGAGCGCGCGTCGCGCATCACCTGCGCAGCGCGATAATAGTGAATCCACTATCAAGGAAATTTATCTGCCATCCCCTCAGCTTCACTTCAAGGAGGAGGCTTTGAAACCACAATGGCAAACTTTTAACAGCCTCATACGCGATTTCCGAAACTATACGCACGCACTTTTCGGAGGAATGCAACCTCAACCCCTTGCGGAATTCCTCAATTTCCCACGCCCACCCTTCCTCCTTTAAAGTCTTTAAGAAACTTTGCACCTTGGTGTGCCGAACGCACTATTTTTTGCCACTTCCCCCGAACTCCAGGGCCCGGATCCCCGAAACCGCAACCCCCAGCCAATCGCCGCCGGCCCAGGTGGTCGCAATGTGTTTTGTTCAGTTTTCCCCCGCCTGGCTGCGGCTGTAGAGTCTATTCTTGGTCGACCGTTCGGAGTCCTGGCGCTAGAATTCAAAAACCACGCACCCCGGGGGCGTAAATCGACGCGCCTCCGCCCTCCATTTGCGAACTGGAGAACGTTCGAAAGAATGCGCCTGCGCGCGGCGCGCGGGCCATTCCATCCATTCCGCGGTTCTCCAAAGGTTCGGAAGCAACACGCACATGTTGAAGATGATCCCGGTGTTTTTGGAGCGGCTATTTTGCCTTGGCTTTCACCCAATTCCTCGAGGATGGCCAGCGTAAACACTTGGAAAACTAGCGCGAGGTTTCGTTTGCATTTGCATGTGTTGCGACTAGAGCATTTTGGACACTAGAGTGTATTTTTTGTGATCCTTGGTGTGATCATGAGTGATGATCTTTCTGATGGTAGTAGGCGATGGTATCCAGTCAATAAAAATTCAAACACCGAACTTAAAAAAACGCTTCGCGGCTTTTGAAGCCTGGCCCCGTATAGGATCTATAAAAATTATATAGAAGCAGCGTAAAAAGCAGGGCGTCTGTCCCTTTATGAAGCCAATCGCGCTTTCACTCTAGTCTAATTGCCTACTAGCAAGGCGGTCTGGACGAGATTTTTACCCGTAAAGTTTCGTAAAATTCGCGTATTCCTGCACAAGATTCCAAACCAGTATCACCTAATGACGTTTCTTTCCTATCCAAAAAGCCCTTCGTTAAGACTCTAGGTGCCGAACAACCTTACCAGAGTGCGCATGCAAATGCATACACAAACACAATTCTTTACATTAGGGAAACATTTTAATCGACGTAAATTCGTTTTTTGCGTCGTCGGTATTTGTCGATTCTAGGCCTCAAAAGTAGTCCATTTTACGGGCTTTTAGTTACTTAGTTCGCATTGATTCTTCTGTGTTACCGTACCCCTGCCGTAGTGGAAGTAGCGCTAAAAATTAAGACTTCTCTTCACGAGATATATTTATCTTGGATCGCCTCCTAGCCGATTCACGGAATTTTATGTCTACAGCGTCAATTTAATGCAATTTAATAAAGTGCATGGACCCTCCCGAGGACCGCTGTTGCTTACTTATGGCTAGACTTTATCTTACCCACAATTTTTTGTAGACCCCGGCTATGTGGTCGGGATTTTCGCTCCGCCATTCGATAGACCATCAAAAAATATACTAAGAGTTTTCATTGCGGTCCGAAATAAGGTAAAATAAAAAAGCTATATAGCTAAAAATATTTGTTGAACCACCGGCTGGGGGGTATAGTAAAGCTTTACCCTAATTATTCCTCTTCAAACATCCTAATTTTTACCGGTTATTGCCCTGACTATGCTGAAACTTCCAAATTCCTCCCAGCGACCGTAATCCGAAAAAGGTAGCGGCCGCACCTTTGTGGCTTTTTTGGCGTTGGGCCGTGTGGATGAGCCTATAGAATGGGGGGATGGTGTTGACCGATCGACTTATTTGGCGCGAGAAAGCCGATACTCCCGAGATCACGGTCTCCAGCTGAAGACACCCACACCCCCTCCCGACCCCCAGAATAACGCACCTCATTTTCACCTCCAGCTCTTTGTTCGGCCGGGAAGCTTTTGGTGCGTTTGGAAGTTGCGATTTAGTTTCGAAACTGAGAACACATTTTAATTGAATTTAGCGGCAAAAGCGAATTTGGTTATTTCTCATGGCTGCCGCTATAACCGTTGCCATTTGCCTACGTTTTGGGACTTTTTAAAGTTCCATGCGGAACTGGAATGCAGCTCAACTAGCCCCGGAAGGGCTCTGTAATGGATTCCTGCTGGCCGCCCTTTCCTTGTCCTTCCCAGGGGCAAGCAAACATTGACACCTTTAAGACTACCTGTCGCATACCGTAACCCCGACTACTGACTTTGCCTTTTGGCATAATTCCACTCCCGAAGCGTCAATGTAGTCTTGTCGCTGTTGAGGTCAATATCAACGTCGCTTAGGATAAGGACTGCATCTGTTGAAGCCCCCCTTGGGCAGAGGACTTAAATTTTTTGGCAAATAGCCGACGGCGTGAGAGACCCAAGCGTGAAGCGCACGGACCCCCTTTCCCCGTGTGACCGATTGATTTCTGCTGACCACACCCCTTTAAATAACATGAAAAGTTACTGTTTTTGTCATCCTTGCCAAAGTGACAACCATCTCTATTCCTTTCCTCATTTTCTATTTTTTTTCGCTCTCATTCGATTCTATTCTTTGCGTTTTGCTAAAGTTGCTACCACATTATATGCAACAATCCAAAATACTCCAAAATCTAGAAAGTGTCGCTGTCAAAGATACTGTATCTGAACCAGAGTGCCTGTGCGCACTTCGAGAACGTGCGCCGATTCTCGCCCTTGCTGGTGCCTTTAAGTTTGACAGCGCCGATATCACAATTTTCTAAAATAGGCCTAAATCTTCCATTAATTATATTATCTCTGGCATCCTTGCATGAATATTGTTTTGTTCGATTGTCTCGATGATCCTTTGTCAGTTTCTGTGTCGACCGCGAAGCTCTATCCCGAGGCATGTCATGTCGGCCATCCCCCGAAGTAGCGACAATGTCGTTAATGTATCGTTAACGTCATCAAAGCCATAGTTTGTAGTGGTCTAGAAGTTTCTTTGTCACCCGCGTTCCCCCAAAATAGGCCCTCAAGCGCGCGAATAGCCCGCTTCTCCCCGGGCTCGGCTTTGCAAAAAACAACACCAGACACCTTCCGTGGAATCGTTCTGTCTCTCGCTCTCTCTTTCTCTCTTTCTCTCTCTCTCTCTCTCTCTCTCTCTCTCTCTCTCGTCCTCCTCCTCCGCATCCTCATACTTCAGGTTCAATCCGGCCAAGTCGGCTTGGGAAAGAAGCCGAAAAGAAAAACAGGGGGATCCCTTTAGTCGCAAAAAGGCGAAGAACGCCCAGGGGTCCCCTGGAGAAACAGAACAAATATATCGAATGACCCCCGTTTAGAGGAGCCGGGCGAAACGAGCCACCCAGGAACAGGGATCCCCGGGGATTGGGACAAGGATCCGGGTGTGACTTGGGGCCCAGATTTGGGATTTTTGAGGCCGAACCGTGTGCGGATGGTTGGTGCTAAACTTGGGGTCCAGGCTTGGCGCGGCGTGGATTTTTTGCGAAGTTCCGAAGAAATTCAAAGAAGGACTTGTGTTAGGAGATTGGCTAGTCGAGGCTCTACCTATCGCATTCCATAGCAGCCGAGTTTAGATTTTTTGGAAAAAACCCAGTCGAGCGTACTGTACTAGCGTTTATGAATGCCTACATCATTTCAAAACATCTTTTTCCATGACCCTAGCAAGAGATAAGCTTCTTCTACAAAATTTCAATGGGCACCAAGTGATTATTTTTGTAAAAATTTGCAAGTTATGGTCGTTATAATAACCTGGATATCTCGATGGCCAAAAGGAAAGACGCCAGATACGACCCTTCCCGCACACAGCTACTTCGACAGCTACGGACGCGCCAACAGGCGTTAGGCTAGCGCTTCAAAGCAACAGGGGTGTGCACGTTTTGAGTCCGGGTAAAATAAAATGCGGCTTTTGGCGTATTTTGGAATGGCGCGTAACAAGACCTAGTCAACGAAACGCGTCGAATTTGTCACTTTTTTTTAAGAGTAGTTAGTTTTGGTTTTTTAAGAGTACCTAGTTTAACTATCAGATTTGGCCGCTTAGCCGCTTTTTTTGGTGGCGGGATATCTTCATAGATTTATTAATCTGGTCATTTGGTAGACCTTGAAAACAAATGCGAAATCAGCGCAAAATTCTGCAGCAGGCAAGCTTGGTTCCGTGCGAAAATGTGATTGGCTCCCAGAAACATTGCCTTGTTTTATATGATGGCGCCGTATGCCCCCTTTTCATTAATTAAATCTAACAAATCTACTTCTGGAATTCCGCAGCCAAACAGCCTCCGACTCCAAGGTTCACCGTCTGAACCCTGTACAGGGGGGGTCGTTCGACACACGTCTCCTTCGAACAGGGGCCTAATTGAGAGGAAGAGAGCTCAAACACTCATAACCAGTCACGGACCCTTGTCCCGACACCCACTTCAACAATACTGATAGCCCGAGGGGATAGGGGTGGATGGGGGAGACTCCCAACAATCTGTTCCCGGTGTACATAGTTGCATTTCGGAAGCGGCTTGAGCCCTGCACGAGCAAGCACTGTTGCGTTAGATTTTCAAAAAAAGTTTCTCTCCAATCCTGCCCCTCTGGCTACTGTAGCACCGTCTTATCTTGATGCTTATGCTGTTTTGTAGATCGGAAGTCATGCCGGGCTGGTCTTACTAGAATTTTCTTCCGGATCGGTTTGCACAAAATTGTTTAAAAAATGTATTACGTCACACCCACCGCAGCTTAAGAGATCCCGGTGTAGCCACACGTAATCTTTCGTAGCTTAGGGCAGCCTCGCATAGTCTTGTATAGCCTTGCGTAGCCTTGCGTAGCCTTGTGTAGCCTTGTGTAGCCTTGTGTAGCCTTGTGTAGCCTTGTGTAGCCTTGCGTATCCTTGTGTAGCCTTGTGTAGCCTTGCGTAGCCATGTGTAGCCATGCCTAGCTACCCGTAGCCTCGCGTGGCCCGGCTTAGCGTACGTAGCTTAGTCAGTCTGTCTCAGCCGTCTCCTGTCATAGTTAGAAGGGCTTGACCATTGCACTTGATGTGACGCGCTGAAGCGACTACCCGGAATTTTCCGGGGTTGGTATTGTTATATTCGCGCAAATTTGCCGTAGCGTAACGTATTAAAGTTTTTACCGTCATGGTATCAAACTTCTGCTTGGGTCAATATTTGCGTTTTGCAGTAGTACAGCTACAGTAGTATAGGGCAGCCTACTCGAACGCTGCTGTAGCGTACTGGGAACTTACTAGCTCACTTCAACGCTAGGGCTTTGGTAGCGGCATAAAAACTAGCGTAAATTCCCTGATCCCATTTTAAAATACGCGGAAGCCAAATTCCCATTTTTGCCAGAATTCCAAAACTAGCTTAGCAGCAATGCCCCACCCCACCCCTACCGTACCCCCGTTTCGTTCCGAAACTTTGGCGGGTTGATCCCTGGAACTTTGAGCATTGGGTCAGATGTTCCATTTTATTCCCAGCCAAGTGCCCATAGAAATCCGGGGCGATTCACCCCCAAGGGGCCGGATCCGGAATTCGATACCCCCTTGTCGACCCGGCCGTTCATTCTTCCGCAAAACCTCCCCTCTTCTTCCGCTTCTTCCTCTGTCTGTGGCTCGCTCTGTCTCGCTCTCTCTCTCTCTCTCTTTCTCTCTCTTTCTCGCTTCGGTTCGAGCGTCTGTACGCCCCGAAACAACGAACCCATCCAGTGGGCAAGGCAGAAACAGCACACCCCCGCAAACGACCACAGGTCGCGCCAAGGACCTCATTATTGGCGGAATTGAATTTTATCCGACCTGCAATTCCTTAGACGCCTATTTGAAGAGCTGAGCTGTCCTGACATTACGTTTCATCGTGCTAGGTTCATGCGGTTTTTGCCGGCTAAGCCACTTAAGACAAGTTTATAAGGAGACGTTTTTAGTGTCCTTGGTGCTCTCAGTGGGAATCAAGCCTGTAGGGTGTAAAATTTTGCACTGATCCCGAATAAGTTTCCCACATGCGCAATCGCGTTTTTCCGCGAGTTCTGAACGACCTAGAACCGAGAAACACTCAAAATCAGCCATTTTTCAAAGTTTTTTTTGTTTTGAAGCGTTTATAACTTTCGAAAAATTGCGACTCTGTAAATTTTAAATTTTTTTGGAGGAGCGATCGGGCGCACAGGCACTTCTGATACCCAATAAACCCGAAATAATTTCGCAAAAATTGATTTAAAGATTTTGTTTGTATGCTTCTGTTTTCCTGCTAAATATTAGATATTTTGGGGTAAGAGTTTACTTTCCTCCCCCCGACAGCCGAAGGGTCTCAAAGTTTTCGGTATTTTCGCTTATTTTGTCGGGATTTTTGCAAAGCCATTCGATAGCGCGTCGAAAAATCTATTAAGAGTTTTAATTTGAGCCTACAGTAATGTAAAATAAAAAAGTTATAGCCAAAAACTTCCGGCTGGGGGGTAAAGTAAACCGTAGCCTTATTTTGGTGATCTTTGGACCTTCTGCTGACTGGACATTTTCTACCCGGTCTTAAAGCGGCTCTGGCAGCACACCGATTACGGCATTTTGGGGACCGGGCAGAGACGCAGAGTTCTGTCTGCGTCTCGCCTCTGGGCGCGCTCTTTCTCTCCCTGCCGCGACGCACCCGACCGCGACGCTTCCACGAATCGTGGAAAAAGGGGCCTGCTGCCAGAGCCCCTTTAAATGGGTTGACAAGGCTAAAGTTACAAAATCCAATACCTTTAAGCTTTTCCTATTCCGAATTTCGTTTCTTGTTCTTCATTCCTTGAAACATTCTTGAAAACATTCATCGTTTCAGCCCAAACTACACACGCCTCCAGAATGGGTCTACAGGCACGGGGGAGTTCCCGGTTCCGTCCGAGTACTCTATTCTTGTTTCTGTTGGCCTTTCAGCGGGTGGCCGGCCAGTTGACTGACATCTGCGATCCTTATATTTGTACGTGTTTTCCCCGATTGGGGTTTTGAGGCGAAAGATCAAACCGAAAACGTGACACATTCCGAGAATTTTCTCGAACCATTGCGCAAAATCTTCAAGGAATGGGGCCAGCTTTTTTGTCAAAAAAGTGTCGATCGAGTAAAATGGACAAAATTAAATCTGAGTTTTTGCCTACAGATTCCCTGGAATTTGAAAGCACCCGCAGCACGCGACGCTCCCCGATCCTGTATTGCGTAATTGAATGATTACTAGTAGGGTATTTGGCCGGGTTTGATGCGCGGTGTCGCGGCCAGGCGTGGCGCGCGCCGTGGCTCGCGGGTCAGTTGAGTGCGTGTCGCGTTGAGCGGAGTTGCGGATCGTTGCACTGGAGGGCCAGTGCGCGTTGGGTCTCGCGGGCGAGCCGAGTGTGCGTTGCGTGTCGCTGCCAACGCTGAGGCCGTATCGCGCGTTGCGAGGCGAGCCGATGCGCGTTGCGTGTCCCTGCCTAGCGAGTCGCGCGGTGCGTGTCGTGCGTAGCTGGATGTGTGTGAGTGTCCCAGCCAAGTGGATGCGCGTTGCATGTTGCGGGGAGCCTGGTGACAGGCGACGATTCCTAATGATATTTCATTTCAGTCTGCTTCGGCCCGAACCAATGTAACGAGGGCTTCGAGTGCAACTTGCTGACGAATCAATGTTGCGTATTTTTGACTACGACCACTACAACAACAACTACCACTACAACCACTACCACAACTACAACCACGACGACAACAAGTTGGTCCAGGCATGATTGCTGCATGATTTTTACCTTACCTTATAGACACCAAATCGAACCTTGGTGAACACATTATATAGTGTGAATTTGGGTAGCGAGAAATACTAACATTATCTCCATTTAGAGAGCAAAACGTACCTTTCCGTAACTATGGAAACTAGGGAGGAAGAAGAGAGGGCGGGAGAGAGAGAGAGAGAAAGAGAGAGAGGGAGAGAGAGAGATAGAGAACCATAAGTCTATTTTTATCCCCCATTTTCCCCATAGATTTTAGCCCTAGTAACTCGATTTAGCAGCGGACACGACAACAACTACGACAGCAGCCAGTACGCCTTTGATTAGGGTGTGGACTAACCGGATATCCTTGCCTGCCTAACACGAGTTATGCCGATTTACTGTCTGTAAATAAATGTTTTTCTCTAACAAATTTTGCACAGAAGAGAATGTGACTAACACCTAATTACATTTTTCCGCGGCTTCTATCGCTGTTGACTTTTAAAGGAGCTGGCAAGGCATGACAATGGATTTTGCGGTCATGTGGATTTTGCAGCTTGTCCCATTACCTGGAAAATCCATAGTCGCGCTTGCCTGTTCCTTTAGTACCTTGGTACGTAACCGTTATTCGTATTTTTATAGCCACCACGACTACTGAGGCGTGCTACGACAAGGCTTGTAAGTTCTTCTTGTAAGTTTAATAAATACCTTGTGACATTTAGCAACAAACGGCCTGTCGGACTGCGCAAGAAGAGCCTTTCTCTGCAATAGTCCGAACTACTACGCGGTGATGACGGAGGAGTGTGCGCTGACGTGTGGGCGGTGCTCGACTAGTAAGTCAGATCAATAGAAAATAGAAAAAATTGGGAACCCGGTATCCCAAATATGTTTTTGACGAATATTGGAAACTTCAGCTTGCGTGGACGCCGGCTCTAACTGCCTCGCTCAAATCGCGCTCTGCGATCTACCGCAGTACTACAGTATAATGTCGCAGAACTGTGCGCTGACATGTGGAAGGTGTACCGCTACGTCGACAGTTAGTAAGTTACTACCTTAAAGGGCACGTTCAGGGACGTTTTTTTTGGGAAAAAGGCAAAGCGTTTTGCCGCGGCCGGGGGGTCGAACCCGGGCCCCCCGCTCGGGAGGCGCGAATGGATACCAGTCAGCCACAGGTGCAAACTGGTGAAGGGCTGAGGGGCGCCCCACGCCGCAAAGGAGGGAAATGGCCTGTCACAGCACGGGCAGGCAGTGCGCGCGGTCCCTACGTCCATAGGGTGTACACGTTGGACAGAGTATACGGCCCCTCCCTGAACGTGCGCTTTAAAGGGATGAGGCACCCCTTTCCCGCGCCTAATCGATTGAATTATGCCGGCCTTATCTCTTTAACGATACACCCTGTGATCAACGCGATAATTTGTGCGGTCCTAGAATCGAAAATCTATATAAAAAGCTTATATTTTAGCCTGCTCCGACCAAGGCACCGGATGCGCCGAGCGATCATTCCTCTGCTTCGAAAATGGCTACCGTACCCTGATGGAGCTGGAGTGTCCGCTGACCTGCGGTTATTGTTCGATCGTGAGTTCATTTTGCGCTGATAAAGTTAACACCAGCACTCGATTTTTCAACTTAGATTAATTCCGTTCCTTTTTCAGAGCTCGAGCACCGATTTTTCGCTTGAGGCCGCGCTTCAGGTATGGTCTTTTGCAAATAGAACTAAGAAATAGCATTGGAATTCTGGAAAATTCTTATTTTAGTTGATCGCATTTAAAACAATCGGGTTTAGGCTCAGAATTCCGTCCAAACCTATCTGCCATCTTCGGCCCTACAATCTGTTAACAGCATTCTACAATCTGGAGCTATTCAAAAAGCAATCGATACGGCAAATGACATACGAAGTGGAAGTAAGTGTTTTAAATTCCATTTCGTGCCTTCTTTCAAAGCTTAAAATTTGCTGATGCGAAAAAATTTTTTGTCTTTTCTACGCCGCTTAGGTTAATAGCAAATCTGTTTTTTTTGCAGAACTTTCCATCCCCAAAATCGAGATGGTCACCGTGAGCACCTATCAGGTATCGCATAAAAAATCTTTGAAACCGGAATTTTAGGTGAACTGCAGTGGGAAACGTTGCAAGCCGTCGAAAAAGTGGAAAAACGCTACTTCTACCGTAATCCGGAAATTCAAACTAATTTTATGTACCGTTTTCAGGAAATCCTGCACCTCCCCGAGCCGCCTGAAGAATCTTTCCGGGTTGGCGAGCCGGAATTTGGTAAGAATATCTACTTCAACATTAAAAATACTCAAACGATTTTTTTATTTAAGTAAATTTTTTCTAATCCTTAAATATCAATTATTGTTTTCGATGAAAGCTACCTAGCAAGATTTAGGAAATCACGTTCGATATTCCCCAAGTTCTTCGCCAATTTACAACCCAAAAATCATCCCAATTCCGTCAGTATCGCCAGGTATTTCAAGTACCCTAAATCCCAAAATTTTCGTTTTTATATCGCGCTCCCTTCATCCCACCGAATAGCCGGGCATCGACAGAACAGGTTTGTTACTTTTTAGTGAATTTAATCACTTTCTAACCATTTTAGGGCATTTTCCAGCCTTTCCAGCAATTCTTTTCGGTAGGGTTGAGTGAAAAGGACCTCACTTTGATAATTCTAATTATCACAATTCTTAGAAAATACCTTAAAAACCCGTTCCTGAGTTCATTGTCACGGCTCTTTATCGTTTTTCACAAAGATTTTCACGTTTTTACTTATTTCACGATTTGCTTCTTATTTCCGCACTTCACATCAACCAAAAAAAACACCACTCGCAATTACACGAATCTCACTCAGTTAATCCATTTAATAAGCTTTTTTACTTTTGATTTTCAGAACCTCAACATCCCCGCCGTTGCGCCAAACTTCCCGTTGCCTTCCCAGTTGCCAAGCTCGGTTTATGGGCCGCAACCTCAACCATCCATGAACTCCGGAAATTATGGGCCGGTGGTCTCGAATTCGGTTGTGGTGGGTAGAAAATATTAGAACTAGAGAAAATTCACAGAAAAATACAACTCAAATAACGAGAATCGCTGGAGCTTTGTGAGAACTGTGATTACTAGGGTTGGTATCGAAAAGCCTGGTCACTGTAGGTGTGAAACAAGTTCACGAAAGTGCTTATGATTATCCACACACAGACACTTTTTTTTATAAAGTTGGGTTCTGTTCTATTTCGCGTGGGGGAAAAAACTGTGCGGGGGGAATATGCTTCGCGGAACCTTCCATCTTTTCGCTATTTTCTCGGGATTTTTGCAACACCATTCGATAGAGCATCAAAAAATATACTAAGAGTTTTTGTTTTAGCTAAAAATATTGTAATATAAAAAAGTTATAGAGAAAAAAACAAAAAAATATTTTGAAACTGGTTCCGAAATGTTAGTTTTCGGCATTTTCGCCAGTTTTTCGATATTTTGAACCCGTCATTCGATAGAGCATCAAAAAATATACTAAGAGTTTTAATTTCATCTAAAAATATTGTTTTATAAAATAGTTATAGCAAAAACAAGGTTTATTCGGTGTTTCCACATGGGATCTTCCAAATCCAAATTTTCGTACTGTCGACGGTGCGAACAATCTCCAATCGCCCTGTCCGGTCGCTCCCCTCCCTTCCACCCGATATTACAGTATGCTGGGCCTGTGGTCCCCAAAATCACAATCCCCTACTGCCCAACCGCCTCCTTTGAAAAGAGCTGCCACTAATTCGCCTAGTGCGCCTACTCAAGGACCTGAAAGTCCTGACAAGGCCATACATGGATTCATTAGTATCAGTCCGCCCGAAGCTTTCCCTGACCCTACAATTCCACCTACACCCTATTCCTTCGAAAATTCAGACCAATTCATGACGGCATTGATTCTTATTACAAAACTCCGAGAGCAAGGCCAAACTATTCAAGAACTTCATGGGCTGGTTGCTTCAATGAACCAGCAAATTGCTATGCTAAACCAAACGGTCCTCACTCTTCAAACGACGGTCACTGAACTCAAAGAGCGTCCTTCCCTCAAACTACCTACGCTTCGAAGGTTGCTTCCAATCTCCCAACCATCCCTTTGACCGCCATGTTCAAGCAAGTCATTCGGGACGAACAGGCTTCTTCAGAATATGAACGTCAAGTATTCATACGAGGGAATGCCTGAGGGTCTTACGCCCGATAAGGATGCCGTTGTCCAAATCTCTGGACAATCCACGCCCACAAAGGTTTTTCGTCTAGGGGGCGCAAGACTCCCAACTTCCAACGCACCCCGTCCCGTCATTGCTGTCTTCGAGAATCAGACGGAGGCACAGAATTTCCTGAAAACGGTCAATACCCCGAAAAACCGCTCGTCGGGACTCCAGGCTCGCCCGAACTACTCACCTTCCGACACGCTCTTGTACAAGCAGGCCTGGAAAGAAGCCATCGACAAGAACAACCAAGAGAAGCGAGCGATCTGGACAGTGAGAAACTGCAAAGTTACTCGTCGCCAATATCCTCAGGGCATGGAACCATCCCCATGGACAGTTCGCCCAATCAAAAATTCAACTTAATCCAGCTACTTCTACGTCCCATTCGCTCCATACGCTACTTATTAATTCCTGCTTGCTCTACCCTAATATCTCTAGTCTAAATGCCCTTCTATTATTCAACCATTACGATTTTCTTCCTGGGCTCATTGAATCGCCGACCATCGCTGAGCCTTTCAGCGTTCACCAGTCAATCGATTTCTATATTTTGCTTAGTCACCATCGGCCCATTCCCCTCCCCCACAGGCTAAGAGATTTCCTCCGTGCCTCCTTTGAAGAAATAAACCGGCGAATAGCGGGGACCAATCGGAACACTATCGCAGAAGAAATTCGAAGAACATCTATTCGCTAATTTTGTGCCCTGGGTGTCTTGCTATGCGATGACTTCAGCTGCTCGCCAAATGTGGTAGAGGTGACAAATAAAGCAGTTCGCTGCTCTTTTATATTTAAAAAGAAATTTTTCATGGCAAAATTCCAAATTTCTGCTCTAGAAACAATTCAGCAAGACTTCGCTCGACGTGTATGCTACCGGTCGCGTAGGTCTCCTATTGTTCGGCATGTACTCAATCCAATCTCGAACCATTGAACCATAGGAGAACCGCGGACTTTCTTTTTATTTTTCTTTCACAAGATTCCTTCTCATATGTCTGAAAATACTTTCTTTAATGCTGCCCCTCTAGAACCCGTGGTCCTAAAACCAAAACCAAAATCAGCCCTATACTTGCTCAAAAAAACCTCTGTCAAAAGCTTTCTTCTCCTCTCGCGTAGATGCTCCCTTAAATTCTTGTCCCCAAACTGCCATTATATTCCGTCTAAAGTCTTTAAAAATCATCTTTCCCGACTTATCCACATCTCCTATCTACTAATGGTGTTCTCGTCATTCTACTCTTCTATTCCATTCCCCCTCTTTCACATCTTCATAATATTTACAATTAATCATAATTTTCCCCTTATTTATCTATCCTCTCCACCACTCTATTTACACCTGATTCCTCACACTGTAAGAGTTGACTTTGTGAACCTTGTGTTGAGAATAAATATTATTATCTCAAAAAAAAATATTGTAATATAAAAAAGTTATAGAGAAAAAAACAAAAAAATATTGAAACTGGTTCCGAAATGTTAGTTTTCGGCATTTTCGCCAGTTTTTCGATATTTTGAACCCGTCATTCGATAGAGCATCAAAAAATATACTAAGAGTTTTAATTTCATCTAAAAATATTGTTTTATAAAATAGTTATAGCAAAAACAAGGTTTATTCGGTGTTTCCACATGGGATCGTGGCGTCGAAAGCTATTTTTCGACATTTTCGATAACTTTCAAAAATTTCTTTAATGCCATTCGATAGAGCGTCAAAAAATATACTAAGAGTTTTAATTACAACTCAAAATAGCATCATGTAAAAGAGTTATAAAAAAACGAAGAAAATTTCCCCCCGCACAGTTTTTTCCCCCACGCGAAATAGAACAGAACCTAAAGCTGTATTTACGACAAAAAAATGCTAAAATCGTCCAAAAGACTTCAAACCGGCGGCCTGGGGTCGACAGTCCCTTTCTTCAACCCTCCCCCTCTTCCCACACTTGCCGCCCGGTTAGCTCAGTCGGTAGAGCACCAGACTCTTAATCTGGTTGTCGCGGGTTCGAGCCCCGCATTGGGCTTACTTTTTGCTTTTTGCGTTAGAATTTCGGACCAATATCCTACAGTGGCTTTTTGAACTATTTTTGCTCTGTTCATTCGCAAAACTTCACTAGAGTGTTTCTGTTACATCTATAACGTCCTAAAAAAATTCTAGGTCCATCCTCCTGCCGCAACGCCATCGCCTACCGGTGCTGAATATGTGCCTAGCGCCGGCGAGATTCAGATTAGTCAGGTGGGTCTAACAATAAGCGAAGAAAACCGGAAACCTCTGAGCATTTCTTCGACTTCCGGTCATTTTAGGCCCTGCAAACACTCTCGCTCAACCCGATCCTAACGCTTTCACAACTGCTCGTCGGCGTTGGCAAGAATATGCAGCGGATGCAAGGGCCGGGTAGTAGGTGTGTATTTATTTGTAAGTCCGTCCATTTTTGTAGTTTTTCGATCGTTGTCATCCATTATTTTTAGCCCAACCCAACCACCAGCTTCAAATACTTACATCTCAAACCCGAACAGCCCGTTTTTCGGACCCAGAAGGGCGAGAAACATGCGAAATGGCGAGATCAGCGACAAGAGCCGAGAGATACTCCGCAGTAGAGTGGTGAGTGTTTAATTGAGAACAAAATAAAGTAGAACGAGAGCGCGGGAGGGAGAGAGAGAGAGAGAGAGAGAGAGAGAGAGAGAGAGAGAATGAGAGTGAGAGAGAGGGAGAGGGAGGGAGATACTAGGAAACCCACATTTCAGGAAGCGCTACGAGCAACTGAAGGCGAAACAACGGCTGTCAAAAAGTTATCTGGCTTCCTGGCTGCGATTCGGCCGGAAGAAGAGTCTAAATTGACGCTCGTCGAGCCGGAAGAAGCTACGGTTAGGAAAAAAAATATTGATCTCTTAGGATTTTTGAAAAATTAAGTTAGTCGTCGTCGTCTAGGCAAATTAGCGTTATTGATTTCATTTTATTTTATTTTTAGACTCATCTGCAGCCGACTCAGCTTTTTGCCACCGGCAAGAGCATCACGGCAGAGGTAAAAGTCATTGCAATTGTGTCGTTTGCCCTGATTAACTATATTGCTAGTAAAAATCAATGAAAATTGTCAATGCCAGCTCCAACAGCTTGCTTTTTCAGACCGACCCGGTCCCTGGGACAAGTCGCCGAAGCCGAAATCGTAGCCAAAAGCAGCTGGAAGACACCATGTTGCTGTTCAATGAAAATGCATGATTTTCATGAATGCGTCACGCCATCCAATGACATAACTATCATATTTTGTGTTAGGATTGAATTACCAACAATTTCCCGAATTTCTTTCCCACCCTACGGGCCTTCTCCTCCCTATTTTTTCGTGCTTTCAAAAAAAGATTCCTTTCCCCCAAAACTTCTTCTGTGTTCCACCGACGGGTTCGACGACTTTCCTACGGCACTCTTTTCTGCAATAAATAAATAATTTCAGTTTTTTGATGCCATACTTTTTATGTTAAACATTTATTAATACACGAATTTAATTGAAGAATTTATTTCTTGTCGTTATTGTTGTTGTTCTCGTTCAGCCGGGCCAACATTTTAGCAGGGACATCCTGGCCGAACGTGCTAAAAATCTATGGGTTTTGGGCTACACGATTGGGCTTGAAAATCGTGAACTAGGTGGCTTCAAAATTTGCAATAATTAGGCGCCAATTCTCATTTTAAATTAATTTTTCGCAACTCCTTACTAGGTCCAGGAGACGACAATATGGGTCCAGGGGCGTAGCCAGAAAAAAATTTCGGGGGGGGCCCCGAAAAATTTTTTCCGAAAAACTCAAACAATTAAAAAGAAAACAGCGCCGCAGGCAAAAAAATTTAGAAACAAGGCTATGTAGCTCTACAAATAGTCGTAAAAACGTGAAAAAATAGCGCCGCAGGCAGCAAAATTTTTGAGAAAATAAAAATCATAAGGGTCCCCCCTTATGAAATTTTCGGGCCCCGGCCGATTTCGGGGGGGGCACCGGGCCCAGGGGGCCCACCTTACGCTACGTCCCTGTATGGGTCCCAGGCTCGGCCTGCTCGAAAAGCAGCTTTTCGAATTCGGCGGGATCGCGAGTTGACTGAAAAAGGTATTATTTTAAACGGAAAATCCAATTATTTTTTTCGAAGTGTATAGGCAATAACAAATAATAAATTCAAAATAACTTAACTCCACAACTTAATTAAAAAAGAGCTGTAGTTTCAAGAATTACGTCTCAGGAAAACAAAATATTTTTCGATTGAAAGTATCATTTCAAGTTTACCTGAACTTTTGGCCGCATGAACTCGGCGAATTGCTCGGCCGGATAGCCAGCCACTTTGTCTCGGTTGGCATATAAAACGACGGCATCTACATACGTGGATGCGTTGATCAGTCCATCGCGGTAGAGGGGACCCCAGCTGTAATGTATGACTTTGGTATGATCAGTAAATTTTAAGCAAAACTTAAGCTAAGCTAAGCCTAAGCTAAGCCTAAGCTAAGACTAAGCTAAGCATAGGCTAAGCATAGGCTAAACCTAAGCTAAGCCTAAGCTACGCCTAAGTTAAGCGAAGCTAGGCCTAAGCCAAGTCTTGGCCGAGCCTAAGCCAAGCCCAAGCCACGCCGAAGCCAAGCCTAGGCTA
Organism: Mesorhabditis spiculigera; assembly: GCA_958295435.1. Classification (NCBI taxonomy): domain Eukaryota; kingdom Metazoa; phylum Nematoda; class Chromadorea; order Rhabditida; family Rhabditidae; genus Mesorhabditis; species Mesorhabditis spiculigera. The sequence goes on along the minus strand of CATQJA010002702.1, from coordinate 1,406,336 downwards.
AGCCTATGCTAAGCCTAAACTAAACCTTAGCTACACCTAAGCTAAGCCTAACCACCCACTTCAATTGCCAATGCAGCGGGATCCCAGCCACGATTCTAGCCTTGGGGCCGACGTGCTGACGCAGGGCTTTTAGAGTGGCGGTGACAGAAGTCGGGTGATAGCCATAGTCACGCCAGATTGAGATGCCGTTGCTGGTGCCGATCTGAACACCATATACAATTGAGATTTGCAAAACTTATCTAGAAAATGAAATTCTAGATTTTTCGATCCAAAATTCTGATGAAAGTAATAAATTTTGTGTAATTGATGATTAATTAATGTAGTTAATGTAATTACTGAAAATAAATGATTGTAATTAAAGGTAAAATTAAAAAGAAAAGTTGCAAAGAAAAGCAAAAGAAAAAGTCGTAAAAGAAAAACAAGCAAATACCCTTACCTTAGTCAATCGATCGGCGGCCCCTCTGAAGCAGGACAGCGCTTTTGCGGCTGTGAATGTGCTAAAACATTTGATTTTTTAGGCTGCTCTTTCAGATTTTAGTTTTTAATTACCATTTTTATTGCTTAAACTTACTCAACGCCCACGTGTTCAGCTGCGGCAATGGCAGCCAAACCGTTATTCATATTATGCTGTCCTAGCATTGACCATTCCACTTCCGCGCTTTCCTTGCCATCGATAAGCACCGTGAATTTGGAGAAGTCTTCTTTTAAGGCCTTTCCGGTATACCTACAAATAAATTAATTGTTGTAATTGTAAGGACTTTTGTAAACGCCTAGCTTGATTTATGTAAAAATACCTTTCATCAAACAATAAAACGTTTTTCTATCGAGATTTGATGTATGGCTCTGCTCAGTTTATACAATTTTCCGAAAATTCTTACCCTTCACTCCCAAATTTCTTGGCAGCGCAGTGGATTCCGCGTGCTTCGATGCTTTTCACCGATTCAGAGTTGGCCGGGAATACCAGAAGGCCATCTGAAAATGTTTTACGTAAAAAATTGGAATTAATTTAAGGCGAAAATCGAACCATCTTGCAAAAAAGCATCTTGGCCGCGCCGCGGTTTTGGTCGGGGCACCCTTCTTCTATTCTCTCCCCCTGCCCTCCCTCGCCGCCCGGTTAGCTCAGTCGGTAGAGCACCAGACTCTTAATCTGGTTGTCGCGGGTTCTAGCCCCGCATTGGGCTTACTTTTTGCTTTTTGGGTAAAAAGTTTGTAGAAGCATTCGAGAGTGGAAATCTATCGTTTTTCACATTTGAAAGTGATTGTTGCCCTTTGTTAAGTCGCAAACTGGACTAGAGGATTACTGTTAAGATAAGGCCAGTTTCAAAAAGGTCTTCGGCAATAGGAAACTTTTTAAGGTCAATGCGTTCCAGCAAAAAGGATTATCATCAGATTTACGGAATTTATCAAATTTTACCAAAATCGGATTTATAAAAATAGGAGTTGCAATTAACTTACTAGACGGCACCAGCAGCGTGCAGCTGTGGAAGGCAGCTTCAATCGCTTCCAAATTAGCATATACGGAATTGTGGTCCTCTTCGACGTTGTTGATGATCAACTGAAGGTATTTGCATTCTCAAAAAGCCATATTTTACAGTTTTCGGGCGGTAGTGCACAAATTTCGGCCTGGGGTCCCAGAACGACGTCTTGTACTCGTCGGCCTCGATCACAAAGTAGGGTGATGCGTCGGTGAAGTGGAAAGAAGTGCCGAGGCTCTCGGCTACGCCTCCTGAGATTGGATGTAGATGTCGGAATTAATTGGGCAACCTATTAAGTAAGAAGGCTGTTTGCCGGCCTCTTTCAGAATGTGGGCCAGCATGCTGGCCGTGGTCGTCTTGCCGTGCGTGCCCGAGACGCCCAGCACCCATTTGTCACTAAAAATCGGCTGTTTCATTGGTGGTTTTATCAAAAGTTTCTGTAATTAGAAGCAGACAGGCTTGAAGAGATTATTGAGGAGAAATGTTCTATACTTAAAAATCGGCAGACGGAGAGCTTTTTTCCGAGTATACCCCCGATGGGAGCAGACAAGCTAGCAGTGTCTTTTGAGGAAAAGACGTGAGCTTTCGCGCTAAGTTATTTAATTATTGTCCAAAATGGGCAAGCTCGCATTGATTTTTGTGGAAAACGTAGACAAATACTTTATACCTAATACCCATCTACAATATTACTTAAAGTATACCTAATAAAGTGTTGCTTACCGTAAAATATATTCACCAATAAAGGCCGCCGCCGAGATGTAGCGAATGCCGCTGGCCAGGATTTGCTCCACGATCGCCTCGCCCCGTATGTGGGTGGTGCCGATTAGGATCAAATCCGGGGCAAAGTTCTCAATATCGGAAAAGTTGTAGCCCTGAAAACAGTAGGTTTGACTAAATAACAAGTGTAATAAGTACATTTTTTATGATTATGGTATTAAACCATAAGTATATCGATTTTCCAGTAAGCTTAAGGTATACCAATGATATTTCGATGCCTTGCTCCTCCAGCATCGGGGCGACGGGCGGGTTCTTTCGCCAATCACATCCTCGCACTTCGATGCCCTTTTTCCTGAAAATGACTGAAGTAATATTCTTTAGCAGGCTAGCGGGGATTCTTTGAGGGCACATGCTGCTTGTTAAAGGGCACGTTCAGGGGCGTTTTTTGGAAAAAAAGCAAAGGTTTTTGCCGCGGCCGGGGGTCGAACCCGGGCCTCCCGATCGGGAGACGCGGTCGCATACCAGTCAGCCACAGGTGCAACCTGGCGAGGGGGCGAGGGGCGCCCGACGCCGCAAAGGAGGGGAATGGAATGGCCTGTCACAGCACGGGCAGGCCGTGCGTGCGATCCCTACGTCCATAGGGTGTACACGTTGGGACGAGTACACGGCCCCTCCCTGAACGTGCGCTTTAAAGAGTCTTTTTAAGGGACCAGGAAGCGCCAGAGTCGACCCCTTACGCCAAATGGGTCGTGGCACCTCTAACGTGCGCTAAAAAAACAGCCTTAATAAACAGTACAGATCAACGGCAAAACGGGAAAATTAGCTTCCCCGTTAAAAAAAATCGGAGTTTTCGGGAGTATTTTTCGCTTTGTGATCCTAAAAACCCACTTGGCAAAAATGGCAATCGACCCGGTCAGCCGGCCGCATATTCCGAGAATGTACAGTTTCCTGAGACTAGAATCCATTTTCCGAGGTGGTGGTCCGATCGCTCTTGATAGCTGTGAAGGTTTCCGTGTCAGTTTCGTAGCTATTTATCCCCGGCTAGCCCCAATCAAGGTCAGCGCGACCGGGGGCCAGACTGAGGCGTTCGCAAAAGTAGCGCTAGCGCGTTTTTCTGCTCAGCTCGGGGATGATGTGGATAGATAGATATGGTCGGGGGAAGCCACCAGCCATGTCATGGCAGCTCTCGCAAAAAAATTCGCGAGGGTACCTCCATTTTTTGGCAAATTTGGCTGCAAGCGGAAAAAAGCGTTCCGGCTCCTGGAACGCAACATTCTTCGAGATAACATCTTAACGACGCCGGAGAAGGCGCAAAAAAATGGTGTATCTTGAACAAGGTCAAGTCGGCTATCTGAAATTCAACTGAAAGATCAAAAGAAACCATCAAAAAGTGTGTTTCGGCCTCTGGAGATCGCAACACTGCATCGCGAGCGATACCATCTTTGGGAGCGACCTCAAGACACAGTACCCTCGCAACACAGAAAAATTGCTGTGTTTTCAGCGGCGTTGTGTAGATACCATGACAACGACTCGAAAGAACTATCAAAAAAATGTGTTTCGGCCTCTAGATATTGTCACGCTACTCGAGATTATATTTTCAAACGCGACGCCACAGAAATATCATGAAGGTGGCTCGAATGAACTATCAAAAAGTGTGCTTCGCATCTGCGAGGTACCTTATAAAAAGGGTGGTAGGGAGTGTTTTTCATTTTTTTTGTTTTCGGCATGAATTATGCAAAATCAATACTTTCTGAGGTCCTAGACGGGGCCAGGGTGGAAAAGCCGCGAAGCGGTTTTTCAACCCTGGTGGTATCGCTAGGACTGAAAAGATTCGGGTATAGGAGCACAGGGAGATTAGATGCGTCTTTAAAAAAGATCATGAAACAGGTTCAAGCTCCAAAAAACTAGCGATATTGATGCTCGATTTGACGGAAAAATCTCAATACTTTTAAAAAGTGGTTTAATGCGCAGTTAATGTACTCAAGCATCATTGGAAAAAAAATCTAAAATTTGATTTAGCTTCTGCTGGAAGCTATCCAAAAATCGAGAAGCCAGATCACATTCTAGCCCAAAAATCGGTCTTTTTTGTGTGATTATCAAGAGGGAAACGGTACTACAGGCTTTTCAGACAGAAAAATTTAATTTGCGAGGATTTCAAATCGTTTTTATCCTCTTTTTCTTCTCGATTTCGTCATGCCCACAAGTTTTTCAAAACCAAACAGCATGTTGATTACTGTTTTTTGATGTTCGCAAGCCGGCGTAGGTATTGTTTGCATTGCTGTATAATCATGTTAGCTAACCTGTCAAATCCGACTGGCAAATAATGCTTTTCCAATCACAGCAGTATCGCAGATAGCAAAACACCCCTGCTCACCTAACCCCAGGTTATTTACCTCGTAATTACGGCTATTTTCTAGATAAAACTTGCAAAGTAACAAATCCTTCTTCTTTACGCCGGAATTACGATCTTTTCCACGTCAGACGGCGATCTAATAACTAGTCTAGTTTCTCTATAGAGGAGTTATACTAGTTATTCGACCAATACATAAGGAAATTACGGCGCTTTTTACTACCATTAATGTCGTAACTTGCGGCAGGCCTTGTCATTTCCGGAGACAACTTATTGACAGAACGAGCCCCCAGGGCAGCATATCGTAGCCTGGGGCTAAACAATTTTCCGGTTGACCTAGATAACAAAAGATTGGCGGTGGCAACCAAAACATTCACATTTTCAGATCATTTTTTACCCCCCAACACTACTCGCCAGCCTCCTCCAAAATAATGTTCGACATCTTCACCGCCAGTGCCCGGACGCCGTGAGTTTGGTTTTTTTTTTCACGTTTTTACCGCCGTATCGAAAGTTTTGAAACGTGTTGTAAGACTTTCGGTTTTCTTTTTAAGTTCTTTAGTTTTTTAAGGTGGTTTACGAAAGAATTGCTACGGCTTTTACTTCAATATGGTTCAGTTTTGCTTTTTATCTTACTTTTCCCTGCTTTTAGAGCTCTATCGAAAGTAGTGAGAGGTTTTTACGGTTTTTGGTTGCTGTATGGTTTAGTTTTGGTCCCTATCTTAGTTTTCCACGTTTTAGAGCTCTATCAAATGTATTTATGAATTTTCACGCTTTAGAGCCTTACTGGATTCTATTTTCCAACTTTCCCGGAAGTTCTATGACGTTTATTACATTTTTCGTTTTCCAGCACCTACATCTCGTTCGTGCAGCCTCAACCGGATGGAGTTTCCCTCAGAAGTTGTCTGCCATACGCCGAAAACTATGCCTACTACAAAATGCCGAACATTGACTGCGGGATCGCCAACGTGGAGGAGGTATCTTTATTAGATCGGCTTTTCTAACGTTGAATTTTCGTTTTTCGCTCTTTTTAGGTAATTTTTGTCCGTTCAAAATTGTCACGTCTAGGGTTTTTTAGCCACGCATTTTATCGTGTTTTGCCTCGCAAACTTTAAGTTTTATTCATTCACCTTCCTGCAACTGTTTTACAACTAGAAAATACAACTTTTCCAGGAGCTCACAGCGATGGCACAACTTCTCGATAAGAATGAGGACAACTTTGACGCCCTTTCTGAGCACAGCTCCATGCACTCTGTCATCACCACGAAGACGTCGTCGTCAAGGCTGAACAGCTCGCTGACAAAACTCCGGAATACCATCCAAAAGCGGTGCAGGTTCAGTGTTTTGAGTTTTGCCTAAATTTTTATTCATAGTTTCAACCAAGGGAACGCCTCCAAATTCCCGACCTTCTCGCGGCGGCAACAGTTCAAGCTGCACCCTTTCGACGTTGCTTCACCGGAAAAGGTGAGATAGTCGTGGCGTTGAGTTCAGGAAATACATCGTTTTGAAATACAAAAGATTTCCTTATTTTCATTGCAAAAATTCAAAAAACGCCGGTTTTTCGACTTAAAATTTAAGAAGTTCTTTAGATCTTTACTAAAAGCCTTTTCTTTGCGTATTATCCTTATTTAGGCAGGCAAAACTATTTGTTTTGCGGCAAAAACAGCCAATTTTGATCAAAATTTCTACGTTGTATAGGGTTTCGTAATCACCTTTTCCACTAGCTATATTTTTACCAAAAAAATACGAAAAATACGAAAACATACGAAAAAAATAACCCTATACGAAAAAATTCGGCTCTGCTATTTTATAAAAATATAGATCTTTCCGTCCATGTATAACGTTGGCGTTTTCAGGAAAACTACCGCCCGCTCGAAGCGCTCAAGCAGTCGCAAGAAGTTTCCAGTCCGCGGGTCCTCGTCGTCAAGCGCCATTCGATGTGCGAGAAGAGCTTCCGGAAGCGCGTGCTGCAGCGCCGCGAAACTGAGCTCGAGGAGCGTGATCGGAGGGTTTGTTTATCTATTTTGATAAGTTTAATCGTCATTTTTTTCAGAAATACCAGAACCGAATGCTGCTGAAAGAGCGCCTCGTTGACTACGTCGAGCTGCGCGGCCAGAGCATCGATTTGCCGTCGTACGCCGAGCTGATGCCGACGCCGATCGAGATGCCGGACCCGGAAACGCCGAAGGCCGTCCAAATCCAGCGGGTACCGGCCGATGAATTTTCGACACCAAAAGCCGCCACGCCCGTCCAGGGTTACTATCGAAAACGGACGGCTGTGTATGTTTTTTTTGGTGCTCTTGCATTAACGGGGGGCCGATTCGTCCTATAAATCTGGATAAGTATAGTCATGTAATAACCGTTGTTTTATTAGCAGTTTTTACAAGCTTTGGCTATATTTCCAATGAAAAATCACTAATAAAGCTTGGCAAAATGTTCAAAAAGAAATTCTTAATTTTCTCGTGTTTTTTAATTTTTTTTTAGTTTTGAGGTTTAAGAACAGAAAGTAGAATTGCTCTATTTATATTAGAAATGAAATATCTTTTTTCATTTCTATTTAATCTTCATAAACAAAATTGTAGATTTTTCCCCGATATTCGACGAAAATTTACCTGATTTTTTCTAACGTTTTGTTGATCGTTTTTCCTCTTGAAAATAGATTGTTTTTTCGACACTTCGATAAGCGATGAACTCTGCCCCCCCCGTTAATGCCAAAGCACCAAATAACCATTTTCTTTCAGCCGTCGCCACGTCTCCGATGCCACCAGTTTCCTGAAAGGTCCCGTGATCCCGGGTTCAATTTTCGAGGATGACGTCCGACTGCGCACCCCTCGCGTCCACAGATTCAACCAGAGACTTTTATGAAAATCCTTACGAATTACTTTGTATTTTTACCCTATCTAGGCCAAATTTTCTATGTGATTTTTCTGGGTCTTCAATGACATCTCCTCATCTCTGTGATTCCCCTAATATCTACCCCAAATACAAGCAAAAAAATCATATCTATTTCCCTTCATAGTATCTGAAAAGCCCCGGCGGTGATACTGTGTATTTGTTGCGCTGTGATTTATCATACAAATAGATTTTCAGTGAAATTTTATATTTTTACGCCGAAATTTGAAATTTTCATTATTGCTGATCTCACGTCTAGCGACCCTGTATTTCCGGAATCTTTTATACACTCTGTGGTTGCGAGAATAAAGAGGTTTATCTATGCACATTTATTTCCTGGTTTTTATGCTTTTGTGGAAATAGCGAATTTTTATATTTTTTAGCACAGATGCACCTGTTTGCAGGCGACTTCCGGCGTCTCCTTGGCCAGGATGAGCTTGACAAGGTCATCGACGATCTATAAAGCTTACTGAAGGTTATATTAATTGGTTCTGGTTCGTTAGCGGGGGGTTAATGGCGTAGCTTTTTCAATAGTTCATTATTTTTTTGCGGACTCGGTAGAGCATCAAAAATATATAATAAGATTTTTAATTCAAGATTAAAACGCAATAATTTAAGACGGTTATAACAGGAGCAAAAACCCTGAAAACGGGGTTAGTAAGCTATTTCTCGGACTTGTCGGTATTTTTCGACATCCTGTTAACGCTATTGAATAGAGCATCAAAAATATACAACGGGTTTTATATACAGCCCAAAATAAACTAATTTTAAGTAAGGGAAGCTATTGACAAAAAATGTCCCCCGCTAACGAACTAGAACCTATTAATCTAACAAAATGGCTTGCCTTCGACTTTTCGTAGCTTAAAATTCTTACCTCATCAAACGCCTTCTCGCAAACCTTCTTCAGCAGCCCGGTTTTGCCGCACTCGGTGGCGATCTCCTTCTCGAGAAAACCCTTGACATCATTGCCTCCCTCTTTTTCGGCGGCCTCAAAGATCGTCAGAGGATCAATAATATGTTTTACGAACATTAATTTTTTATTACAAATATCATTATAAACTTACGCCGACCACATCCTCGCAAATTTTGCAAATCTGTGCATTGTCCTGCTGGGGCTGGAAGGGTGAGGCGGCGGCGGCGACGGCGGCGAGTGCGAGGAAAAGCAGGGCAGTTTTCATGTTGTGTTGTTTGACTAAACTTAAACCGTTTGATCTGTACACCTATAAGCAAAGGTATCCAAGAACTTAATGAACGGCATCAAAAGGTTGAGGCGAAAAGTTGGGAGAAAATTGGGCTTTTTAGTTTGTAGGGCAAGTTTAGCAAAAGCTCTAGGTATCATCTTTTTTTTATAAAGATCTTTCTAATTTTCTGCTAGAATCAGGTGTTTTGCAAATACTTTTTACTATTCCTAAGCGTAAATACTGTACACATTGTCGTTAGAAAATACGACAATTCAGATTTTTCGAGCAAATATGGGCTCTTTTCGATCAAAATTCCACTAAAAAAATTTCTAGGTATTATTTAACGTTTTTTTACTGGAAATAGGTGTCAATTTCACTTAAAACGCGATTACGATGCCTTTAATTACATAATCAATATTACATAGCCATTTCGTACTTAGAAAACCGAGCTTTCGTATCCGGTAAAAGTTTGTAGAAAATTAAGGATTTTTATTTGGATAGATAATATCTATTAGATACTACGAAAAGTGGGAAGTTGGAAGTTATTTGGCATCCTATGAAAACTGGGTGTACGGGTGAAAACGTTAACTTTTGGCCTATCCCTTTCCCCCGGTGGCACCTTTTATGCCAAAGCATCCGTGGTCTAATTTATGGCCTTCTTATCTCGCGATTTCCCTAAAAAGTGCTGGAATTTAGGGTAAATCGGATTGGCCGCGTGCTTTTTTGCAACTTTTATGAGGGGACAGTAAAATTTTTGCTCCTGAAAAGTCAGGTGGGTACCGTCAAAAATTGGTTTTATTAGATAAGGCTAGGCGGATAGATAGAGAGTTGAACAATGGGCGTTCTTTGCTCTAGATCCGGTTAGAATAGAGCTTGGTTCTTTGGCGTTATCGGGGGGGGGGGGGGAAATCAATTTTTTTTCCCAGATGGTTAGCAATGCCTTTAATACCATAGTAAGTGTTTGAGTAGTGTCGAATATCGGCGTTTTGCATTTTTCCAATAAAATTTTGGAAGGTTTTTGCGCTTAGGAATGAATAGTAACTGTTTTAATAGTGTTTTAGTAAAATTGGACTATATTTTTAAGTGTAAAGCCTATCTGAAAATCTTCGAAAGTTTTGAGTTCTGGTCGAAAATCTATATTTTTCTGTAGTTTTTAATAAGAAAATCGTAAAGTTCATGCGGTTAGGAATGGTATTGCTAATAATCGAAAAATTGGTTGATGGTGAAAAATATAGGTTTTTCAATTTCTGTCGGTAATTTTCCCGCTTGTTAAATCCCCCGATAGTGACAAGGCACCTATCCTTTTTCATGTCGAAGTTGCGACACATGATTTTTTTCGATATACAGGGTGTCCCAAAAAAAGCACCCCCCTCTAGCGGCGCGCAGTCGTGTCCGATTTCGACCGTTTAGGTATCTATCGAAAGCTCTTGAAAAGGCGAGAAAACAAGGAGGGTTCATTTTCTTTATTATGATTGTTTATTCGCGAATTTTAGCTCCAAGAAAACGGCAGATTTACGCGAGATCTGCATGCTAATTGCGAAATTCCTATTGAAAAGCTGCCTGTTTTTTTACAAAAACGTTCATATCGGACGAATAAGAATAAATTTTAGAAAATGAAACCCGCTTGTTTTCTCGCCTTTTCGTGGGCTTTCGAATGGTATAAAAATCATCCTGTGGACCGTTTCCCCGGGACCGCTAGAGGGAGGTGCTTTTTTTTTGGGACACGCAGTAGAGGGCTATTGACTCAATATACAGTGTGTGTCAAAACGATAGAGCCACCTCTTTGAACGATATTATCTCGGCTCTCGTTGAGTTTGACGCCAAGCTAACTAGCAGGTCTTGTAGCGCTCGAAAAGGCGCATTTTTCTATCTACTTGAATTTTTTCAAAAATAGAGCACGCGATTTTTATAAGGCAAAGAACAAATAGAGCCAAAAAACCGAAGTGTCAAAACGATAGAGCCACACTTTACATATCATTAGCATCAAGTTTAAGCTTGCAAATTACATGCTAATTGCTAATACGAAGTTCAAATCTATGCAGATTGACATCACCCTGAAAAATCCGGAAGCTAGAAATGGAAAGCTACTTTGAATGTTCATTAGAATGTAATTTGCCAGCTTAAACTTGATGCTAATGATATGTAAAGTGTGGCTCTATCGTTTTGACACTTCGGTTTTTTGGCTCTATTTGTTCTTTGCCTTATAAAAATCGCGTGCTCTATTTTTGAAAAAATTCAAGTAGATAGAAAAATGCGCCTTTTCGAGCGCTACAAGACCTGCGAGTTAGCTTGGCGTCAAACTCAACGAGGGCCGTGATTATAGCGTTCAAAGAGGTGGCTCTATCGTTTTGACACACACTGTAATACATTTATTTGCATGCTGCCTATTTGGTGTCTAATATGTTCAGCAGAGATCGCATTCCTGGCACGCCTTCTCGGGGGTGGCCTTCTGCTTGATCCACGTCACCAGCTCGGAAACGGCCTGAAATTAGGGCGTATGTTGCCAATTAAGGTCTGCTTGATTCTATGAACAGCATGGTATGTCATCCTTTGTGAAACCCACCTCCTTAAGCGTCTTCTCGCAAATCTCCTTCAGGAAGCTCGTCTTTTTGCACAATTCCTCGATTTTGGTGTTCAGGTAGGTCTCGATGTCGTTGCCGCCCTCTTTTTCGGCCTCCTAGATAATTTTCGGGATAAATTCGGCTTATTTATGCAAAAAATAAGGATTTTTGACCAAAACTCATCGATTTTGTACTTTTTAGATAGGCCTTGCACCTTAACCATGGAAAAATTTCACTAAAACGCGATTAAAATACTAAATATTACGTTACCAGAAATTTCTGGACTACAGAATAAATAGTAACCGCTTAGAAAGCTTCGAATGGAAGAACCAACCTCAACCAACTCCTCGCAAATTGCGCAGATGACCGCGTTGTCGCGTTGCGGCTGCACGGCGAGCGAAGCGGCGACCGCGATGAAGCCGAGGAGAAGTAGCGCGGTTTTCATGCTAAATTGTAGAGGTTTAAACGGTTTTAAATTAACAAAAAACTAATAGAAGAATTTATAATTTATTCTTATCAAATTGTGCTGCCTTTTATACATCGAAGAGTGGCTTAATTCTTTCCTTATCGCGCGTGCCCACAGATCCGAACGTCTGCCGGTTTGGATAAGGCGGCTTAACCGCCGGGACGTCAGGGATTCCGGCAAGGGTTCAATTTTTTTTCGGATAGATCAATTGAATTCCGGGCCCGGTGTAGCAGGGTACGCCGTTGCAAATTTGAGTTGTGCCATTATCGCTTTTGGAAAATCGTTACTTTATAATGTTGTGTTATAGGTTATCATAAACGTATGAGAAAATATTTTTCCCATGAGGTCTTTTTTCGTATCTTGTAAATCTATAAATTTGAAGTTAGTTTAGTTATATTTGTTTTTCGACGAAAAGTGAGGGACCCGATTTTGAATTAAAAAATTTGTTTTTGGTTTTTAGGCAGTTTTTCCACATTAGATATATTTAACTTTGTCCAAGAAAACCCCATTACTTAATATCAAGAAATACCAGGAAATTCCGCAGCTTGCGACTTCGGGAATTTTTTTTGCTTGTCAAACTTTTTTTTAATCAATATCGTCTGATTAGATGAACATTTATCGAGTTCTTTATTTTATATAATATCCATTAAAAAATAAGAGTTAATCGAAAATTTTTAAACTTTCAGTCGCATACTTTGGCCGCTCGGCACGCCACTTCCGGAGATGCTTGTTTCAGGATTTGCGTGACGAGGGTAGTCGTTGTCTAAAATTTGGATTTTTAGAGGGTTTTGAAGGAAAGGAAAGAGGCAGGAGCTTATCTGGCTATACCTTAAACTATCAGACAATTTTTCCAAACCGCGATTCACCTGGTTGAGGGTTATCTTGCAAGTATCGACCGCGAAGGGTGGGAGCTTTTGACAAAATTTCCCTCCGATCGTCGTCACTTGTTGCCGAATGTTTGTGGTGATGTTGGTCTCGACTTGCTGCAAAAATCGACATATTTTGACTGGTTTTAGTGCCTGGTTACGGTAGTTTTAGTTTTAGTTTTTAACGCAATACCAAATTATCTAAATTTCCCGATTTCGTCTTACCATTACGGTGCTTTTGCATGCCGCGCAAGCCATGGAACCGAAGACGTCTCTTAGCTCGATGGCACTAACAGCTAATGCAGCCAGGAATACGAGCAATATCGCTTTTTGCATTCTAAATATGAAGCTTAAAAATACACAAATTAGAGCACTTAAAATGAATAATTTTCTCCTTAATCCAAAGTATGTAATGATAATTCCTAACAATTAAAAAATTTCAACAAAATTGAAACGACGCGAAGTGATTCGGGCCTGGCAAAGAATTGTCTTTTATAAAGAGCGCAATTCCTTTGAAATCTATTTTTTTCAGTGAATTGACCGATTCATAGGTGCCAAAAAGGCGTGGGCGGCAAGAAGACAATTGAAAACTGTTTTTATTTTCAAAAAAGTACGTGAATCATTTGGTGTAATCATCAGTTTTTCGAATGCCAGTGACAAATCAGAAAAGACTTTAATGAACAGAACAAGGTTTTGTAAGAAAATTTTGAATTTTTTAAGAGGTCCGGTAAAAGAGGTCGGCATGCTTCTTTTAGTTTTATTTCAATTCCTCAAGATACGGCGGGGTATCCGTGCAGATTTCTTTCTCCGTCATTTTTGCCATCCATTCGCAATACTCCGACGTGTCGATGAAGCGCACTGAAATTTGGAGACTCTCTCTCTCTCTCTCTCTCGCTCTCTCTCACTCTCTCGCCGCTTTCCCGCTCTCTCTCTAGATATCTCTCTCGCGCTCTCCATCGCTCTCCCTCTCGCTCGCTCCCTCTATCGCTTTCTCTCTATCTCTCGCTCTCTCTCTCGTGTCCTAAACTTACTCTGGCTGCCCTCCTCTTCATTATCACCCCGGCAATTGTCCGGTGCTTCGACGAGCATGCCAATTTGGATCCAGGCCCAGGTCGGTTGAAGTGTATGGAAAACGGTAGGGGCGCCGATGTCGCTCTAAGTTTAAATAGAGAGAAAGAGATCGAGAGAGAGAGAGAGAGACAGAGAGAGAAAGAGAGCGGGAGAAAGAGAGAAAGAGGCGATGGCTTACACTGCAAACAGTATCCTTCTCCGGAGTTTCCATACAGAACAATGTCTCCTCGTCGTCGTGCAAGCCATCGCAGTCTTCTCCAGCTAGCCGCTCGGCTGTGAATCTTTGAAGTTTCGCATGGGGTTTTGCTGAAAATTTACATGTTTTGGATCTTTTAAAGGGGCTCCGAAATCTGGTCCACGGCCCGCTGCGGTGATTCCCGGCAAATAGCCAGATGCGGCCGCAACGCGACCGCGTCGCCTGACTATTTACCCCTATTTGGACGCGAAAACACTTGAATTTAAAAATTCTGATATTATTTTTGGAATCCGCAACGAATTTTGATCATTCCAGACTTTCAGATTATGAAAATTGGCCAGAGAATCACCGAGATCGAGAGATTGGGTGCCTTACAAGGCATTACGACATGGAATCGCCGCGCACTCAAAATGTCGTTTTCGTCCCAAAAAGAATTCGGTTTTTCCCAAACATTTTACGTTTTTTCGCAATCAAATCACTTTTCTAGCACTTCTCAGCAGTGACCCTTTCGTTTTTTGACCCATAGGTTCAATCGCCGCACGCACGAATTTTGACTTCTGAGCCCCCTTAACAAGGTAAACAAAAAGCGGTGAAAAGGAAAGAAAACCGCTTACAAAATGCGCCATTAATGCGCCATCCAAGGATGTCGAAGGCCGAGACGCGAAGTCCATTGAATACGCGTTTCTCCAGGGCTTCCGGCGTTGGCATCCAGACTCGATTGGGGGCAGTGCCGTTCGGGCCGAACGTTATCGAGCCGTTCAGCTGAAAAAGGGGTAAAGTCACTACCCCGAAAAGTCACTACCCCGAAAGTCACTACCCCGAAAGTCACTACCCCGAAAAGTCACTACCCCGAAAAGTCACTACCCCGACAAGTCATTACCCCGAAAAGTCATTACCCCGAAAAGTCACTACCCCGAAAGTCACTACCCCGAAAAGTCACTACCCCGAAAAGTCACTACCCCGAAAAGTCACTACCCCGACAAGTCATTACCCCGAAAAGTCACTACCCCGAAAGTCACTACCCCGAAAAGTCACTACCCCGAAAAGTCACTACCCCGACAAGTCATTACCCCGAAAAGTCACTACCCCGAAAAGTCACTACCCCGAAATAATTTGCATGATTTTCATAGGAAAACCGCATGAAAACCGGATTTTTCCGGGAAAAACAATGCTATCATTTTTCGGGGTAAACGATTTCGGGGTAGTGACTTTTCGGGGTAGTGACTTTTCGGGGTAGTGAGTTTTCGGGGTAGTGACTTTTCGGGGTAGTGACTTTCGGGGTAGTGACTTTCGGGGTAGTGACTTTTCGGGGTAGTGACCGGACGCCGCTGAAAAACTTAGGCTTGACATTTTAAGGGTCCATATTGCGCCAAATTCGACCCTGTTTTTCCCGTTGCTAAACGCAGCAACTTTACAAATTTTCAAGGAAACGTACGTTTTTCGACCAAAACCTCATCGAAAATTTTTTCGGCGGTTTTTTTGGTAGTTTTTTGAGCCTTGAGAAATAGTTAAATTTGATTAAAACATGCTATTAAAGCGCGTTTTGCGTATCGCGGACCGGGCAAAATTCACGGTCCCGCCCTGCGTATCCCTTTAAAACGTATACCTTGACAAGCGCCACGTCGCCATGCCAATACTCCCCTTTCTTGTCCAACTTGTAGTCTTCGGCGAGGATCACGTTTGCGATTTCCAGAGATTGCTGAAAAATCCGGAAATCATGGAAACTACAGACTAGGGATTTGCAAGCGAGATGCTGCGATTCTGGATGTAAAAAATTTCCGAAAATCGGCGTGTCGGAATTCAGAATTAGCGAAATTAAAAATCTCGACAATTCAGAATGCCGAAAGTTATTAACCACGAAATCCGAATACGTCGGTTTTTGCGGTGTCGAAATTCCCTGGGCATCAACGAAAATGCCGACATTTCAATGCTTTGATGATCTGATACCGATCGATTATAATACCGAATACGGATCCGTTGACTCTCCTCTCTCCGGATGGATATTCACCGCGCCGACGAGGACTTGAAAATTGGTCCAGGGAATCCTAGGGGGTTGTTTAAGCCTTAAATCGGAATTTATTACATTTTATAAGCGGTCGCCGACTCCTCGGCCTCCTCTGTGAAACAGCCGGCCGACGTTAGGATCCATTCGGGATCCAGGATCGTTCCCGAGCATCGGAGAGGTCCGTTTTCGTCCCTGAAAATCTTGATGTGAGCGAAAATTAAAATGAGGGAGGGCGAGAGAGAGCTAGATAGGGAGAGAAAAAAAGAGAGAGAAAGAGAAAGAAGGGGGAGTGAGAGCGAGAGAGGGAGAGAGAAAGAAAGAGAGAGAGAGAGTGAGTGAGAGAGAGAGAAATAGAGAGAGAGAGAGAGAGAGAGAGAGAGAGAGAGAGAGAGAGAGAGAGAGATTTTCATCATACGAACTCGGTTGGAATCTCGACGATCGCGGCGATGTAGGGGTGCGCCTCGATCTCCACCGGCTTGGGGTCTGGCTAAAAAATCACATTAGATAATTTTATTAAACTTTATAGTTTTTGAAAATGATGCAAAATATTTTATTATAATTATAGGGTTATGTTAATGGAAATACGCTAAAAGAAAAAAATCCAGGTTAACAAAGTTGAATTATCATCCACCTCGGCCTGTTGACTCAAAGCAACGGCTGCGACGAGAAGAAGGGATCCGTATATAGCGCGGTATACCATTTTTCTTCCCTTAAATCCGATACGCAAGGCGAAAAGCGTCAAGCTAGGTAAAAATTGTCGTATTTGGCGCACGTTAAAGCAATAAAATAACATGCAAAGTTCCACGTCGGTTTTTGCCAAAAATAACTTTTTAATATCCACCTAGTGCAAATTGAAATTTGAAATTTTTTAACGTTGACGAAAGTACATACTTATTTTTGGAAAAGCAATAAAAAGTGACGCCGAAGGGTACCGTACTAAATCTGGATTACGGTAACTCGTCATTTCAAAGGCGCTTCGGATATGATACTATCTGTTTGAGCCCTAGATTAGGAGCGTCGTGGTACCACTAGTTCGTTAATTTTGAGGTCCAGTATGTTAGTTAGTCTCAAAAGTTTATTGAAATTTATTTATCACATTTTCATTGCTTTTTATGTGTTTATAGGCACAGCTTGGCGCTCCGGCAAGCGTTGACCGGGGAGGTCTTTTCGGCCTTCCATGTGCCCAGATCGTGGAGAATCTAAAAATTACGATACGATGCGCTAGGCTACGTACGGTAAGATATGCTCACATGGTACGATAGGCTACGCTAGAATACGTTGCAACACCCTGTATCAGGCGACGTTAAGCTACCATGCGCTATGCTACGCTAGGTTCATAGATCTGAGTAAATAGCCGTGTACGTTACGCTGCGGTAATGGCTTACTGTAGATCGCGGCGTGGTGTGCCGGGCCGCGTTTTAGTACCTAGCGAGGCTAGGCGAAGTTATGCTACGTTGCGCTACAGCACGCTATGCAAAGCTAAAAGACAAGACATTACGTCACATTACGCTTCGCTACGTTACGCTATGCTGCGCCACGTCACGCTACGCAAAGCTACAAGACGACACATTACGCTACGTTACGCTTCGCTGCGCTACGTTACGCTACACAACGTTACGCTACCTCACGCTATCCTATTTTACGCTACGCTACACTGCATTACCCCTCCAAGCGTTTTGATGCATGGCTGCTTCTCGATCTCGGTGAAGCTGCAGACACCCTCGAGGACCGTTGGAACCTGGTGGTGCTCGATTTCCGGAAGTGTCAGCGTCTGGAATCGAGATCCGAAATCTGAGTACAATAGAATCACTCACGTACACTACAGCTTTACATTGAATGCAAAGTGCGGCCTGCTGTGCATACGGTACGCGATACGCGTTGCATACGGTAGCCAGCAGGATAGTCAATGTCACCAGAAGAAGCCTCATCTAAAAATAGCTAAATGCGTACCGTATCCGCCTGCATTTTGCGAATTTTAAAGGCACGGCGACAGAAGAAATCTCGTTTCGACTAGAGCAAAATTCCGAATCAAAAACGAAGAAGATTTGATGTTAGTATTCCTATAAAACCAAAAACTGGAAGCCAAAAAAACCCGTGTTGTACGATTGTAGAGTGAAGAAACCACCAGGCCCGGGGTGGTAATAAAAACCGCATCCTCGCCGTCCCTTGAATTATTCATGGCTGGACCGTCAGCTTCTGTCTGTATTGAAGCGTTATTATAAAGCTAGACAAATACGCGCACCGTATGCCAACCGCGACGGATGACGTGACGCGGCTTAAACGAGCGTTAAATTCGGAAATTTGAATTAATGGCCCTGGTATCGGTGAGCACTGAATGGTAAAAACACGGTTCTGCTCATCCGCATCAAACGCTCTCACTGTCTCTCTTTTTCGTCTATCTCTCTCTCTCTCTCGCTTTCTCTCGCTCTCTCTCACTCGCTATATCTCTCGCTTTCTCTCGCTCGCTCTCTCGCGCTCGCTCTCTCGCGCTCTCTCTCTATCTCTATCTATCTCCCTCGCTCTCTCACTCGCTCTCTATCTCCCTCCCTTGCTCGCTCTTCTCCCATCTCATTCATCATTGAATTGATTTGTATTGGCTTTCAAAATTGTTTCACTGATTTATCATAATTTAATTGGGGAAACAGAACTGCCCTCCCTTGCAGAGACCGACGCCCTTGCACGCCGCCTTCGGCTCCTGATGGTCCTCGATGTGGATGGCGAGGTCGGCGCCAACCTTTTGAAAAAAATTGTTAAAATTCACTTGGTGGTATTGAACGGACGGACGAA
Organism: Mesorhabditis spiculigera; assembly: GCA_958295435.1. Taxonomy (NCBI): domain Eukaryota; kingdom Metazoa; phylum Nematoda; class Chromadorea; order Rhabditida; family Rhabditidae; genus Mesorhabditis; species Mesorhabditis spiculigera. The sequence continues at coordinate 1,387,772 of CATQJA010002702.1, read as the reverse complement.
TGGATGAATTTTCCCTTCGCCATATCGGGGGAGGGGGGGGTTAGAAAAAATTAAAGGGGCACGGAATTTAAAATTCGCGCGTACGTGGATTGAACCTACTGATCGAAAAACCAAAGGGTTACTGCCGTGAAGCACGAGCAAAGTGTTTTCGAAATATCCTCGGGGCGAGAAAGGCTTTTTGCGCGCGCAGCGATTTTATGCCGTCATGCCCCTGTAAGGTAACTAATCGCCGATCTTGATGATTCTGCGGGTTTTTAGGCTACGGTTTACTTTACCCCCCCCCCCAGCCGGAATGTTTTGGCTATAACTTTTTTATTTTACATTATTGTGGGCTCAAAGTAAAACTCTTAGTATATTTTCCGACGCTCTATCGAATGGCGTTGCAAAAATTCCGACAAAATCAGCGAAAATACCGAAAACTTTGAGGCCCTTCGGCTGTGGGACGGGGGTTAAGTAAAGCCTTACCAATTTTTATAATTAAAATCTCTAGATATATCAAAATTGCGTGGGGATGCCAGAAATAGCGTCTAAATTTTAAAATTCGAGCTTTCCACGTCCAAACGGGGGCAAAAGATCATGCGGCGCGGTCGAGTTGCGGTAGCATCTGGTGCCACGGTGCCACTTCAAGGAAAGGCAAAAAATGAAGGAAAAAATTACCGCTGTGAGCCTATCCCGGCATTTGATCCTGAGGTCCAGGACAGGAGGCATGCCGCACAACCTGTCGATGCTCAGATAAACCTCTTGTGTCAGGTTCGGCTTGACCATTGCTTCAATTTCCTGCAAGACAGAAATCTCTTCCTACAACCTTGTTTTGGACGGATTAAAACCAGAATAAAAATTTTGGCCTTTTCTGCCCTAAAAAGCTTTATAACTTTTTCGATCTGATCGTCTCGAAGATTTTGAAAAGAGGTTCAGAATCAGCGCAAAATTCAGCATAAGAAACTTGGTCCTGTACGGAACGTAGATTGTCCCTGTTAGTCCGAACTCGAAACTTTGATGCCACTAAATAATGGGTCCTGGTTAGCAATACCGATTACTACATAGCCGTTAGGGAAAATTCAACTCACCGCAACGACCTTCTCGCACACCATGCAATAAGTATAATCTTCAATAGCTTTCTGGGTGTCTGGCGCTATGGGCAGGTTGAGCACATCAAATGGACTAAATTACCAAATCCTATCACTTCCCCGCTCTCTCTCTCTCTCTCTCTCCCTCACTCTCACTCTATCTCGCTCTCTCGCTCTGTCTCTTTCTTTCTCTTGCTCGCTCTTTCTTGCTCTCTCTCTTTTTCGGTCTCTCTCATCTCTATCTCCCCTTCTCTCCTTCTTTCTCTCTCTCTCTTTCTCTCTCTCTTTCTCTCTCTCTCTCTCTCTCTCTCTCTCTCTCTCTCCCGCTCTCTCCCCTTATCAACCTAACTTCTAGCAGCGCGACTCACTCCTTAGTTCCCGCAACGTGACGAATTCCGGCGATGCCTAGCGCCATCAATAGGGCGAATACCAAGCCGTACATTCTATAGGGGTTGAGAATTCGGATTCGGCCCCTGCTGGAACGCAAAAACTGAAAACCAGTTCGCGGCCCCTTGAAGCTCGCCAGTTTTCGGCCATCGCCTCATTGCATTGCAGAACCACGGCATAACTCATTCTTCGGGACCAAATCCTGGCTGGCTTCTGTCACATCATGTGAATATTCAGTGCGTCTTGAGGCCTGCTCCTTCGCAAGTTTGTCGAAGTTTTTCAAATCCGAACCTGAAATCAGAAGGCAAAGCGGATATCGCTACCGCGTCGAAAAGGCTTGAAGAGAATCGATCCTATGTTGTGAAATGCGCGTAAATCTAAATAAAACAATCAGCTTCTGGTCCATTCTCTTTCTCTCTCTCTATTGCACGCTCTCTCTCTCGCTCTGTCTGTTTCTCTCTCCCTCTGATAGCTCCATTCTTTGCATTGGCTTAGCACGTTGGATAACCGATTTATCAACAACTAATTCGGGAGACAGAACTGCCCTCCCTTGCAGAGTCCTACGGCCTTGCACGCCACCTTTGGCGCCTGATGATCAGCGATGTATTGGGCGAGGTCGGCGGCAAGCTGTTCAAAATTGGTATGAACATTAACAAGTTCAAATTTCGCAAAATTAAATTTTGCACCAGCTAGTTATCGACAAAATGAATTTCGACCCGCTAACAGCCGCCAAAAATGCCTGGCGCAAAACACTACCGCGGTGAGCACGGTGACACATTTCGCCTTCAGCATGTCGAACCACAGCTTGCTGCACGCATTGTTGATCGCCTTGCCAATCTCGGTTTTGATCTCCGGCGCTACCATTTCTTCAATCTCCTGCAAGAAAATTAATTTTCCTTTTGTGCTCTTTTTAAAGGTACACTAAAGTCTCGTTGGTTTAGTTACCGGCCGGTAACCGTCCGCGGGATAGCAAGCAGGGTTACGGTAGGCGCTCGCCGCGGAGCAAAACCGAACCCGGACCACCAGCCTACGGCAAGCGCTTTGGACCACTCGGCCATGGGAGGGACGAGAGAGGGAAGGGGGGCGAAGGGCTATGAAGGGTCGGGCCACGCCGCATTAAATGCTGAGGAATAATGCCGCTACTCTAAAATGCCGACAGGAGGTTTGCAGAAATTTTGAAACTCCAACAGGCGGTAAAGCCGATAGTTTCGGAAAATTCCATTTTCGAAAATCCTAATTTGTTAAAATTTGTTGCTTGATTTTTGAAGCCATGGGACGGTCCCTTTATGGTGACGCTCTTTTGCAACTATCGTTTTCGAAAAGGTGCCTGATTAGAAAGGAGTTTTCGACAAAGTGAAAAATTACTTTTTTCGGAAAAAACTTTCGGAGACATGAATACCTGAAAAAAAGTTCTTCGGAAAGCTGACTATCCAAATTTTCTGTATGCAAATCCATGCCGAAACGCCTACACCAAACGCGAACATTACTGTTGTCGGCATTTTCCGGATGGGGATTGTTCAGATTTAGCATTCCGGATTTAGAAAGGATAACCGGTGTTTTATTAATTATCGTCTTTTCGGTCTTGCAAGGACTATTTTTTCAGATGTAGGCTACAAAATGTCTGCAAATATCGAATGAGTCAGTGCGTCTAAATTGGAACCGGATACCGCTCTAGGACTTCCGGATTCATTACAAAGAGATTTTTCGGCGTGCTCGGAAAACTTCTAATCCATTCGCATGGTTCCCCCAAATTACTAGTCCGTTGTCATTTTTCGCTAATCCGGTGGCGGATTACGGTAATCCGGTTAACCTTTAGGAGGACACGCCGGGCACGAGAGTTTGCAAAAATATTTTTAATGGTTGTAGGGATCGGCGATTTGGTGGAAATGTGGTAAAATAGAGTTAAAAGGGTTAAAAATGACACGTTCAAATTTTCAAGAAATGATGAAAGCTACCGTATTTAAAAACAAAATACGTATAATCGTATGGGTTTTCGAAACTCCTTCAGGACACATGTCTCTTTCTCTCATTCCGGCTCTCTATCTATCTATCTCTCACTCTCTCTTCTCCCCTTGCTCTCTCGCCCTCTTTCACCTCTCTCTTTCTCTCACGCACTTTCTCTCTCGCTCTCTCTCTCTCTCACTCTCTCTATCATTTTCTCTCGCCAGGAGACCAAATTTCGTGAATACTGATTTTTCCACATCAACAGTTAAATCAGCTTACCTGAACCACCAACTCGCACGCCCAGCATAACATGGATTCCTCGATCGCTTTCTCGGTTTCTGTAGCGATGGGCAAACTTTGCGAAGTCGATCTAAGTAATAAGATTTTATGACTTGCCGCCTCTCTCGCTCGCGCTCTCTCTCTCTCTCTCTCTCTCTCTCTCTCTCTCTCCCTCCCTCCCTCTTGCTTAATTATCAGAACTCACTCCACCGCAGCACTTTCAACAAGGCCACGTCCAATGCCGATCGTGGCCAAGAAAACCAATCCCAAGCCGTGCATCCTAAATGAGTTGGGAATGCGCGGCTAGTAGCTGTCAAGACCTTGTCGAGGAAAAGGGTCGATTCATGTAATTTATGATCATGTTAAAGGGATAATGAAGGCAAAAGGTCTTAGTTAGCAGAGCGCAGAGCTACGCTGCGCTACTGGCGTTCCAAAACCAACAAAAATGCGTAGGTTAAGGAATCTTGGAAAAGTCCTGGAATGCAGACCTAGATGGTATTGGGTTTCCAGTTCTTTTCAGGCAAAAACCAAGCGCTATAGATAAAATAAAAATGTAACAGTAGTTCCCGGTCCCTTGAAGCCCCAGGTTTTTATCCCGCCTGCTCATTGCATTACAGAATCCGGGCATAAGTCGTTTTTCCAGACCAACTTCTGGCTGGGGCCTACCACTCTTTTGAATATTCAATGCGTCTCGACGTCTGGAGCCTCTACAGTCCTGCGAGATTTCGATTTGAAATATTGACTCGGACTCGGATTGTTAGGCGGCAATTTACGTCTGCGTGTAATACGCTGTTTTTACCATTTTTATCAAACAGGCAGAACGAGGATCCATGTCGTCAATTTCTTTCAGCTATGGACAATTTCGAGATAGAAAGCCCTGAAAGGGCGTCTGGCAGCAAGCCCCTTTTTCCACGACTCGTGGAAGCGTCGCGGTCGGGTGCGTCGCGGCAGGGAGAGAAAGAGCGCGCCCAGAAGAGAGACGCAGACAGAACTCTGCGTCTCTGCCCGGTCCCCAAATTGCCGTAATCGGTGTGCTGCCAGAGCCGCTTTAAGATCCCTAGAACTTTGTAAATCTGGCTATTTAGCCAAAATTTCAAAACAGATCGAAATTAGGAAAAATTCTGCACAAAACAGGGTCGGTCCCGTTTCGAAACGCACCACTCGCGGCTGTATTTACTATATTTATACATTTGTGACCAATTTATCCGCACCTAATTCGGAAGGCATAACTGTCCTCCCTTGCAGAGTCCGACGGCCTTGCATGCCACCTTTGGCGCCTTCCGGTCCTTGATGTAGACGACGAGCTGGTCGATGAGCTGAACATTGTCAGGTGGTAGTTTCATCGTGAAAATTCTTTGGTTTTGGTTTAAAAATTTTCCGGCAAAAAATGGGCAAACATTCGCCTTTAAAATTTTCTATAGTGAAAACTTCCAAAAAAAAACTAAAAAATTCAGATTGAATGCCTAGGTGAATCTGGACAGCCAACAAAATTTCTAATAAAAACTACCCCATTCAGCGTCTTGAGGCATTGCTTCTTGATGTTTTCAAACGGCACTTTGTCGCACATGATGTTGATGTACTTGCGCACCTCGGTGTCGATTTGTGTCGTGGCCTCAGCTTCTACCGCCTCGAAAATGGAAGCCACTTGCGAAAAAAGTATCTCTCGCTCTCTCTTTCTCTCTCTCCCTCTCTCTCGCTCTCGCTATCTCTCGTTTCCTCCATAAGTCGCTTACCGCAACAATTCTCTCACACGCCTGACAAATCACACCTTCCTGGATTGCTTTCTCGGTCCCCGCCGCGATTTCTATCGGTTCTTTCGGTACATCTCTGTAACGTTAATCGGGTTATTTTCTGTAATTTTGTTAGTAAGATATTGATTATTAGGTGCCATTCTCTCTCTCTCTCTCTCTCTCTCTCTCTGTCTCTCTTTCTCTCTCTTTCTCTCTCTCACACTCTCCAGCCTCGACCTAGCTTCTTGTATAGCAACTCACTCCCATGACACTTCTGAAGTTCCCTGAACGAGACCAACCGCGGCAATGCCGATGGTGACCAGCAAAACGAATCCCAAGCCGTGCATCCTGAACAGGTTGAAATTTTTCAAGATTTCAGGTTTTAAAGAGACGATGAAGACGAAAGGCAAGCAGGAAAGGATGCCGAGCACTGGGTTACGTCATGACGTTGAAATTATTATCGAAAAGTGAGAACTCGTGTTTTCCTAGATATATCCCAAAATCCAGGCAGTGACTGTGTTCCAGCCCCTTCAGAAAACCAACGAGTAAAATCCTGAAAATAAAAATTCAAGCTGAAAAAGTTCCCGGCCCCTTGAAGGCCCTAGTTTTTATGCCATCTTCATATTTCGAATTCAGAACCCAAGCATAAGTCATTTTTCGGGATCAGCTTCTGGCTGGCTTCTACCGCATCTCCTGAATATTCGACGAGCCTTGCCGTCGGTAAATTCTACAGTCCTCCGGGGGATTCGCTTTGACAGACAAACTCGGACTGTACGGTGGAGCAGAAAATTTGTTTTACAAGTATTTAAAAAACGATAAAACCCTACAGTCGAACTGGAAAATCAGCGCGATGACTTTGGCATTCATCAACCCAAGATTCGATTCTCTGAATAAGAATCTGCGCTTGAAAAGCTGATTTCTAGGAAAAGATTGATCCTCACTTAGGTGTATTTGAGATTGGCCTATTTCTGCCTTTTTATTTATTCGAAAAAATTGTCCGGCGCTCCATCCGTTTAACGGCGTCCAGCAGCGGCGGGCCTTCCGGTCGGGGGAGCAGGGGGTGGCTGGGATCCTGCAAATACTTATGTAATTTATATTCTCTTTTCCCCTCGCTCCCTCTCTCACTCTCTCTCTCTCTCTCTCTCTCTCTCTCTCTCTCTCTGCAAATTAAGGTAACTCACCAGCGGGAGCTGGGGGCTGGGATCCTCCCTGAACTGGGGCAGGCTTGCCGGTCGGAGGAGGCGGGGGTGGCTGGGATCCTGAGAATAAAAATTTAATGAATGTTTCAGATTTCTCTCTCTCTCTCTCTCTCTCTCTCTCTCTCTCTCTCTCTTTCTCTCTCGCTCTCTCTCCCACTCTCTTACCGGCAGGAGCTGGTGGCTGAGAGCCGCCCTGGACTGGGGCTGGCTTTCCTAAAATGCAAATAATCAAGAGTTACAGTATTCCATACCGGTAGGTGGGGGAGGAGGAGGCTGCGATCCACCACCTGGCGCTGGCGGCTTTCCGCTGGGCGGCGGGGGTGGTGGTGGGGAGCCGGCCGGCTGGGTCGCGCTAAAAATACGGTATTTAAAGAAAGTATGGAAAACTAATCGAAGCCTAAGCCAAGCCGAAGCCAGGCCTAAACCAAGCTTGAGCCAAGCCGAGGCCAAGCCTAAGCCAAGCCTAAGCCAAGTCTAAGCCAAGCCAAAGCCAAGCCTAAGCCATGCCGAAGCCAAGCCTAAGCCAAGCCTAAGCCAAGCCAAGCCAAAGCTTAAGTCGAGCCAAGCCAAGCCAACTTACGCGGCGACCGCGAGGAGAGCCAGGAGGCAGACGACGGCGGCCTTCATCTTCAGCTGACGGAAACCAGGGATTGATACTTCCTAATGGCAAGGTCGAGTATTTATACGGAACCCCGCCAGCTGGAAGTTCCCAAAAAAAACTTGGTCGACGTCATCCACGCATGAAACTACGAGTTAGTCCTCTTTCCAGGCAGTTTTGGACAGGGCAGCTGTGCAAATGTACGGTTTGATGATGGGGTTACTCGAATTTGGAGGGATGTGGATTACAGCGCATTTTAGCAAAAACCAAGAGACACACGACAGCTCGGCAAATATTTTAGGGTTGTGAACATCGTTTTTCTGGCCATAAAGCGATGCTGAATGAGGTTCCAGGGCTGGTAGTGAATTACTGGGACCGGTAGCTTTTTCTCGGCGCTGCCTCAGACGCACGTTCTTTCAGAAACTCTGCAGCCGGTGGAGCACGTTTGAGAATTTTTGAGATGTTTAGGTAGCTCTGTTTCTCTCATTCGACCTTTCTCTCTCTCATGCTCTCGCTTTCTCCGTTTCTATATCACGCACTCTCTCACAGTCTCTGATCTCCCACTGTCGTTATCCGCTTCTCACTCCCCGGTCTCTCCTATCCTCTCCCCCTCTCTCAGATTCTCTCTCTCGCTCTCTCAATCGCTCTCTCTCTCTCTCTCGCTCTTGCTCACACGCTGACTTTCTTTTTCTCTCTTTCTCTCTCTCTTTGTCTCTCTCTCTATTCTTTTATCGCTGTGTTTTTCCTTTATTGCTTTATTCAACGGCGTGCATCATTTGGAGCAGGGCACAGTTTGACGTTGGCGCAAGCTTGATACGGCTGCGCTCCAGCAGTCACCAATCGAGCCAGTTGGTCGGCTTGCTAAAATTAAGTTATCGAGCAGTACGTCTGATCTGATATAATTGTAAGCGAGATATCCATTGCCAACATACAAGAACCTTTTGGACCAGAGTGCATAAACCCACCGATTGAACATAAGCGGGGCATTGCTGCCAAAGGGAGATGGCTGCTATGCAAATCAAGTCCAGTCCATTTTGCAAGAAGGCCGTCTGGTCGGTTGGCTTGATCAGTCGGTCTAGCTGAAAAAATTGTAAGAACAATAAAAGTTGTTTCTGTTGTGGTTGTTGTTCTGATGGCCTCTTTTAGCGTTTTTGGCTAGAGAAGCAGAATTTTCGGGTTTGCTAATCCGCAACCCGGTCGCAATTTAGCTTTCGAATTTCCCTTCGTCGGCATGTTTGTCAAACAGGAAAAATAGGATTTCCGCGTATTGAAATTCAACATTCTCGTTTTTTGTTCTCGCGAAAATCAATTTCGCCAAAACCCTCACCACTCTAATTTTCCGAAAAAATAAATTTCGCCGTTTTGGACTTTGGAAAAACTAAATTCACAGTTTCTAATTTGACAAGGTGAATTTCGACAACAGGATATTTTCACGTTTTACATTACCTTCACTAGGGCGACACAGCCATCGCATACGATGTCTTGCACAAACGCCTCTGGGGGCGCTGTAACAGAATCAGTTCCGGCAGCGTATGCGGCCTCCATTAGCAGCGCAACGGTGACTAGAAATCCGCGCATCTTACCTGGAAATTGACTCTCAAAGAGATCGGCAACCCTACCATCCAAAAAATTGGGGTTATTACGTTTTGATGGTGGCTAGAAGGCCGAAAACGTATGAAATTCACGCTTTGAGGCTTATATCGCACCCTAGAAATTGTCGGCGACTGCTGTTTTTTAAGGAGCCGTTTTTCAATATTGCCGACCCTATACGATTCGATTCGAGTTTCTAGGCGACAGTAATCAGATGGTGATATCTGTGCAGTACGGTAGGATCGAGGAAGAAAGGGGGGAGAGAGAGGGACAGAGAGAGGGAAAGGGAGAGCGAGAAAGAGTGAGAGAGAGAGCGAGAGAGAGAGAGAGAGCCGGAGAGAGATAGAGGGCGAAAGGGAAAGCGAGAGAGAGCGAGAGAGAGAGCGAGAGAGAAAAAGAGAGAGGGCGAGAGATAGAGAGAGAGAATGAGAGAGAGAGAATGAGAGAGAGAGAGAGAGAGCGAGCGAGAAAGAAAAACAGAAAAAAGAGACCGCGACAGAATGAGCTGCCGACTGTAATACTACTTTCAAAACATCCGGTCCGGAAGAGCCCTTAAAATACTAAAAGTCCGAGTTAGGAAATTTCGAAAAAGAAAGTAAATGGCAAATCGTGACGGAATGGTCTATCAATTTATTCATATAATTTTATTCAGTGGAGTGTAGGCTTTCGGGTGGTCGGGTCCTGCGGGCACATGTGAACGGCCTGGCATGCCTGACGAGGCCCAATCTTAGCCCTGACCAAGTCGGCCAATTGGTGGACATGCTAAAATAAACTATGCTTCTTAAGGAGGGGCTCCGGGCAAACCTCTTTGAAGTATTTGGTGCAGGAAGGGTAGAGGACAAGCGATGGAATGCAGACGGTATCGATCATTTCTCGGAGATAGTCTTCAACATCTTGCAGTGCCAGCTCTTCGGCCATCTTAAACCATCATCGTCATCATCTCTCTCGCTCGCTTGCTCGCTCTCTCTCTCTCTCTCTCTCTCTCTCTCTCTCTTTCTCTTTCTTCTATCTCTTCTCTCTCTCTCTATTCTCTCTCTTTTAGAGCAACTTTTTCCTTAAGCCTAAATTCTCGAATACCAATAGTGGACGTGTTTCTAAACGGTTTTTTACGATTCTCGAGACGTGAAACCTGTGAGAAATTTGCATTAAAAGTTTCAAAAATACCGATTTTTCGACCGAAAATAGCCGACTTTTGACCAGGGTTGGTCATTTCGAGAGCTGGCTCTGAGCAGGAGCCGAGCGGGAGCAGGAGCCGAGCGGGAGCTCAAAATTCTCAGCCCCGCTCAGCTCCAGCTTTTGAGCCGGAGCTGAGCGGGAGCTAAGGATTTTCAGCTCCCGCTCCCGCTCTTGAGCGGGGCCCGCAAATCAGCTCCCGCTCCCAGCTCCCGCTCTTTTCGTGACCGACCCTGGTTATTAGCGGTGGCGGGGGCGGGGGCTCTACTAGAGGAAATACGGTAGTTGCTCTGCAGCCACCTTGACAAGTTTCATGCACCCATTGCACAGCATGTCCCAGTTGAAGCCGACCGGCAAGGGGATGGGCGTTGATGATGCTGCCGAGACCATTTTGGGGCTCAAAATGGTGAGGGCGAGGATTAGGCTGCGCAACTGAAGTTGTTTTTGCAATCTCCAGGAGTGTAGAATTTTTTTGAATGAAAGACTTTCAGAATTTGGAATTTTGAAAATTTCGAACCCGCGGATTCTCCGATTTTTACACTCTCACGTTCTAGAAATTGGAATGAACCGAATCAGGAATTTTGGAAAGCTTTCAAAATCTCGAATATTCAGAACATCGGAGGATATGCAAAGTTGAAAGCCAAAATCTTACCTTGTGGCAGCTCGACATGGTCCTGAAAATGAAACTACAACTTCTTACCAGGGTTTATAAAGTCGGTGGATATTAGACATTCCCTGCCGTTTCCAAAGCGAAACGGCTATCAATAAAAAATAATAACGGTGGAAATGTTTAAAATTCGCAACCAGTGGCCTCAAAAAAAACTTAAATAAAAATCGTAGGTTTGGGTTTTTGTCGATGGCCTCATGTCTGGGTTGTAGCAGAAGAGAGCGAGAGAGCGAGAGCGTGAGTGTGAGTGAGAGAGAGGGAGAGCGAGATAGAGAGGGAGAGAGACAGAGAGAGACAGAGAGACGGAGAGAGACAGAGAGAGAGAGAGAGAGAGAGAGAGAGAGAGATGAGAGAGAGAGAGATGAGAGAGTGGGAGAGATGGGGGGAGAGAGTTGGCGTTCTCGACATACGTTAGACCCAAGGTAAGAAGCAGCATATTTTTATGCTTTCAACAATTTATTCGAATTCCCGGTTCACTTCGGGGGCACATCGACACAAATGTCAAGTCCGCTGTTATATTTGAAGAAGTTGCAGTGCTGCGACGGATCGTGGGCCAGCACTGAAAAGTTTCTCTCTCGCTCTCTCTCGCTCTCTGTCTCTCTCTTGCTCTCTCTCTCTCTCTCTCTCTCTCTCTCTCCTATCGCTTCCCAAAACCACGAAAGCTCGCACTTTTTGCAGCCACGTCGTAGGTGCAGTTCAGGTCTAGGGTTTGGCTCATTACGCCGAGCTGAACCCAAAATCCTTTTCCCTGGCGGGTGACGAAGGTAGCTGCGGCAGCACCGGAGTCCCCCTACACTCCAAAATTGTTTTACACTGTTAAGGCTAAGCCGTAGCTCAAATCATAGCCTAGCCAACCCCCAGCTTACCCCGCAGGTACCAGTACCCTGCCGAGCTTTGATGCAAAACATTTTGTTGTTCATCTCGTACATGAAGCTCGCGTTGCAGCCGGCCGTGGGAAGCCTGTAGGCTTGGAAGTGGCGAAGGTCCGGGGAGCCGCCAGACTTCTCTGAGTGTCGAAGCGATTTCTCTATCTTTCTATCTCTTACGGTCTCGCTCTCTCTCTCTCTCTCTCTCTCTCTCTCTCTTTCTCTCTCTCTCTCTTTCCATCTCTCTCCTTCTCTCTCCACTGACCTCCAGGGTCGTAGCTTCCCCATCCGGCGACGTGATGCGGCAGCTCGAAGCTCTTGAGCCAAGAGGCCGGTTTCGGGATGACGATTTTCTGAGGAGCCACGCCAGCTTCCCCAAATTTAATCTCGGTTGCAAGCTGGAAAATAGTTATTACTTCTTAATCTCTCTTGAACCCCTTCTCTCTCTCTCTCTCTCTCTCTCTCTCTCTTTCTCTCTCTCTCCGGCTAGGTCCTTCAAAACCAACCCTGACGATCGCGATATCGCCGGTCATGACCGGATCTGTTTGAAATTCGCCGCTGATGAAGATCGTGTCCATTACCATGACTTGCTAAAGATATCATGAATCTCTCTCTCGCTCTCTCTCTCTCTCTCTCTTTTCTCTCTCTCTCTCTCTCTCTCTCTCTCTCTCGCTCTCCTACCGCCCCTCTATCCTTTGGCCCAAACTTGTCAAGGCTGGTCGCGCCGACGACGATTTGGATCATGCGTGGTGGATAGCTGCAATTCGGAAATCGTTCTCTCTCTCCCTCTCTCGCTCGCCCTCATACCTCTGTCTCTCTCTCGCTCTCTCTCTCATCTTTAACTTACCGATACTTGAACTTCGGCGGCATATACCAGCAATGGGCCGCGGTGAGAATCCACTTCGGATGGATGATGGAGCCGGTGCACAAGATTTCATACCCCAGGCCCACGCTAAAAAAATATTATGCCTCGAAAACGGCTTGGATTTACGTTTTATTTACGCGAATCGCCACTGAGTATGGATACTTGGAGACGATTGGCTTGTCGCCGCCAATGATCGAAGAGGCCGGCTAAAAAATCCAGGGAGAGAGATAAAATGCGAGAGATAGAGAGCGAGAACCAGAAAGAGAGAGAAAGTGAGAAAGGGAGGGAGCGCGAGAGAAAGATAAAAAGAAAGAGCGATAGAGAGAGAGAGAGAGAGAGAGAGAGAGAGAGAGAGAGAGAGCGAGGGGGGCTCCTTACCGGCAATTCCTCGCTTGTCCAAAAACTATCGAGCAAGGCTAGAAATAGCAGAATTGCCAGAAACATCGTTTTTCACTCTTACTGTACGATTTGCTTTCAATTTATACCCGCAATTGCATATTTATAGGCTACATTAAAACCTCAGATATTACGCGCTATTTTAGACATTTTGCAGGTGTCGGCAAGGCGAATTTGCATCTTCGAATCCAGTGGAATTCGAAGAGGACCTCCTGGCTTTTTCTTGGTTGTCACATAAATTTTCCAGTTGTTTGTTTCCAGTTCCGTATGCAATTTTCTTCGACTTTTTCATGGTTGATTTTTGATAGCTTCGAACCCCGTATCCATACGCCGGCCCAAAATTGTAGCGGGTTAAACATATAAAAAAAATAATCATAAAAGCTTTATTGTCACACAAGAACCCGTATAACACAATTCACGACATAATCCATAGGGAAAGGTAGAGGGAAAGTAATTTTCGGTGCGTGACGGTGGGCGAGGGATGAGTGAGAAGTAAATCGACGGCCGAACGGACGGCTGCTACTTCTTCTTCGCCGCATCTAAACGGCAAGAAACGTCAAAAAGGCCACCCAAAATGGATAAGGGCACAGTTTAATATGTTCGCTTTGTGCTGGCGAGCATTTTGTTATACTTTACATCCTTCTGACACAACGTTTAGCCGACTTTCATTCGATTTGGATCTGCTAAATTACACCCGACCAAGTGCCCACCCACCTCGCTTCAGCTGGGCCTCGGCCTCCTTGGCGTACTTGTGGTAGGCGGGCGCCCATTCATCCTTGAACTTCTTCTTCATCTCGTCGGTGAACCCGCGACCAGGGAGCTGAACCTCAGAAAGATTTTTCCGTATTTTTCGCGTGGCCGCTTCAAAAATTGTCTTTCACGTTCGAAAAATTACTAAAGTATCCTACTATATATAAAAAAAATAGTGTTTGTGTGTGTGTGTGTGCATTTGCATGCAACTTCCGTCACCGTGTTCCAGTAGTATCTCAAGAAGGGAAGAACTTAGGGGTATGTTCGATACGTCATTAGGTGCGTAATGGGCTGGAGATGACTGCACACATATTAGATTTTAAAAATATGCTATTTTCGACATTGAAATTAAGTTTTTCATGGAAAATCGGACACCCCACTTTGTTAGGATCAAATTAGCATGCACCGGAAGTCGCGGCAGCCTTTATAAAGGGGCGGCGAGAGCATTTTTCATTTTTCGTCATCCGAATTCGCGAACATTATGCAAAGTCAAGGATATCATGGACGCAGACAGGGCCAGGTTGAAAAGTCGCGAAGCGGCTTTTCAACCCTGGTCCTACTATATATAAAAAAATAGGGTCTGTGTGTCTGTGTGTGTGTGTGCCACTTTGCATCCACTTCCGTTTGGCTGTCCGGAGGATATCTCGATAAGGGATGAATTTTAAGGTATGTATGATACGGGATTAGGTGCGTAATGGCCTATAGATGACTGCACGCATATGAGATTTAACAAAATTACCTATTGTCGACATTAAATTTAAGTTTTTGTAAAAACCTCTTTGTTAGGAATAATTAGCATAGACCGGAGGTGGGGATTCGACTATATAAAGAGGTAGAAGAGGTTGTTTTTCATCTTTGGTCATCTGAATTTAGGACAATTATGCAAAGTGAAGGATAAAATGGGGTCAGACGGGGCCAGGGTTGAAAAGTCGCGAAGCGGCTTTTCAACCCTGGTAATAGCATTAAAAAATTAGGTAGATTCCCCCCTCCCCCCTCACCGCTAACAGTCTAGTATCGCTCTTCCGGAAGATTTGTTTATGCAAAATTTCGATGTTACGAACTTATTTCGACATGACGAAAGAGGAAATGAAATTATTTTGCTCAAAGCTGAAAAAGGCACCTGCTCAAAGTGCTGGAGGAGGGCCATGTACACGTAGATGAACTGCCAGGGCGTCTCGACGAGGTGGGCCCGAAGCTCGCGCATCGATCGGAGGTTGTCCTCCAGTGGTCCGATATGCATGTCGCTTTTGACGTGGTCGAGCGCGTGCTTCAACAAGGCCAGTACGCCGGGGCGGCCGACGCCCAGCAACGATTCGATGAGGATCGGCTGCCTGGAATTGAACTCCGTTCATGTTGCCGAATGAGAGAATGGGATGCGATACACCGGAAGTGGAGGTAGCTTTTAAACGCGGCCAGGCCGAACCAAATTTTTTCGGCTCAAGGCTAATTTTTTCTTACAAATAGGGGATGTGTGTCTAAATTGTTTTAACTTCTTAAGCATAAAAATTATACGAATTTTAAGAAAAAATCTTAAAAGATTTTTGGACTTTAAATATAGGTACAAATCTAGAAACAATGTCAAGACACTTTATATTTGATTACTAGGCCAACCGGTACCACCAGGAGAAAAAAAATTGGTTTTTCAGGGACCGCTTCGCGGTTTTTTTTAAGAAAACCGCGAAGCGGTCCCCCTGCTCCCGAAAGTGGAAGAAAGCAAAACTGAAAAAAACATATTGGGCGTAAGAGGCCTATTGGTATTGGGGAAAGGGAGGGGTGTGGCCTCCACCCCGCCAACGAACCAGAACGCTACGCAACCGCGCGTTCAACCCAAAACATGAATCAGGAGAAGGGTGGAAAACAGAACTATTACCTAGTCAATGACATATCCTCGAGCAGTTCGATGGGGCCAGCAAGGTCTCGGGTCACCCCGCCCGCCGGCCAGTCCGTGCAGTGATAGTGTTCAATGTTGCGTATTTTCTTTCCATCCAGCCACACCTCATATGTGGACCGCTTGACCGCGTAGTTGGACTTCGGGACCTCGTCACGCGAGAGGAACCACCAGTACTGAAACCGGTTCTGTTCTATTTCGCGGGGGGAACTGTGCGGGGGGGAATATGCTTCGCGGAATCTTCCATCTTTTCGCTATTGCAATTATTTGCAAATACATTAAATACAAATATTGCAAATACATTATTTGCAACGCCATTCGATAGAGCATCAAAAAATATACTAAGAGTTTTTGTTTTAGCTAAAAATCCTACTATATATAAAAAAATAGTGTTTGTGTGTGTGTGTATATTTGCATGCACTTCCGTTTGGATGTTCCGCGCCTACAGCCTCAGGGAAGCATTTTTTCGGTAGGGAAAAAACGTCATAGGGTAAAGAAGGGGGCGGAATCGACTGCACACACATAAAAGTTTCGAAAAATTGCGATTTTCGGTATTAAAATTAGGTTTTTGTAAAGTTTTCGGCCAACCTCTTTGTTAGGGAGCAATTAGCATACGCCGGAAGTGGAAATGGCTTATAAAAAGGAAGAGAGGGCGCGCTTTTCATTTTTGGTGAGCGGTTTTCGGCAAGAATTATGCAAAGTCAATACTTCATCGATCCTAGACGGGGCCAGGGTTGAAAAGCCGCGAAGCGGTTTTTCAACCCTGGTATTATAATATAAAAAATTTATAGCAAAAACAAAAAAAACTATTGAAACTGGTTCCGGAATGTTAGTTTTCAGCATTTTCGCCATTTTTTCGATATTTTGAACCTGTCATTCGATAGAGCATCAAAAAATATACTAAGAGTTTTAATTTCATCTAAAAATATTGTTTTATAAAATAGTTACAGCAAAAACAAGGTTTATTTGGTGTTTCCACATGGGTTCGTGGAGTCGAAAGTTAGTTTTCGACATTTTCGATAACTTTCAAAAATTTCTTGAATGCCATTCGATAAAGCGTCAAAAAATATACTATGAGTTTTAATTACAACTCAAAATAGCATCAAATAAAAGAGTTATAACAAAACGAAGAAAATTCCCCCCCGCGAAATAGAACAGAACCCTGAAACCATATAAACACACCTTTTGGCGAATACTCCCTCTCCCAGACCCCCCCGCTACGATACCGGGAAGTAAAGTATCCCAAGACAAAACATTTCAGTTAAGAGATTGGTACTATTAGGTTGTACAAAAAGTACTGGCGATTTCGGGGTTTGGATAGCTTTTTCAGGAACGGTTTGGATTAGCAGGGTTAATTGTATTGTGTCGTTTGAAAGTACTTATCGTGATCTACAGAATAGCTACACTAACTTTGTCATATTGCATTTTTTTCGTTTTTTAGAAGGTCTGAAAGTGGCAAGTTGACAGCTGACAGGCGGCGTAGGACCGTGATGAAGATAGCATTCGGCTGAGGTTACGAAGCACTACAAAACGTATCGTAACCGTCCCGGTCCGAGCAAAATTTAGCCTGGGTATATGTCGGCTACGCGGGGGGGGACAATTTTACGCGGGGGGGGACGGGACAGGAAGGCTTTTTTGGATGTTTTCGTTATTTTCTCGGGATTTTTGCGACGGCATTGGATAGAGCATCGAAAAATATACTAAGAGTTTTTGTTTTAGCTCAAATTAGTGTAATATAAAAAAGTTATGGCAAATACAAAAATAAGCTTTGAAAATCGGCTTGAGCGGCTGTTTTTCTGACATTCGCGCTATTTTTCGACATTTTAAAGACGCCATTCGATAGAGCATCCAAAAATATACTAAGAGTTTTTGTTTTAGCTCAAAATAATGTAATATAAAATAGTTATAACAAAAACCAGTATTAAACGTGGTTCCATGGAGGGCATAGAAGGAAATCAAGTTACATTTTCGACATTTTTACAAAATTTCTTTAGTGCCATGCGACAGAGCGTCGAAAAATATACTAAGAGTTTTGTTTGTAGCAAAAAGAAACGCAAAAAATAGTTAGCTCGGCCCCAACAGTCCGTCCCCCCCGCGTAAAATCCCCCCCCGCGTAGCCGACATATACCTTTACCCGGGTACCCAGATCAAATTTATACGCGCGTAAATAGGCCGAATCAGATGCAAATTTCGCCCGGCTGTTTCCGGTTGGCGTTTCGGTCGGAAAATGCTATCTCGGCATCGTTGTTTCTTATGAAACCCCAATTAAAATCAATTAGCATCCACTATTCAGACAGAAAGTTAATGGAAACGATCTGTGAATGGCGGAATTCTGTAAATCGGCATCCTACCTTATATAATTTTGGCGCGTATGTGTGTGTGTGTGTGTGGATGTCACTTTCGAGACCCGATTTGAGGGCCTTCCCGTGTCCAAAATGTCCTAATTCTCCGGCACCCGGGGGAATCGACCCTTCTGTTTCCGATGGCGTTGTCCGAATTTCGATAAAATACAAGTTTACAAAGTTAAAGCCGGGTTTTATTCATTTTTGGGGGTCCAGACGGGATAATTTGCATAATGCGGAAAAATAAAAATTTCCTCATTCTCGCCAATTGCACTCGCGTGTGTGGCCGGTGGGGGGGTAGGGGTCCGAAGGACCCGAGCTATCGGGAAGTCAAATTTTTCATGCAAAGGCCGCATTCCAGCGCCCAAGGCCCGCGAAGCGGGTTTTGGGCGCTGGTTATGTAGATAATTCCATTTTATGCATTCTTTGCATACAAAAACAATACAAAAAGTCTAAAACTTTTCCCAGATTTTCGCTTGATGATCAAAACGGTATGAAAAACGACCAAAAAAAGGCTACCATTTTCGAATATACCAAAAGCTTAAAAGAATTTGTCAAATGTTCGTTCTGAAGCGCACTAAAGACGGCTAGCTTTAGCCGACAAAAAAAGGCTGGCTGGCGCCGACTTACGTCGTTGGTAGACTCCCATTGGATTTTGAAGTCGCCAAACTTCTTCACTGGGTTTTCGCGGGTCGGCCAGTAGGGGGTGAACTTGCCGCTTTCACTGGGGTCGCTGAGCGTTATGATGTCTCGGCAATCTGCCTGCAGGATCATCCTAAACGGCCATTGTTGATCATTAACTACAGGGTGTCTGATAAAAAAACACGGCTTCTAAACCGACGCGGATGTATCGGATCGGAATGTAACACAAATTCACCACAATCTTCAAAACCTCGTTTTTGTATTTCAGCAACCCGTTTGAAAGCGATTTTGTAGAATTTTGCTGCTTTTCTCGGATGCAGGTGAGTTGATTAAAATCTTTAGCACGCAATTACCGGGTGTCCCAATAAACCCCTTTAACGTGACGTAGAAGTATCGGATCGGAATGATAGTTACATGCCTCGAAAGCCCGTGAAATGACGAGTTGCATACGAACTAATGTGGCTCGATTTGGCCCTGCCTCGTCCAATTTTTTTTCGCGTCTAGCCTAACCTATCTTTTGCAGACTTTAAACCGGAACCATAGGCCGGCCCAAGAAAATAGTGAAATCTCATACAGCCAGTGGTCGTCCACGGTCTCGCTGGTCGGCAACTGCGCGCAGATGAGAATCGACTCGAAGCTCGGGTACAGTTTATTGGCGTGGATGTAGTTCGGGCCCTTGTGCCACAGGATGACGCGCGACTTGTCGACGCATGGCACATCCGGTGACCGATTCTTGGGCCCGTTCTTCAGGAACGTCGTCATGTCCTTCTTTTCCACGTCCCTGCAAGGAACCGTCGATCGGAACAACCAAAAGAAATAACGTTCCCCTTGACATTACGCCGTTTTACACCCGACTATCCCAAAAATTGGACCATATCTGGATCAGACCCTAAACGACCACATGCCTGACTTACAGCCCGATCGCTACAGTAGTCCTCGAGTTATAAAGAAAATGCCGTGTTTTTCGGCGATTTTCAACGGGTTTTCGGCTATCTTTTTGGGCATTACATTATTTTGTTATCTAAGCTCTGTTTGTTTGGTTTTCCTCGTGGAAAATAGTTAAATTTTACTAAGATTTAATTTCATTGAAGTCTACAACGATTTCACGATGACGTTACTAGCTAACTGGCCGAAAAATTAATGCCCTCACCCGCCGGATGACGACTTTCAAATAACTTGCTAAAGAATCTCAAAAACGTTTCAACCAGTGCAAAACAATTTTTTCAGTCGAGCAAAATAGGAAAAATCCAAAAAATATTTTTCGCCGTTCGTTACACAAACCTGGGGACCCAGGCGAAGTCAGCTTCGAGTTTAGCGATCGTCTTGTCTTTTTGAGAGCACATTCTGAGAACGACGTGGCGACGTAGCCGCGGCGCTGGTGCGGTTTGGATAGAAGTTTAACGACTTGACTAAGTTAAGTGCAGTTTGCCGACCTACCATATCCTTCTTATCCTACGGGGTAGTAAAGTACACCAAAATACTCGGAAGAACAAGGCGAACATTTTGGTATAACTTACACACCTGTAGATGAACAGGGAGCTGAGATACAAAAATGAGGGACGGCTGGGGGGGGGGAAGCACACTCTAACCAAGATTCGGTCCCGATCAGATAGGAGACGGCCAAATGCCGAGGCGCCACCACTACTGGGAAAACCTAGGGTTGTTTCTCGGAACAGACCGAGATTCGCAACTTTCGGAACAAAGAGTGGTCGGAACGGTCCGACTTTCGGGTGTTCCGGCTGTTCCGAGATTCGGAACATTCCGAGATTCAAATGATGCGGTTGTTCCGAGATTCATATTGTTCCGACTAGAGTGAGGGAGCGGCAGGCCTCCTCAGGCTTTCTGGGGCCGAATTGCATTTCCGCGCCTGCCGACGCCTGGCGGAAGCCTAAGGATTTACGCAGGCTTTTTATGCAATGCGCAAAAACATGTTAATCAGGTTACTGCATCTAAAACGTTGGTATCTTTTGTCGCAATAACAAATTACAAGGATGCCGAAGGTGGGAAAAATATAGGCAAGGTGTCAGGAGAGGCAATTGCATCCCCCCGCCCGTTCGAACCGACTCTTGGCTTTTGTGTATCCGCGTGCTATTAACGTATCGTGCCGTAAGGTTTGTCAAAAACAGTAACCTAACTTTGTAGAATATTCTTGGACCCAATACAGCTCTTCGACCCCCCGGAAGTTAAAAAAAATTCCTTATTTGTTCGGCAAATCTTCGAATATTCTACGACTTTACATAAAATTCCCAGATAAAGCCTGACTAATTAGAGGTCAGGCGTACTTTGCATAGCCCAGGCTCAGCCTAGGCGATGCAAATTAAAAAAGCCTGAGGAAGCCTAGGCAAGCCTAGGCTTTAGCCTAGGCCTCCCTCACTCTAGTTCCGACTGTTCCGAGATTCGGGACGTTCCGAGATTTGGCTGTTCCGGCTGTTCCGAGATTCGGAACAGACCGAGATTCGGAAAGTCGGAACAAAGACTGGTCGGAACGTTCCGAGATTCGAGTGTTCCGGCTGTTCCGAGATTCGGAACATTCCGAGATTCAAATGTTGCGGTTGTTCCGAGATTCATAGTGTTCCGGCTGTTCCGAGATTCGGAACGTTCCGAGATTTGGCTGTTCCGACTGTTCCGAGATTCGGAACAGTCCGAGATTGAGCTGTTCCGAGATTCAAATTTTTTCGTAGGTAAATTTCGATTTCATGTAAATCGTGTAGATTGCATGTAAATGTTTCGGTTTGGCCGTCCCACGGCAGTGTGGGCGCAACTGAACACCTAATTCCGTCGATGGTTAGATATTGAATCCGGAAATTAGCGAAATGAGAACGAATTGGGGATCGAATTGAATCGAAATTCAGTCGTGTTTGGAAATTTACATGCGAAAAAAATTTGAATCTCGGAACAGCTCAATCTCGGACTGTTCCGAATCTCGGAACAGTCGGAACAATATGAATCTCGGAACAACCGCATCATTTGAATCTCGGAATGTTCCGAATCTCGGAACAGTCGGAACAGCCAAATCTCGGAATGTTCCGAATCTCGGAACAGCCGGGACGGTTGCTGTTCCGAATGTTCCGAACCTCGGCCTGTTCCGAGAAACAACCCTAGGAAAACCTGGTAGTGTCTTAAAAGGATACCTCGCTTCTGGAACAGGGGCAATCCTTGTACGGATTCTTGGCCATTCCGGGCGTACGACCGGCTGAGGTGGAGAGGCGAGAGATGATGGCGCTGTTTTTCGTCCGCTGCCTTACCGAAAGAAGTTCCGTTTATGCAAAGAAGTATATGCAAATTTTGGGTGGGCAAATGCGCATGCTTCCACGAACTATCCGGCTTAGGTTATTGCAGTTTTCAATGTGTTCCATATATCTTACGCAATGCCCAGCTCGAGCTTTATCCTCCCAATAGAATCCTTATCCGTTCTTTTCATTTTTAGATGGAAGCGGTGGTGGGGGTGATATTAGGGCTCCGCGACACTCGCGCAAGTGTCGCGGTCCGAACAAACGGGGCGATGTGTCAGGGCGCAAATGTCGTGGCACCAATATGAGTGGCGGTGGAGGCCGAGGTGCTGATAGAGCCGTTTGATGGCCGTGCCGTCATCCAGGTCATACCATCGACGCATCTAGAGTCAGGATAACTGGTAGTCGTTTCAGGCAGACATGGCAATTCCGATCGGCCGAGCCGCGCGGCCGGGCCGGCGGCCTAATTTCCATAAAAAACGCGGCCCCCTACGAGCCGCAGTAATTAGTTACTTCCGGAAATGCGGCTTCGCGGCCGAGCCGCATTTTGATCGCGGCTCGGCCGGGCCGCCGCGGCCAAGCCGCAAAACGGAAGTGGCTCATTTACATATCGAGAAGCCGCGAATTTCATGCCAAATCGGAATGGAAATGAGAAAATTAAGGTTGTCGAGTATGGGCTAAATACGCATTGCATCTCTGATTTACGTGCCGGAAGTACTCAAAACTCGTTTGGATGCGGCCTCAAAAGCCGCGCAGCTTGGCCGCCGTGTGGCCTCGAAACGGAAAAAAGCCGCGGCCGCGCCGGAAGTGCGGCCAAGCCGCGCGGCCCGGCCGCATTCTAATTTTTGCGGCCGAAAAAGCCGCGCGGCCCGGCCGATTGCCATGTCTGGTTTCAGGTACTAGCAGGCCCGTAAGGGGGGGCACCGGGGGCACGGTGAAATTTTTGGTATACTTTACACACCCGAAATTTCCGCCTGCGGCGCTTTATTACTATTCTTAAGACGCTTTTTACTTCTGTGAAGCCTATCTTTCCAATATCTCTCCCTCTCTACTGGAACTAGGAGAACAGTCCGAATCTGAATTCGATCGACACCTTAAGAACAGTTTTATTCCCACGCGAAACCCGATAAAACACAAAAGACGAAATGATAAGTGGCGTGGCGATCGTAGCTTCCAGCGGGTGAAAGCAATTTTCGGTGCATGACGGTGGGCGAAGAAGGAGTGAGAAGTGGATCGACGGCCGAACGGACGGCTGCTACTTCTTCTTCGCGGCATCTGAACGACAAGAAACGTCAAAAAGGCCACCCAAAATGGATAAGGGCACAGTTTAGGGGTCTGGACTGTTAGCGGGGGGGGGGGGGTTTCCCAGTAATTCCGTGCGGCCCTATGACCAAATAGAACCCATTTTCAAAGCATTTACATAATTTTAAGCCATAAAAAGCTCGTATACAAGTGTTCCCCCACCTCGCTTCAGCTGGGCCTCGGCCTCCTTCGCGAACTTGTGGTAGGCGGGCATCCATTCCTCCTTGAGCTTCTTCTTCCTCGCGTCGGTGAACCCGCGACCAGGCATCTGAAAATTTTTCGACATTTTGGCGTCTTCCTTTCAAGTATTATCTCTCAGGACTGGGAATAACTAAAAAGGTAGAGAAATCTTCATAATTTCCAAAATTTCAAAATATTTTTTCATGGCTTACTAGCAATGACAAACTACCGGAAACACGAGACATCATCTTCTATAGTAGGTAGATGGGCGGAGTGATAAAAATTAGCCCCCCCGCTACCAGTTCAGTACCGATTTCCCGGGGTCTGTTTACGTAAAATTTCGGTGATATGATATCTCGACAAATTCGACACTTTCAATTCCGACGTTATTCGACACATTGACGTGTTTTCTGGGTGACCCAGCAAGCACCTGCTCGAAGTGCTGGAGAAGGGCCATGTACACGTAGATGTACTGCCAGGGCGTCTCGACGAGGTGGGCCCGATGCTGGCGCAGCGTATGCAGGTCTTCATCCAAAAACCCGAGAAAACAGTTGGCTGTGGTGCGGTTGAGCGCGTACTGCAACAAGGCCAGTACGCCGGGGCGGCCGACGCCCAGCAACGATTCGACGAGGATCGGTTTGCTGGAATTGGATTTGGTGCGTTTTGCCTAAAACGTTCCTTTGATTTTCTTAGTATCCGGTTTTACAGGGTGTCCCAATAAAGAACAAACGGAAAGCATCAGCACTTTATAAAATAAGCCTGGTGTTCCCTATGCTAAAACATCCCCCGCTAACAGCTCAGAACCAGGCAAACTGGACTCGACCAAAGTCGCCCCCACGGATACTCAAGTACCGAATCAGGCGATGGGTGGAAAACGGAACAAGGCTTGAGTGCAGTTTACCCTCGCCCCCCCCAGCCGACCCCATCTACTGTATCTCGGCTCCCCTGTTCATCTACGGGTGTGTAAAGTATACCAAAATGTTTGTCTTGCTCTGGCGAGCATTTTCTTATACTTTACACACCTGTAGATGAACAGGGAGCCGAGATACAAAAGTTGGGGCCGGCGGGGGGGGGAATAAATTGCACTCTAGCCTGGAACAATTACCTATTCTGCGACAGACGCTTGAGCAGTTCGATGGGGCCAGCAAAGTCTCGGGGCACCCCACCCGCCGGCCAGTCCGTCCAATGATAGTGGTAAATGTTGTTTAGTTGCTGTCCATCCACCGAGACCTCATATCTGGACAGCTTCACTGAGTCGCGTAGCTTGGGCGACGGGTGCTGGAAACACAAAACTTTTTGGCAAATGGCAAGAGGCATTATTACGATTAGGGCTTCTATCGAGAGGCGAGTCCAGCAGGTCTGGTCGATTTTCGAAATGTCGGAATTTTTCTATCATCATTTTATAATGTTTTTACAACAACGGGCGGATGGTCTGATGCTTTTCTAACCAAGGGGTTTTTCACAAAAATCGCGATTTAAAGACCCTTGGAAAGATGGCCGAACGTGCCCGGGGGTGAGGGACCGACGGGGGACTACTATCGACGTAATTCAGGTCGTGAATTCGTAACTTCTATGTAAAGCGTAATTTCGGCCCGGAACAAAACGAGAAACCCGAAAACGGCCAGTTGAAGGCCCCTAGGGTATTTGAGGGCTTTTCGCCGCTCCGGCCCGGTTGGCCCCATGGTGTACTGGTTAGCGCGCTGGGCTGTGGGGTGGACCATCGCTGGTTCGACTCCGGCCCGCTGCAAAATTCTTTGCTTTTTCGCCAATTGCATCTTTCCAGGGGACTTTAAGAAACGAAGACAGTCGAGAAAACACGAAGCTGTCGCCGACTTACGTTCCACGTAAAATACCATCGGATCGTGAAGTCGCCAAATGTCTTTACTGGATTTTCGCGGGTCGGCCAGTAGGGGGTGATCTTGCCGCTTTCACTGCTGTCGCTGATCGTTACGATGGATTCGCACTGCGCCTGCAGGATCATTCTAAACTCCCATTGTTAGGATTTCATCAAATCGCCGCTGCTTTTCTCTTGCTAGGAAAGCCCAGAATGCCGCAACCCTAGCCGGCCGCAGAAGTGTCCGGTTCTCACGATTTAGGTATCTGTCTTTCTTCGATTCTCAAAATTTTGAAAGTTTTCATACGTTTACTAGGGTTTTACAAAACGGGCGGAGTTTCGGCTTGAGTGCAGTTTAGCCCCTCCCCCCTAGCCGAACCCCACCTACCGTATCTCGGCCGCCTGTTCATCTACAGGTCTGTAAAGTATACAAAAATGTTCGTCTTGCTCTGGCGAGTATTTTATTATACTTTACACACTTTTAGATGAACCGGGAGCCGAGATACAAAATTTGGGTGCCGGCTGGGGGGGTGGGGGGGTAAACTGCACTCTAACCGGATTTTCTGAGGTTTTTCTGACCAAGGGGCTAGACCAGTAGCAAGTCCTAAAAATTAGTGAAATGTCATACAGCCAGTGGTCGTCCACGGTCTCGCTGGTCGGCAACTGCGCGCAGATGAAAGTCGAGCCGAACAGGTACACGTAGTTGGCATGAATGTAGTGAGGGCCGGCGTGCCTCAGGACGACGCGCTCCTTGTCGACGCAAGGCACATCCGGTGACCGATTCTTGGGCCCGTTCTTCAGGAACATCGTCATGTCTTCCTTTTTCACGTCCCTGGAATGGGCAGGTTACTTTTTTCGGACCGCTCTAGCAATGAAAAACGACTAAAAACGCCATAAAATTCATAGTACTGACGTACGGCAAAAAATACACATCGGTACACAAACCTGGGGACATTAGCAAACTCAGCCTTGAGTTGATCGAACGTCTTCTTGAGAGTATATGCCGTGAAGTGCGTAGAAATGTTAATTTCGTCGTCCTGGTATGATTTGGATAGAAGTAGGCTGAAGGCATGATTAGAGTGCAGTTTACCCCTCCCCCCCAGCCGGCAACCAAATTTTGTATCTCAACTCCCTGTCAGTTCACAGGTGTGTAAAGTATACCAAAATGTCCGCCTTGCTCTCCCGAATATTTTGGTATACTTTGCAAAACGGTAGGATCACGCGGAGCCGAGTTACGGTAGGTGGGGTGGACCGGGGGGGGTCCTTTTGGACTATTTTTTCCCAGGCTACGGTTTATTTTACCCCCCCACCCCCCAGCCGGAAGTTTTTGGCTATAACTTTTTTATTCTACACCAGCGCCCAAAACGCGCTTCGCGGGCCTTGGGCGATGGAATTGGGCCTTTGCATGAAAAATTTGACTTTCCGATAGCTCGGGTCCTTCGGACCCCTTCCCCCACCGACCACGCGCGGGCAAATTGCAAGAATGAGGAAATCTGTACTTTTTCATATTATGCAAATACCCCAAAAATGAATAAAACCGGCTTTAACTTTGTAAACTTGTATTTTATCGAAATTCTGAAAACGCCATCGCAAAGAAAAGGGTCGATTCCCCCAAGTGACAAAAAATCAGCGCGTTTTATCCAGGGGAAGGCCCTTAAATCGGGCCTCGAAAGTGACATCCACACACACACACACACACAGAGATACACCCCAAAATTATATAAGGTAGGATTATTGTAGGCTCAAATTAAAACCCTTAGTATATTTTCGACGCTTTATCGAATGGCGCTGCAAAAATCCCGACAAAATAAGCAAAAATACCGAAAACTTTGAGACCCTTCGGCTGTGGGGGGGGAGGTAAAGTAAACTCTTAGCTTTTCCCAATTATCATGCCGAGTTCGTCGTTTGACGAAAAATTCCCGTTTTCAATTCTGCTTTGGGCTGGAGGGGTAAACTAAACTTTAGCCCATAGTTTTTATGGGTTCCCGAGTTCCTACACGGGGCGAGGGTTGAAAGGCCGCGAAGCGGTTGCTGAAACCTTGGTAATGTGTCAAAAGTATACAGGGTTCGGGGAACAGGAACTCTTCTTGGACGTCTTCTCGGCCATGCTGCACGACCGGGTGAGGGGGCGAGCCGGGGGTGGATGGGGCTGATTTTGTCCCGCTTCCGGAAAAGAAATTCCGGTTATGCAAAGAAGCTGATGCAAATTTTGGGCAAGCAAAGGTGCGTGCTTGCACGAACTATCCGACTCCGGTTATTGCCGTTTTCAATGTTTTCCATATGTTTCACGCGATGCGAAGCCAAAGATTTATCCTTCCAAAACATCAAATAAAATCCACTGCCTCCATTTTTTTCCATTTTTAGATGGAAGCGTTGGTGGGGGGTGATGTTAGTGGTGGTGGAGGCCGAGGTGCTGGTCGAGCCGTTGATGGTCGTCGTCCAGGTGGTGCCGTCAACGCGCCAATATAATTGAAGTCTAAAAGTACTAGCAAGGCTCGTACCCGGTAGAAAAAAGCAAACTGGGCTGGTACCCAGATCAAAATTACACGCCTGAAATTTTACCACACGTGTAAATTTTTTACACACGCGTGTATTTTTTTTTTACACGCGTGTAAATTCCGAAAGTTTCCTTAACAAATTTGTTAACAAATGAAAAAACACGCGTGTAAAATTCTACAATTTTTTACACACGTGTAAATTTGATTTACACGCGTGGTAAAAAAAGTGACGTGCTCGGAGACGGGGGAAAAACCCGAAAAAATTACACGCGAGCGCCAAAAATTTACACGCCAACTTTGGAAGCCTCCAGCAAATCGGAAAAATATTTTTTTGGAAAAGGTAAAACGAGACAAGCTGCAGACGGGTACCAACAGTCGGCCAAAAAAAAGTTGGATCGCTAAGTGCCCTGGAAATTTTTTTTATATGCCATTTTGTGAAGGCCCTTTTTTGAGCGATTTACACACGTTTTCCAAATGTAATTTTCTTACCTAAAAATTTACACGCGTGTAAAATTTCAAGTCAAAAATTTCTCGCCAAATCGCGTTGTTAGATCTTTTGCGCGTATCAAATGTAAAATTTATGACCGAAGCGGCAACGAGAACAATCAACAACAACAAGAAACAAATTATAAATAACGAAATTAAACAATATATATTATTTCGGATTTCAGTTACACGTGTGTTGAAGTGGGAAGGGTGTTTTGAGCTGCGTGAAGGCATTTCTAAGGTAAACTGAGTGGTCAAATGACATAAAACGTTCTAAATTCTCGCGCTTTCGCCATTTTTCCGAATGTAATTTTCTTACCTAAAAATTTAAAGGTTTTTCCGTTGTAGGTAACATTCGTATTTTGACAATTCGTCAAAAACAGCGCCCACATATTTGGTCGAAACTAATTGGATCGGCTCAGTTTGCTTTTTATACCATACGGAACCCGAAAATGGCGAAATTGCGAGAATTTAGAAAGTTTTATGTCATTTGCCCACTCAGTTCACCTTAGAAATGCCTTCACGCAGCTCAAAACACCCTTCCCCACTTTTACTGCACTTTGCTAAAAAGCTATGAAACCCGTTACCGATAGCTTTAGGTTCCTTCCCTGGCGTAAAACTACTCGAAAAAAAAGATTGGAATTAACCCTTCATGGCCCATCCCTGGCCCACTATGGCTGCGAATTTTTGCACGCGTGTAAAAATTTTACACGCGTGTAAATTTTCGGCCAAGTTTCCTTGAAAACCCTTATAAAACTCAATTACACGCGTGTAAATCCCAAAAGTGACGTGTAAATTTGACGTGTAATTTTTTTACCACGCGTGTAAATTTTTGGCTGTTTTGACACGTGTAATTTTGATCTGGGTACCAGCCCAGATGAATTATCGCACCGCCCAAAGTCGAACTTCGGATGAGGTTTCGGTGATAAAGGGCACATTCAGGAACGTTTTTTCGAAGAAAGCAAAGATTTTTGCCGCGGCCGGGGGTCGAACCCGGGTCCCCCGCTCGGGAGTCGCGAATGCATACCAGTCAGCCATAGCTACAACCTGGCGAGAGGCTGAGGGGCGCCCCGCGCCGCAGAGGAGGGAAATTGCCTGCCACGCCACGGGCAGGCAGTGCGCGCGGTCGCTACGTCCATAGGGTGTACACGTTGGGACGAGTACACGGTCCCTCCCTGAACGTGCGCTTTAAGCCAGCCCCCCCCTGGTAGCCCAGCACCGCGTAAACTGCACTCCAACCGAAGTCGCCCCACACGAATACTCAAGAACCGAGTCAGGAGATGGGTGGAAAACGGAACATTACCTAGTGTGTGACAAATCCTTGAGCAGTTCGAGGGGGCCAGCAAAGTCTCGGGGCACCCCACCCGCCGGCCAGTCCGTCCATTGATAGTGGATAATGCTTTGTATGTTCTTTCCATCCAGCGACACGTCGTAGCCGAACCACGTGACGGAGTCCTTCAGCGTGGGCGACTGGTGCTGGAACCACACAAAAACATTTTGGCGAATGCTAACAAGGAGACGTTTTTGAGTGACTTCCCAGTTTTGAGCATGACCAAACTTATCTTGCGCAGAATTTTGCGCTGATTCCGAATCTGTTATCCACATTTGCTTAATCGGAATTTTGCAAAGGTTACAGCGCATTTTAGGGCGAAAAGGTTTAAAATCGCAAAGTTTAGACACCTGGAAAAATTCGAGAGAAGGTATTTTTCAAAAGTAATTAGCACATCTTGTGCAGAAAAAGTTGCACTTTCGAATGAGTTATCATAGGAAAATGTTCAACAAAAAAATTGTAAAACTTGTCTCGAAATTCAGGGCAGGACCACATCCCGATAAAAATTGTTTTCCAGAAGGTTTCCAAAAATTTGTGTATGATAATTCACACAAAAAAGCGCAACGAGCTTTATCTGCACTAGATGTGCTGATTACTTTCGCCAATAGCATTTCTCTCGAATATTCCAGGTGTCTAAACTTTGCGATTTTCAGCATTTTCGCCCGAAAATGCGCTGTGACTTTTGCAAAATTCCTATTAAGCAAATTTGAAAAACAAATTCGGAATCAGCGCAAATTCTGCACAAGGCAGGTTTGGTCATGCTCAAACCTGGGATGTCACTCAAAAACGCAAACTGTCACCAGGGGCGTAGCCAGAAAAAAATTTCGGGGGCCCCAAAAAATTTTTCCAAAAAGCTCAAAACATTCACGAGAAAATAGCTAAAAAATATAATTTTTTGAAAAAAAAGCTACATAGCTCTACAAATAGCCGTAAAAACGTGAAAAAAATAGCGCCGCAGGCAGCCAAATTTTTGAGCAAATAAAAAATCATAAGGGTCCGCCCTTATGAAATTTTCGGGCCCCGGCCGATTTCGGGGGGGCGGACGCTACGTCCCTGACTGTCACTATAAAGTGTTTTCATATTGTTTTTAGTAAATTTTAACTATATTGAACGTTCCTTCAAAAAAGTTAGAAAAATGTTTTAAAAAGTCGAAAATTTGATCATTTTGGGCCTTTTTCGGATTCCCCCCGGGGATCCTAAAGAACCAGCCCACGAAGCTGTCGCCGACTTACGTTTTCCATACCCGACAGACGGATGGTGAAGTCGCCAAACTTCTTGATCCGATTTTCGCGGGTCGGCCAGTAGGGGGTGAACTTGCCGCTTTCACTGGGGTCGCTGAGCGTTACGATGCACTCGCAATCGGCCTGCATGATCATCCTAAACCGCCACCGTTAGTACAGGGTGTCCCAAAAAAAGCACCGCTCCGGCATTTTGCCGTATTTTATCCGATCGGTCGAAAATTGGGTGCTTCCTGGTTATCGGGGGTCGGTTATTTTAGCGGGGGTCGGTTGCGAACTTTTTTCTATAATATCGTGCGGCTCGGCTAATTAAAAACTGGCCGTTTTTATAGCCTTGTGCGCCGTTTGAAATGGTTCTGGACTGTTAGCGGGGGAGGAGGCATTAAGAAAAACGTCATAAAACATGTTGAAAAAAAATTTCTTTTTCGGTCTAACGTATATGAAAATGGCTAAAACCACGCCATAACCCTAGATTTCGTGACTATAGGATAAATATTTTTATAATTTTTGATTATCGGAAGCTACTAAAAACAGTATGAAAATAAACTACAATTTATCACTAGGCAGGTATAGGCTAAACGAAAAGAAGATGCCAACCGACCCCCGCTAAAATAACCGACCCCCGATAACCAGGAAGGACCGAAAATTGGAGCAGAGGTCATTTTTGGCCCCCTGGGGAGTGTGTTGTCAAGATATCGAATTTTGTTTCTATTCCTATCCTGGAAGCGAGAAAGGTATGTTGGTTTTCTGTATCGGCGTTTTCTCGGCCGTCCCGCCGAATTTCAAGCTGATTTTTGGCATGTGCGTGGGAAATGCCTTTTATAAAAAACTGCTTGTTGAATTTTTTGAAATTCTTTCATTTAACAATTTTACAAGCAAAAACGTGGAAAAAGTCCATTTTCCATAACTTATCGGGGGAAGCGGAGGCTCCAAAAAGCTTCCCCCCCGAAAACAGTCTAGTACCGGAATCGGAACCATTAGCAAGGCGCGGGAAATTAGTGAAATGTCATACAGCCAGTGGTCGGCCACAGTCTCGCTGGTCGGCAACTGCGCGCAGATGAAAGTCGAGCCGTACAGGTACACGTAGTTGGCATGGATGTAGTTGGGGCCGTAGTGCTTCAGGATGACGCGCGACTTGTCGACGCATGGCACATCCGGCGACCGATTTTTCGGCCCGTTCTTCAGGAACGCCTCCATCTTTTCCTTGCTCACGTACCTGGCAACGACAGGTGTCAATTAACCGCAAATGACATAGAGGAATGGGCGGGGAAGGGCGGTAGTTTTGGTTCTGGACTTTAAGGATTTTTAGCGGGGGCGGCGGGGGGGGGGTGGGGATAAATGTTGCCGAATAATGCCGTACGGCACTCTAGGGGGTCCCAAAAAAAAAATTCCGGGTTCGATTTTTAATTTTGGTCGAAAGCGCCCGGAAAGACGAGTGCCGCGTTATTCCGATTTCCGAAACTTTGGAATTTTTTGTTGGAATTCTGGCATTTCTTATGCAAAAAGGACACGTTTGGCTCAAGTCTAGGAAACCCCGCCCCCCAGCCGACTTTTCAACTTTTCTACCTCCCTTATTTTTATTTTTCGCTACTTTTTTGGCTCAATTGCAATGTATTCTTACCAATTAGCCTACTGCGAACATTTTGGTCGATGTTAGAGTTTGCCAGCACAAAGGGGGCTGGGGGGGGGGGGGGTCCCTAGACCCTTACCACACGCTTTTTCGTCAAAAACTTAATTCAACCGGGTTAAAGGTTCGGAAGTCGAATTGCTTGCGTGCGGGGAGTGGACCTACTGGTCAGAAAAGAGAACGATTGCCGGCGAAACATCACAGAAAAGTGAGTTCGTGGCGAAAAACGGCAATATTTGAGTAAAACCGAAAAATTCTGGGAGCGAAAACGACTTTTTGAGGGCGCCGTGATTACATACCCTAATAGATTGTATTGACGTAAGACTTAAAGGCTTAAGTGCAGTTTACCCCCCAGCCCAGCTCCTCAGCCATACGTCCTATTAATGCGCCGAGTATCTCAAAATGTTCGCCGTGGTCGAAAACCCCTGGAAAAGTGCGCTACTTGCGCCAAAAATTGTCAGAAAAATTTTTACAAAATTTTGAAAGTTGAAAAGATTAAGCCGCTATGCATCAATGTACCAGGAGTCAAAAACTCGAATATTTCTGTTTTCCGCTATTTTTTTCGACCCAAGCGTACTGTAGGCTTATTCTGCAGAGCAAGAGCTACATTTTGGTACCATTGACAGCTCTGTACGACTAAAGATAGCCGAGATACGAAAACTCACTTTGGAACAGCAAAAATTAACTAAAGAAAACCCAGACTTATAATTATTATAAAAAATTTTTTAACAATTTTTGGCGCAAGTAAACAACTTTTCCAGGGGTTTTCGACCACGGCGAACATTTTGAGATACTCGGCGCATTAATAGGGCGTATGGCTGAGGAGCTGGGCTGGGGGGGGGTAAACTGCACTCCAACCGACTTAAAATACACGTCGGTACGCAAACCTGGGGACCTCGGCAAACTCATCCTTGAGTTGATCGATCGTCTTGTTGAGAGTATTTGCCGTGAAGAGCGTAGATAAGTATTCGTGGCCCTGGTGTGATTTGGATAGAAGTATGTAGGCCAAAGGTATTAACGACTCCGGCTACGGTTCAGTTACCCCCCAGATTAGCTCCTCGGCCGCAAGTCCTATATTAATGCGTTGAGTATCTCCGAATGTTCGCCATGGTTGAAAACCTATGAAAAAGTTGTTTACTTGCGCCAAAAATTGTTAGAAAATTTTTTACAAGAATTTAAAAGTTGAAAAAATCAGTCGCAATAGTACAGAGTACCCGGTGTTTCTAACTCAAATATTTTCATTTTTTTTAATGTTTTTTTCGATTCAAACGTACTGTAGGCAAATTTTACCAAGCAAGAGCTATATTTTGGTACCATTGATAGCACTGTAGGACTAAAGATAGTCGAGAAACGAAAACCCACTTTGGACCAGCAAAAATTGACTAAGGAAAACCCAGATTTATAGTTGTTATAAAAAATTTGTTACAATTTTTGATCTAAGAAAACAATTTTTTATAGTAATTCGACCACGGCGAACATTTTGAGATACTCGGCGCATTAATAGGGCGTATGGCTGAGGAGCTGGGCTGGGGGGGGGTAAACTGCACTCCAACCGACTTAAAATACACGTCGGTACGCAAACCTGGGGACCTCGGCAAACTCATCCTTGAGTTGATCGATCGTCTTGTTGAGAGTATTTGCCGTGAAGAGCGTAGATAAGTATTCGTGGCCCTGGTGTGATTTGGATAGAAGTATGTAGGCCAAAGGTATTAACGACTCCGGCTACGGTTCAGTTACCCCCCAGATTAGCTCCTCGGCCGCAAGTCCTATATTAATGCGTTGAGTATCTCCGAATGTTCGCCATGGTTGAAAACCTATGAAAAAGTTGTTTACTTGCGCCAAAAATTGTTAGAAAATTTTTTACAAGAATTTAAAAGTTGAAAAAATCAGTCGCAATAGTACAGAGTACCCGGTGTTTCTAACTCAAATATTTTCATTTTTTTTAATGTTTTTTTCGATTCAAACGTACTGTAGGCAAATTTTACCTAGCAAGAGCTATATTTTGGTACCATTGATAGCACTGTAGGACTAAAGATAGTCGAGAAACGAAAACCCACTTTGGACCAGCAAAAATTGACTAAGGAAAACCCAGATTTATAGTTGTTATAAAAAATTTGTTACAATTTTTGATCTAAGAAAACAATTTTTTATAGTAATTCGACCACGGCGAACATTTTGAGATAATCGGCGCATTAATAGGACCTATGGCCGAGAAGCTGGGGTGGGGGTATAAGCTGAACTCTAAAGAACGACTCCCTCTCCCGACAAACCATTATTGTATCTGGTTCTGAATGTTAACGGGGGGGAGGGGATTGTTAGCGGAGGTACGCAGTTTCTGTTCTTCCAGACCTTTCTTAAAAATTTGGCTCTATACCGGTAACGGGGTCCATAGAAAAAACCGTGGTCCATAGAAAAAACCGTGGTCCATAAAAAAAACCGTGGTCCTTAAAAAAAACCGTGGTCCATAACAAAAACCGTGGTCCATAACAAAAACCGTGGTCCATAACAGAAACCGTGGTCCTTAGCGGAAAATGGCGGAAACCGTGGTCCATAATAAGTATCGTGGTCCAATGAAGGTATCGTGGTCCATAAATCCGGAAAAATTGGCGGCTATGGACCACGATACTTATCGTGGTCCATAGAATCGGGATTTCAGCCAGAATAAGGACCACGATATCGGACAGGTCGCAAATCGCCGGTTTTCGCGATTTTTACCAGTATTTTAGCAGTTTAAAGGCATCTGCATCTGTAGGAAAGTTTGAAGAGCCTATAATTTTGGTTGCGAAAGGCATTAAAGTCTAGAAAACCTGAATGTCTGGGAAAGCCTGACCTGGGAAGATACGGTACGAAATCCGGTACTGTTCTGATCCGGTACTGCAAAAATCTACGCCGGGGGCATAACCGCAGGCGAGGAGTTTACGATATTTTCGCTAGTTTTCAGGGTTTCTTGATTCCATAGCATCGAAAAATATACTAAAAGTGTAATTATAGCCCAAAATAATGTAATAGAAAATAAGTTACAGCAAATTCAAAGATTTTTTTCTATAATCCTCCTATATTACATTATTTTCAGTTTCTATTGGTTGACGCGCTATCTAATCGCGTCTTCAAAACATCCAAAAAATAGAAAAATATCCAAAACTCAGTTTCAAACCCATTTTCATATGTATCTTTGAATTTATATGCCTTTAAACTGCTAAAATACTGGTAAAAATCGCGAAAACCGGCGATTTGCGACCTGTCCGGTATCGTGGTCCTTATTCTGGCTGAAATCCCGATTCTATGGACCACGATAAGTATCGTGGTCCATAGCCGCCAATTTTTCCGGATTTATGGACCACGATACCTTCATTGGACCACGATACTTATTATGGACCACGGTTTCCGCCATTTTCCGCTAAGAACCACGGTTTCTGTTATGGACCACGGTTTTTGTTATGGACCACGGTTTTTTTTAAGGACCACGGTTTTTTTATGG
The DNA here is from genome assembly GCA_958295435.1 of Mesorhabditis spiculigera. Classification (NCBI taxonomy): domain Eukaryota; kingdom Metazoa; phylum Nematoda; class Chromadorea; order Rhabditida; family Rhabditidae; genus Mesorhabditis; species Mesorhabditis spiculigera. The sequence goes on along the minus strand of CATQJA010002702.1, from coordinate 1,352,186 downwards.
ACCACGGTTTTTTCTATGGACCACGGTTTTTTCTATGGACCCCGTTACCGGTATAGAGCCAAAAATTTTAGCTCTATCGGAAATAAGCAGCCAAATGCCGAAGGTAAAAGACCCTCCTATACAAACGTAATGTGTTAAAAGTATACGGTGGCAGAGGAGCTGGCTACGGTTTACTTTACCCCCCCCCCCCCAGCCGGAAGTTTTTGCCTATAACTTTTTTATTTTACATTATTGTAGGCTCAAATTAAAACTCTTCGTATATTTTTCGACGCTCTATCGGATGACGTTGCAAAAATCCCGACAAAATAAGCGAAAATACCGACAACTTTGAGACCCTAAGGCTGTGGGGCGGGGGGGTAAAGTAAACTCTTACCGAGGAGCTCTTCTTGGCCTTTCCAGGCGTCATCACGGCCGGGTGAGGAGGAGAGCCGGGAGAGGATGGCGCTGACTTTCGTCCCGCCTCCGGAAAGGAAATTCCGTTTTTGCAAAGCACTAGATGCAAATTTAGAGCCGATGTTTTTCCTTAGTCGACGATCTATCTTACTTCAGACATTGCGGTTTCAGTGTCGTCTGCTATTTTTCGCACCGCCAAGCCAAAGATTTATCCTCCCAAAAACTCAAATAGAATGCAGATCCGTGCTTTCCACTTTTTTAGATGGAAGCCGTGGTGGGGGTGATGTTAGTGGTGGTGGAGGCCGAGGTGCTGGTCGACCCGTTGATGGCCGTCGTCCAGGTGGTACCGTCGACGCACCTATATAGACGGCAGTTTAAAGGTACTAGCAAGGCAAAAACACCGGCAGAAAAAAGCGAACCTTCGGTACGGTAATCGGCTCATGAAACAGTTTTTGCAGATAGCTGTATCGGCTTTTATTACGCTCTCTCTCCCTCTCTCGCTCTCTTTCTCTCTCACTCCCACCCTCTCTCACTTCATCTCTTCCTGTCTCTCCCACTCTCTCTCCTCTCTCTCCCATTCTCTCTCACTCTATCTTTCTCTCGCTCTCTCTCTCTATCTATCTATCTATCTCTGTCCTCTCTCTCTCTCTCTCTCTCTCTCTCTCTCTCTCCCGCTCTCTCTCTCTCTGTCGCACCGTCACCTACAGGATAGACTGGTAGAAGACAGGGGTTCCGGTGAACGCGCCGTCTATTCCCAGGTACATCGGCACCATCTGGACATCACCAGGGGACAGCTCGTAGCTGTAGACGAGCTCAAAATGACGGAGTCAACGACCCTAAAAAATCCTCACGGTGGTGTCATCGATGTATTGGTACATCTGAAGAATCGTGCCGGCCGAGCTCTTCCAGGTATTGCGTTGGAAGCTGAAAAGCGAGAGTATGCGACGCAACGCAACGCAACGCGGCACCCAAAACGACGACGCCTTCATTTAACCCTACTGTAACTCGTTAGTTAATGAAATTATTACAAGTTTTGCTTCTATTATGGTGTCTACTACGCGTCTTAGAAGCCGAACAGCTTGCTGACGCTGTCTCTTTAAGAAATAACATTTCTCAAAATTTACCGAGTCATGAACGCGGCCTTCCCATCAGCTGAGTTGTACGCCTTGGCGTTGCCGAGAATGGTCTGAGTGGCGGTAGCTTTTCCCTAGTTCCAGAAATCAGAGCTTCAAATCTAGATTCGTACCTTCAAGTAGCTCTTCACCGTGACCGACTTCGAGTTGTTGGTGAGCGTGGCGACAAGCGGGATGTTGGCGTCGTCGGCGATGGCGGCGGCCAGCGTCTGCGCGTTGTTTAGGCCGTAGAATTTCAGGCTAAAATAGGTGTTTCCGGACCTCTTCCAAAAACAGTTGAAAACATCGAAAAAATCTTTGAAATATTTACGTTGAAGCTCCAGTAGTGTCGACGACAGCTCGGATATCGGTGCGCTGCACGTTGACCCTGGCGCCACAAGCCGCAGCTGAAAAATGGGGTTTTGAAGTTCGTGAAGTCACTTAAGCTATGCTTAAGTCGACTTTAAGCTATGCCTAAGCCTAAGCCAAAGCAGAACCTGTGAGACCTCAAAACCCACTTCCGTAGATGTTGATGTTGTAGACGGCATAGTTGGCGCTGATCGCGGCGAGGAGGGAGGCCTACAGAGGGGAAATGTAGGCAAGCTGCAGAGACCGTTAGCCAAAAACCTCATTTTTTTGGAAACTGGTTACCGTAACCCAGGTAAGGAGCAAGAGAGAGCGACGGAGTGGGAGAAAGTGAGATAGAGAGAGAGTGAGAGAGAAAGAGAGCGAACGAGAGAGAGAGAAAAAGAGAGAGAGACAGTGTCAGAAAGAGAGAGAGAGAGAGAGAGAGAGAGAGAGAGAGAGAGAGAGCTAGTCAGAATGTGAGCGAGAGCGAGAAATAGCACGATGAATCGAGAAATATAACGATAGTGAGAGAGGGGGGGGAGAGAGCGAGTCAGAAAGAGAGTGAGAGAGACGGAGCGGGAGAGAGGGAAAGAGTGAGAGAGGTAGAGGAGAGAGACAGAGATAGAGAAAGTGAGGGAGAGAGTGAGTGAGAGAGAGTGATAGAGAGATTTATCAGGTTTTTTAATCTAATTTTTAGGGTGAATTTGAAAAATACACATACCCAGATGACTGCTGTGAACATCTTTGGCGATTGATGAGATTCTGATCGACCTCACGGCCTTTTATAGAGCCATCGGACCAATTTAACATTTTTTTCACCGTCTCAAAAATGCCGTTGTGGGAGGCCATTTGGTCGGTCATCACACCAGAATCACACGGCAAACACCATCAACACCACGTCCACGCGGTTTGTAAGGAATCGTTTAGAATGTGTGTGCCGTTGGCGCGGTTCAACTGCCAATTCACCCTCTTCTTGCATTATCCTTTTCCTCTATTTGATTCGTTGCTCATCGTTGTTTGCCGTTGGGTTCAGAGACTAGGGTGCGGTTTTCATAACGGCGAAAAGGAATAAAATTATTAATTTAGTTTTCATAACAAATTATGAATCAAAGTCGGATCGATAAGTCGATGAAGTGATCTTTTAAGGGAACACTTTCTAAAACATCAATGCAGGGTGTCTCGTAAAAAAACATCCCCCCGTTAGCGGTCCCGAGCAAGGTCGGATCGGGATGATTTTTATACCATCTGAAAGCCCTTGAAATGGCAAGAAAACAGGCGCTTGTCGTTTTACACAATTTTTTAATCCGCGTCTGATTTTAAACGATTACTTGCAAAAAAAACCTGATTTTAGCAAAAATCATGCATCCTTCAGTATTTTCAAGACCTTTGTCTCCTCAGTCAAATTGTTGTTTGCCGAAACGCATATGCAACGTCACTTTTTGGTATTTCACTTTATCCTAATCAATAATTTTGAGCGGAATTACTTAGGATTTTTCAGTGTACCCAAAGATCTAGATAAACTTCTCCTGCCTCCTTAAAGGGGCACGCATATCTCCGTTTTTCCACGAATTGTGGAAAAGTTTGCATGTGAAACGCCTGCGTCTCTCGCCGGGGTCCGCTCTCTAACCGGAAATGCCTGCAAATTGTTCCAATTTTGTGGAAAACCGGCGCTGCTGAAAGTGCCTCTTTAGTAAGTAAATGTAATTAATTCCATTTTAAGGGTTCATCCTCAACTTGATCCATCAACAAATTTATTCTGGTCATTTCAGCTCGGGCACGTCAACGCAAAGCTCTTGCCCGGTCGTCTTTTCGATGAAATCACAGTATTGCGAGACGTCTGTGAGCAGAGCTAGAAAAATGCCATGAAATCATCAGCTTTCAAAACAAGTCGGAGTTAAAATTTGAGTTGTTTATAAAAAAGTGTGGCTTGAAACGTACGCGAGTTTGGCGCTCTGTTTCCCCAGGGGCAGTCCCGGTTGATGGTGACGCCTAGTTGGACCCAGAAGCTGCGGCCGCCGCGCGAAACATAGGTCGCGCTCGCACCGCCCGCATGGCCCTAAATTTCCAGATAGCGCCTGAGCGGATCATTTTAGTTTTTGGAGACAAAAAGAATAACTTTTGCACGGAAAATGCTGGAAATTTCACACTTAAACCGCCCACCCTGCAGACTACTCCATAGCGGTCCGTGGCTTTCAGGCAGTACTGAGAAACCGGGTCGATACCCGGATACTCCGCGATGCAGCTCTCGTCGGCGGTAGGAAAGGCGTCGAACTGCCTGAGCTTACCCTCCGTAGGGCCTAAAAAATTCGTGCGCTGCACGTGAGGAGGACGTGAGGAGGCTGTGCAGGTAATAGGCACGTTAAAGGTACCGTTCGCTCTCGTTTGAATGGTCTAACAAGGGAAGGGTACGTGGACGAAGTGGAATTTCGCAAAACCCTCGCGGCTACCCCCGGGTAATCGACTATGGAGAACACGATGCCGTTTTCCGATTTTCTTGCGGAGGCCTGTGGACAGAGGTACAGCACTTCCGGAAAATGACGATTTGCATGCGAAAAATTAGAATCCGGGGAAGCCTTATTAGGCTCGCTCATCAATATGGAATCACCGTTTGAATGGCCGATTGGTAAGCATCTCGCTTGATAGGATACTGACGAGGGTACGGATCCTCTCACGTTTTTTTCGTTTTGCTTTTTGACAGGAACTTTTTGCACAAGTCCAGAAATTCCTTGACTTCGACAAAATTTTTAAAGTGATGAATATCGTAGATTTAGCTATCCCACCAAAAAAAATTGAAAATTAAAAAAATATTCGCGAGAATGGGCAGCCATCCTCCCATCAGGGAAAATTTTCCTAGAGTTTGTGAAAGTATTTTAGATTTGGTTACTCTGCAATAACGTACGTATTAATTAAAAATTTACAGTTATCGCGGCAAAATGCAATGAAACTTTTTTTCGAAAACCACTGTCAAAAAGCAAAACGAAAAAATCGTGAGAGGATCCGTACCCTCGTCAGTATCCTATCAAGCGAGATGCTTACCAATCGACCATTCAACCGGTGATTCCATATTGATGAGCGAGCCTAATAAAGCTTCCCCGGATTCTAATTTTTCGCATGCAAATCGTCATTTTCCGGAAGTGCTGTACCTCTGTCCACAGGCCTCCGCAAGAAAATCGGAAAACGGCATCGTGTTCTCCATAGTCGATTACCCGGGGGTAGCCGTGAGGGTTTTGCGAAATTCCACTTCGTCCACGTACCCTTCCCTTGTAAGACCTTGGACAAATTGTGTTTTAGAACGCCGGGTTACGGTGGGTGCTAAAAGTCGGGCAAAACCGAACCCGGAGCGCTCGCCTAGGGCAAAAGCTTTAGACCACCGGGCCATGGGAGAGACGGGAGAGGGGAGGGGGCGAGGAGCTATGAAGGGTCGGAGCCTCCGACTCGGAGGTCGCGGCCGCCGGACAGCCGAATTCTTGCCGCCGACCTGGATTTTTTAACGAGCGCGGAATGTAGCTTTAAAGGGGCTAAAAAGTCAAGATTCGCGCGTTCGGGAATTTTTGGTGAAAAACCGAAGCGATACTGCCTAATTACTATCGATAAACTACTTGCTCTCAATACAAGAAAAATCCTCTGGCTACGTTTACCAAGAATCAACGTAGAGGAGCCTCAACCAGACTTCTTTGTCCCTTCAATAACATACCTGGTGGGCCGTCCAGCGTCACATAATCCGTCCACTTGACAATGTGATGGCGCACCGCGCTTTTGCGCAGCCAGCCAGCCGGCTTTGGCAAGGTGATCGCGCTGGGCGGGCCGCCGTTATCCCCCAAAACGATCGGCTCCTTCAGCTGGAAAAGAACTGGCTTGGACGTTTTTCAATTAACTTTCAAAATTGCGAAATTTTTAAATATCGAAACTTCATGACGCGGCGCTTTCATAATGTCGAAAATCATAATGCCGAAATTTCAGCATATTGCCTTTTGATATGGACGGAGGTCGTAATGTTGCAATCTCGGAATGGCGAAGTTTCATAGTGTCAAAATTCCATAATGTCGAAATTTAGAATGCTGAAATTTCAGAATCTCGAAATCCGCGGGGGGGAGGGTAGAATTCACGGGGGAAACCAACTTGTTTCCGGGCGGCCATGGTGGGGATAGTAATCAAATATAAAGTGTTTTCGCATTGTTTTTAGCAAAATTTAAGCCTATTTGAATAGGAAAAACCTTTTAAAACTTTAGAAAAACACTTGAAAAAGTCGAAAATTTGGTCATTTTTGGGCCGAAAAAATTGATTATTCGACCTGAAATTAATTTCTTTAATCCAATTTTGTACATTTTTTATGCTTAGAAATAACTATAAACAATTTGAAAACGCTTCCACTATTTATATAAAAAATTTAGGCTTGAGCCGAAAAAAGTTCGGTGTCCCCCCCGCGAATCTCCCCCCCCCCCGCCCCGGGAATACTCAAGAACCAGAAATTCTAATGCCGATATTTGTCTGGATTCATAATGTTGAAATTTCAAGATATTTCGATATATTAAGAATCGACATTCGGAAATTCCGACATTCTGAGATTTCGAAATTATGAAACTTCGAAATTATCATTTGACATTGACCTACCTTGATGAGCGCGATATCGCCACGGCTCTTGTTGATGTTTATGTCGAAGCCGGGTGCAATGAACGTCTGCGCGCCGTAAACTTCTTGCTGAAATGCGGGGGGGCTGGAAATGGACAGGGCATGGTGGTATTTCACACGTAGTCAATCACCTTACCGATCCTTTAGCTCCAGCCCGGATACTGCTGTTGACTATAGCCTCGAAGGTGTCCATCCGGTAGCTGGAAGGGCATGGCTTTCATGTTACACCTTGTTTCAATACCCCTCATCATTTTGATCGTACAGGCAATGGGCGGCGGTCAGCAGCCAGTGTGGCGCCACGATCGACGCAGAACAGTGGCGTGCGTGGGTGACGCCGTCAAGGTCGAGCGTGCCGACTAGAATAACCGCGTATGGGTAGTCAGCGATCGTGATCGGGTCTCCCGCGGAGGCTCGACGGAGGTGCTCCTGAAAGAAACCGCTTTTTATCCTATGCCTATAAATACAGATCGTTTGCCCGAACGTACTTTAGTAGATGCTTATAATCAACTCTTTTACCAACTTTTTTTTGCATATATAGGCTCTCCATTCAGGATTTTTTTAACGCGTTGAATTCGAAATGTTGAATTTTTACGCAATTTCTTTGTAAAATTCAGCTTTTGCCCATTGATCTCACCAAATTTTCCGTTCACCGAAAATTATGAGGTTTTTCGCAGTTCTGCCCGCGCTAACTAGATCACCGGCTTCGGCCGGTCGTCTGTGAGTCTCAGGTTGTACAAGACGAAACGGAAGCCCGCGGAAAATTCCGACCACCCAAAACATCTCCGAATGCGGAAACCGATCACTACTCACATAAAACGCTGTTTTTTCAAACTTAGGCATAAAAAAAAAATTTTCGGGAAAGTCCCAGCATACGGCTCTGCCGCTGAATTATGCTGTTACCCAAAAAAAACTCGCAGAAAGAATTTTTTCAAAAAACGGCGTGCTTAATGATATTTTGTAAGGCTGCTAGATCACGGGTGTGAAACTTTGGAAGCATCGGAAATCTTGTCAAAACACCACGCAGAAAAAGGCCAAATTTTAGGTGCATCCGAGCCCGGAAATGTTTCGTAAAGTAAGCCCTTGCCGATCTCGAAATGTTGCTTGAAACGTACCACAGATTCTCCCAAAGCCATCCCGACCGTGAGCAGACGTGCGACGGCCCAGAACAGCATTTGGGTCATTTTCAAAAATACAAGAGCCTAGCCAGGGCCTGGATTTTATAAACAGTAATGTTTTATTCATCATCGCATCGCGACTGAAGGTCTATTTATATATTTCTGATGAAGCTGTTATTAAAAATGACGCGTGCTGTAATGTATTTCGTACAGTTGGCGAGGAATACAAAATGCCGGAGATATTTATAGCTGTACACCAGAAATCGTCTAGCAGCAGTGGACGCCCTTGCAAGCCTTGGCCGGCGGCTCCTTGCGGCGAACCCAGTCGACCAGCTCATTGCATTTCTAAAAAAATGATATCGCATAAAGTAGGCTTAGCTTAGGCTTAGCTTAGGCTTAGCTTAGGCTCAACATAGGCTTGATTTTGCAAGCTTCAAAAACTCACGCTGTCGAGCACCTTCTCGCACTCATGCTTCAAGAAAGCGGCAAAGTCGCACACCTCAGCCACCTTGCTGTGCAGGAACTTCTCGATCTCGTTGCCGCCCTCCTTTTCGGCTAGCTGAAAAATTGTGGTTTGAATGTATCAATTTTTTTCAGATTATTGTTTTTGTTAATCCACCTCAACCAGATCCTCGCAAGCCTTGCATTCGATTTTGTTGCGCTCCTCCGGTTGGACGGCTACTACTGCCGACAGGGTCACAGCGACGACGGCAGCGAGGATTAGAAGGAGTTTCATACTCTAAAAGGGCGTAGAGCTGTTATTTGATCCAAATCACGACAGCAATTACTGAAAAATCAAAAATTCTTGCAATGCCTTTTTAAAATTGTTGGAAAAGGAAAGGTTTTTCGAACCCTTTCGAAACTGTTTTCAATAATGATAAGTGAGAGATAAATTACGATAATGATGTTAGATTCATTTTTATAAACCTTCAAATAAATAAATAAAATTTATTTCAGATAAAAAATAAACTACAAAAAGAAAAATGCAGAATTCCAAAAGGAGAACATTCAAAAAAATTGGCCATTTCCAATTTACGTTTTTTCGTTAGAAATTGAACAAGTCAGCGTCATAAAATTATAAATTATAAAAAACTGGCAAAACTATTTTAATTGGCTATAATTATTGGAGAAATTTTGTTAAAAACGGCTTCTCATCACCAAGCGATGCCGAGTGATCGAATTTTGTGAAAATTGTGCAAAAAGGAAATGGACACCGTACTCCGCGAAATTCCGTAGACAACTGTCTTCCTACGCTCTTTATAAGGCAACAGTAGAGCCAAAAATGTCTCGTTATCAGCGACCTTCGCCCGGGGGATTCCCAGGCGGACCGTATAAGCAGTGGCTAAATCCGGCACCTCCGTCAAAATTCCGCACAACAAGCGACCAAATCGGGAAGCTAGCCGATCAGAGAGACCCACAATCGCAGATCACATGATCTGCACACACACACTTCACAATATTTTCAACCAAAAATCAGGTGTTGCGTGGTGTGTGCGTAGTCGGATTTGGGTCTTATCACGTTCAGAAGTAGACCCCGTCTTCGACACGTTCTGATCGCAAGAAGATTTTTAGCCCAAGATCGAAAGTGTGAAAGGCCACGTTTATGGTATTAAAGAGGCTGCGAAGCGTCACTGTTAACTTTCAATTCTAAAATTTTACGGAATTAAATTTTAAAAATTTTAGAACGTTGGACGACGTTAAAAACGACGTGGGAAAATCTGAATCCTGAAATTTCAGAATCTTGGCATTGTCGAGATATTTTCAGGACCTCGACGTGCCAAAATTTCGATTTCACGGAAACTGGAATTTTGAGAATATTAAAGCAAATAGTTCTTTTCGAATTACGGTAAATTTGTAATTCGGTTTAAATTCAAAGTTCCGATTTTGGCGATGATATCTAGATTTTCGAGAACCATGATATTTAGATTTTCGAGATTTTTCGCAAATTCCTATCGCGAACATAATTCTCTAAACATATCGGCTCCACTCTTACGTGGGCCAAAAAAAATTTGTTTCGATTAAAGGCCCATTCAAGGCATGGCTATGGATTTTTGGAAATTAACATTTCTATTTCTTTCCCTATCTGGCTCTCTTTCTCTCTCTCCCCCTCTCTCTCTCTTTCGCTCTCTCTCTCTCTCTCTCGTCTCTCCCTCACTATCTGCCTCCGTTTATCTCTAAATCCTTTTTCACACTAAAATTGCTCGAAAGGGTTTATTCCAACAAATCACATCTTGGATACGTTGTTATTCGTTCTCGAATTTGCCGTCGTGGTCAATAACCCATTCGTCAAACCGCTTCTTTGGTTATTCTGAAAAAGAACGGTTGTCAAAACTTTGAAAAATAGCGATTTAGGGCTAAAAGGCTAGGGAGAGAGTGAGGGCGAGAGCGAGAGATAGAGAGAGCGAGAGAGAGCGAGCACAAGAGAAATAGCGAGATAGCGACACAGAGAGAGAGAGAGAGAGAGAGAGAGAGAGAGCGATAACCAGCCTCCTGTAAATAAGACAATCTCACTTCCAATGATTAAAAATGAAAGACTTTAGGCTGCATCAAGTATCAAAATCTACTCACTTCGCTTCGTCCGTCGCGGCATCTCTTTAACCGGTTATTGCACCGGTTCATCTCTGGCTACAGAGGTCGTGTTGGTGGTGTTTTCCATGCGTGCTCTGGATAGATCGTTTGATTTCCGTTCAGGATACCTATAAGAAATGGTGGTTCTTTCCGCTTAACGGGGGGTAATTCGTCGGAAAATCCTATTTTTTCCATTAATTCTGTTGGACCTTGTATCAAAACAGAAATCACTTCTTATAGCATTTTACAAAGTTTTTCTCGTCAAAAGCTCTTAAAAATGTAAAATTTGCGAAACCTTGGACTGACAAGGAGATGGTCTCAGCTCGACACCGAATTTCGTTTTGAAAATTTGCACACTGATAGAGCTCGACGAGACGAATCGATTGGTGTAACTTTCAGCTGCCCATACTATAATATAGCCGAGTTATAAGCATTTTAAGCTTTACATACATTTTGCATTTTGCATTTTAAGCTTTACATACAGGCGCAGTGCCCACAATACCTCATCATCAAAAATTTTCGAACTTAACATTAGACTTATGCACAACCTATGAACAACATTTTCAAAAAAATTGCGACAATGAAAAATGCTTGCTGACACACAACGCATTCACCGTATGTCATATTGATTCTTAACTTTTTGTTCTATTTTAAATTTTAAATTTTGTTGCTGGGACAGTTAATGCCCCTTGGGGTCAAAAATCCAATTTCTGAAAAAAGCTGTTTTATGGTCACTGCGCCTTGCAAGGGTTAAAATAAGGAATACGAACTGATTCCAGGCCTTCAGAACGCCAATGGCAGCATTTGTGCCAAAAAGCAAAAAATAAAAATCGTGAGCGGGTTCGAACCTTCAATAGATTCCCCATACGCCGCCGACTACGCCACTAGGCCACCAGGCCACGGTGATGGGGGAAGGGCGAGTGCTTATGAAGGTAGGGCGGAAAAAATGCAAAATGTATGTAAAAACTTAAAATGCTTATAACTCGGCTATATTATAGTATGGGCAGCTGAAAGTTACACCAATCGATTCGTCTCGTCGAGCTCTATCAGTGTGCAAATTTTCAAAACGAAATTCGATGTCGAGCCGAGACCATCTCCTTGTGAGTGGTCAAAAATGTACGAAAAAGGCGAAAAAAAGATCAAATTTTTAAAATTTCGAAAAAACTAAAAATTATTTTAGACTCTTCTGGCAATGGACAGCGGCTAAAAACGTCATAAGCAACATTATTCACCTTCAACATGTGTGTATAAAAGGGGAAATAAAAATGAGCATCCCCGTCACCTTCCCTTGGCAAAACGGAATTTTGCGAAAGTGAATTTTCGACAAAATTAAAAGGATTTTTGATGAATTATGGAACTTACGCTGTAGTACAGAGTTACTTTCAGTTAGCTCATAATCGTCGACTATCTTGGTATGAAGGAAGAGCCGTTCGTTGTTGGGGTGTAACTAAAAGCGTGGAGTGTGCAAAATACCAGAAAAACTTACGGTTTGTTCCATACCAGATTCCTGGACACAATACCACTTCCAATTTGCAAGGAACATGTCGAAACCTCCAGGAGTCGCCCATACGTTGGTCATTTTTGCAGACGCCAACGTCGAGGCGTACGCTGAAATTGCGTACACGGCGTTCAAAAAAACATTAAAAAGTAGATGATTTGGTCGAAAAATCGATATTTTTGATATTTTTAATACAAATTTGTAATGTTTTCACGTTCAGGAATAGTAAAAAACCATTTAAAAACACTTCCACTATTCATATTTGTAAAATTAGTTCCTAAGAAAAGGTTGTCCCGACGATAATGCGAAAGACCCCAAATTCAGAACATCTGCTAAACCGGGATGGGTAGACAGCCGGTTAATTTATTACCATTTTGAAAAATTCGAGAAAGCGGTTCGCGAGATAACTCATTCAAAAGCGCACATTTTTCTGAGCCAGACCCTTATTTAAGTTTGGCAAAATATTATGCCATGGTCTTTTCAAGAACCTCTTAAGTCCGAATTTTGAAAACGAGTTTCCACAACAGAAAAGGCTTCTAAAAGAACTGTAGCTATTTAACTATGGCCATGCCGATAAAAAATCCAAATTGTCTATGTGTTGTCCAAAATTACCTGATAGTTAATTTTCTTCTCCGTGAGTTGCACGTTGCTTGCCAGCCGATCGCAGGTGTCGCATTCGTAACGCTCGACGCCTGCCTCGAGGTACTTTTGGATTTTCTCCATTTGAGGCACGTATTTGTTTTGTAGGTACAGCTAAATTTTTTTGGGAGAATATTTCGGATAACTTACGACGTATAGGTGGTACTTGTGCAGAATTGGCGGAAACCGCTTTAGTAGTTCCCGTCGTAGCGCACCGTGTTGCAAAAAATCGAAATTATTGGCACAAATATCGATCATATTGTCGTAATTTTGATCCGTTGTGATGGCCTGAACAAGATTAAATCATTTTAAAAGCCATTTGGGTTTACCTGGGTATTTAGAAATCCGGCCGTCAGGCTTTCGATGTTTCGAAAGCGTGTCGCCAATGTGCCGAGTCCTGCACAGCAGGGCGCATATTTTTGCAGGGCGGGGGAGCACTGGAATTATGCGCTAGGATTCTTAGTCCAGGAACAACTTACCGGAATTTTTTAATTCAATTTATGCTGTTCCGTCATTCCACCGTAAATTCCGGGCATTTGGGCGAAAATTTTTTGGCGTTTGCGTTTGGCGGGTGGTTGTTGCCATCAGGGGCGACCATGTTCGGATTCTTTTCATTAGATATCTATCACCATACGTCATTTGTTCAAAGTAGCTTACGTTTTTAGCGACGCCCAATAATCCGTCTGGCATAATCTGATCGTCAAACACCGCCGTCTAAAACCCGAAAACTTTTTTGCTGCTTTTGCGCCCTGCTGATTCTTAATCTGCACGATTCTGAAAGGCACTGATGCCGGAAACCGCATTTGCCACTTACTCTGACGTGACATCCCAATGCTCGGGAGAGAGAGAGATAGAGAGAGAGAGCTAGAGAGAGAGATAGAGAGAGAGCTAGAGAGAGAGAGAGAGAGAGAGACGGGCAGCTGGGCAGACAGACAGACAGAAGGACAGACAAACAAACAGCCAGCGATACAGTCAGACAGACAGATAGAAAGAGAGAGAGTGAGAGAGAGAGAGAGAGAGAGAGAGAGAGAGAGAGAGAGAGAGAGAGAGAGAGAGAGAGAGAGAGAGAGAGAGAGAAATAACATCATGTCCCACAGAAGGATTAAAATAATTTAAAAAATCGTTAATAATTAAAAAAAACGTAAGCATGTGTTTTTTTCTCAATTAAAATTACTTTTTTAGAAAAAACTTACTGAACCAGTCTGATTCTAATAAATCCAGAACTGTCCATCGCTCGTATTCAGGAACCAGCATTGATAACAACGCGTCTAAAAAATGTGTTGGTTTTTGTTTTCTGACTACGATTACCGCTTATCACAGGCTCCACATAGTCCTGGAAGGTTTGCGTAGATATGATCATGCGAAATCCGGGATCATCCCTACACATGAATGTGAGCTAGGAAATATAAAAAAGTACTTACATTGCTGGGAACTCGTATGCAACTTTTCCGGTTACCGTTGCATAGATCTTGGCGGAGAGCGACCAGGAGTCCGCCAGCTCCCCACGATAAGACATGCCCACAACCTCGGGGGCCATGTAACATTCCGTGCCGCAATATCTACGGTTCCTCCGCCTCCGGTGGGCCTCCCTACTAATGCTCACACCTATGCCATAAGGCTAACTCAAGGGTAGCTTAGGGAAACTCATGAGAAGGACTTGTGTGGAGTTGGGACCCAACGGGACATGGGAGTATAAAAGGCACTCAGATGAGCCACTGCTACCTCAGCTATGATCTTCCCTAATCGTGCTGTTACTTATTTTATAGTTAGTCACCTGGTAACCCTAACTATCTGCGCGCTACGTGTTGCTCCCAGAACCTTGTAATCCGCGAAATGCATCCCTCCACTTAGGAGGGGATCTATTTTCTATAGTTTATTGAGACATTTAAATAATTACAAGAACATGGGAAGGGACCGGAAAAGGTGCCAACGCGACTAGCAAACCCTACTAAACGTGAGTCATCCTAATAAAAGAATGCAACCAGATGGGATTTGTCATAATCTAGTCGGTTTCTCTATGAGGGACCGGAGCTAGAATATGATATTCCCTTTGGTACTCCTAGATATTCCTATTATCTGCCTTATAAGTTGGGGCTCCTAATAACCCACTTATCTACCCATTGTGCCGAAGGCTGCGCTCTCTGAATTATACAATCACTAGCATGAACATGTGTGGCCTTGGTTAATCTACTCGACGGGAAGCGAGGAGAAGGCTCCCTTATTGAATGCACTTAGAAAACTGACTGTATATAGTTTCCTTTATTTGGAGGCTAAGGCAATTTAGAACATTGAGAGACTACCAGGAAAGGAATATCTGGCCGGCACAAATAGGCAAACCCCGAGATGTAAAATGAGTCACCCTAAGTCACCCATTTGAAGGGTGGTTAAATTCCCGCAAGATGAGGTGAGACCTGAAAATGGAAAATTGAATAGAAAACGGTAGGTATCAAAACAAAAATAAAGAATAGAGCAGAAAAATCGAAAAGTAAATGCAATAGGATTAGGCGTATCGGCATCAGCACGGAAAAATAGAAGGGATTTGAATACCTAGAACGCTACGGTATTAATTAGAAACTGGAACATGAAAAATGTAAGGAAAAATAAATCTAAGGTTCGAAAATAATTATAGAAAAGTATAGGAATGGTTAGATAATGCTTAATAGAGTTAGGTCAAAAGAAGAAAGGAAAAGTGATTTTCTAAGTAGTAAGTGTGCGCTAAACATAAAGAACTCCACGATAAAATGAACGTTAAACTCGTCGAGGACCTTTAAAAATTACTAAATGTGCTGGGTAGAGGGTAGAAGAAGGGTAATGGTAGTATGAGGAAGTATGGTTTCGGTAATCCGCCACTTCCTCTTATACCCTGAAGCAGATGCACTGACGCCGTCCAGAAGTGCTTGATATCACTTCATTAGTGCATCTCGCTACCTTTTGAACGATATTCAAGTTTTGACTATGACATTGGAGTGCAGAGATTCTTCACCATCTGCGCATTTCCGGAAAGCCCCCCGCGAGGACAATGATCCAGATTTTGGGACATTAATGGAAGAGTGATCCAATACACAATAATCCACCTTTTTAAAGGGCACGTTCAGGGACGTTTTTGGACAAGAAAGCATAGATTTTAGCCGCGGCCGGGGGTCGAACCCGGGCCTGCCGATCGGGAGACGCGGTCGCATACTAGTCAGCCACAGGTGCAACCTGGCGAGGGGATGAGGGGCGCCCCACCCCGGAAAGGAGGGGAATGGCCTCCCACGGCACGGGCAGGCAGCGCGCGCGGTCCCTACGTCCATAGGGTGTACACGTTGGGACGAGTACACGGCTCCTCCCTGAACGTGCGCTTTAATTCTAAAGCAGGATCGAAAACCGATACGCGGCTGTTCGACCGGTGTAGGTGTACGATTCCTTAATTTAACGCATTTTGCACATCAAACGCATATATTTTTTTCATATCAACATCGATTTTTTATGTTCTCAGCCGATTTCCAAAACAAGCCATTTTATTTAAAAAATTTTCCTCTTTAAGGATGAGCCCCAAAGCCAAAATTTTCGAAACTGGAGAATTCAGATTTTACAATTAGCTAAGTTGTAGAAAACAGCCAACTTCCAACGGCGGTATTCGCGCAATAATGAAAAATATCATTCGATTCAGAAAAATCAGTTAAGCTATCTAAAAAAAATTCGACAAATACAACAAAAAAGCCGAGCAGCCTGACCAAATAACGTCTTGGGTGCCCAAAAATGGCACTAAAACTTTAATATTTCGAGCTCCGTAGCAAATTCAAAGAACGTTGGCGTCAACAGCGTTGGGTCCAGCTGTATGCGAATTTCCAAAGCGACCTGGGCGAGGGGTTATTTGACCTTACCTAGTTATGGTTGACCTTGGCGGGCACGTTCAGGGACGTTTTTTTGGAAAATAGCAAAGATTTTTGCCGCGACCGGGGGTCGAACCCGGGCCTCCCGATCGGGAGACGCGGTCGCATACCAGTCAGCCACAGGTGCAACCTGGCGAGGGGCTGAGGGACGCCCCACCCCGCAAAGGAGGGAAATGGCCTGTCACAGCACGGGCAGGCCGTGCGCGCGGTCCCTACGTCCATAGGGTGTACACGTTGGGGCGAGTACAGGGCCCCTCCCTGAACGTGCGTTTTAAACCGTATCTGGTTTCTTGAGATTTTTTTTGAACAACACTCCAACAGTCACTACCGTAACCATTCGGTGTTTCCAGGCCCAATTTTCAGGCAGATCTTCATTAGATTCTTCTAGATTCTAGATTCTAGATTCTTCTAGATTCTAGATTCTAGATTCTACTAGATTCATCGATTACGGGTGGAAGCTCGTTTATTGCATGGTATACGATGGAAAAATGTTAATTCACAAAACGGTGAAATTTGAATAATAGTTGAGTTCGTGGCGTCGCACATGTGACCGGCGGAGAGTGGTCTATTCTTCTTTTTTATTGTCTTCGTTCATGGCTGAAAAAATAGATATAAATTAGTACCTTATTGTACCGCCTTTTTAGCGAGGGGGAGAGTAATAGCAAGTAATCCCGCACTGCTCCAATACAATTAATGGCTGATTTTTGAAGCATTTACACAAGGTTGGGCAGAAGCATGCCGATTCCTCGATTAGTGTTCCGAATTTTGATCTGTCCGCCGTTGGGAGCTAGATCCTACTATATATAAAAAAAATAGTGTCTGTGTGTGCGTGTGTGCCACTTTGCATGCAACTTCCGTCAGCGTGTTCCAACAGTATCTCAATAAGGGGGGTATTTAGGGGTATGTTTTATATGTCATTAGGTGCGTAATGGCCTTGAGATGACTGCACACTCCTAAAATTATTAAAAGTTTGTTGTTTTCGACGTTTAAATTAAGCTTTTTGTTGAAAAATCGAGAACCCTCTTTGTTAGGAAATAACTAGAATGTGCCGGAAGTTGCGGTAGTCTATATAATGGGGTAGAGAGCGAGCGTTTTTCATTTCTGTCGTCAAAAAACACGAGAACTATCCAAAGTACCGAATATCATGGGATCAGACGGGCGGGGCCAGGGTTGAAAAGTCGCGAAGCGGTTTTTCAACCCTGCCTTAGGTTATGTTTTTTCTGCAAAAATCATGCTCACCTGACATGCAAGTTTCTTCTCTTTGTTTTTTAAGCGCCTCTTCGACCTTCTCGAAGTAGTATTTTTTGCTGAATGGCTCAACATTCACCGCGAAAGGAAAGAACCCGTGGAGTGCTTCTTTGGTTTTTTCCTTTTAATTAAATTTAACTAATTTAAATTTTAAATTTAAAAATGTAAATTAAATTTTAATGTAATTAAATATACTAAAAACGCTATAAACAACATTGTTTGATATTAACAGGTATAAAGTATAGGTGGAAAACTAAAAATGAGCTCTCCCCCATTTCAAGAAAGTCAAATTTTGAAAACCTTAAATGCATTTTTTTAAATATTAAATTATTAACTTATTAACTTACGTTGATTTCTTATTTCCATGTTGTAGTCGTGCATAAACGGATTGTGGTCGCGTTTCTTTAGCCTTTTTTACCTTAAAACAGAGGAGCTGTTTTTTATGAATTAAAGGGCTTACCTTGTAATAAATGCATAAATTCAGATAGCTTAACGATTCCATTTTCGAGGGCGCGTTTGACCATAGTCATCTGCGATATTTGCATGAAAGTACTTCCGTTCATTGTTGGGGTTTAACTAAAAGCGGAGTGTGTGGAAAATTCAGAGAAACTTACGGTTTGTTGGTAAATTCGCATTAGCACTGCATTTACGATATTCATTGGTGTTGACAAATACGTTCATTCCCCAGCAGGTTGTGAATCACTTCGAGCCTCGCACACATCACGTAGGTTCATCATGCGTTTCATGTTGCAGCACTCGTATCCTAAATTTTTGTGGGCAATTGCTATCATAATGCCGATTCATAATGCCGAAATGCATAAAGTCGAATTCATAACGTCGAAATTTCACAATGTCGAAATTCAGAAGGTCGACATTTATTAGCATAGGCGTTTTTTCCGCGGAACTAGCTTATCTAAGTTTCGACATTATAAAATCTCCACATTATGAATTTCCGCATTACAAAAGTTCGACATTATGTATTTTGAGGATTTTGTAGGAGTATTTCCGCCTCCAAAAAAGTACCTCGAATTTATGTCTTAGATCGATGACGTCGGCAGAACAAAAATGGCTTCTTGTTGCGCCCTGCTCCGTCAGGTAAAGTGATTCCTGAAATAAGGTAAGATTAAAAAAATCGATCATCTTTTAAATAAGCCTGCCTTGGCTAATTTTTGTCAGAATCATTTCTGCGATTAAACATGTTTTTGTCACATCTAATTGTCTAATTCCGCCGAAAACCCCATGAAAAACCGATCAAAACGTTTAATTCTGTTGTTTTTCTAAAACCTCGTCAAACAACAGAGGCAGAAAGACAAAAAACCCTCTTAAAACGATGCTAATGTTTTTGAAGTCCGAAAATGCTACAGAAGAAGCAGATTCTTTCTTATTTTGTTAAATTAAACGATTTGATTAAACGATAATTTTAATTAATTAATCAATCAATCTTAATTTAATTAATCAATGAAATCAAAAAAAAATCAAATTAAAAAAAATTAATTAATCAATGTTGCCTTCCGACCCCGCTAGTGAATTGATCCGTTCTCAGATTCTCAGGTAATTTTCTCGGATGCTTCGGCTACAGGCGATTTCCCAAGCCGATAACTTTTTACCGCCAGTGTAGCTAGCTACTGTAGCTACTGTCGCTATACGTCATTTCTTCAAAGTAGCTTACCATTTTAACCACCACCAAGAAACCGTCTGGTATAATCTGCTTGTGGAAATCCGTTCGCCAAAGCGCGCTGCTTCCGCTTTTGCTCCTTGCCGCTTCTGGACATCCACTATTCTGCAAGGATTTGCTATCCTTTTGTCAAAAATCACTTTGTGGAAAATCAATTTGTCAAAATGCACCCTGTCGAAAATCATTTTTGGGTAGCTAAATTTGTCGAATATTCACTTTGTCGAAATGCATTTTGTCGAAATTTATCTTGTCCACAATCCCTTTGTCGAAAATCATTTTGTCGAAACCCTATTTTGTCAAAATTTCAATGATTTCATTTCATTACAATTTGCGGAATATTCGAGAACAAGAATTGAAGCGGAATCAGCAATGAAATATCGACAAAATGATTTTCGATATTATGAAATTTCGACAAAATGATTTTCGACAAAATGATTTTCGAAAAAATGTTTTTGCGACAATATGAAAATAAGCCATCGGCAAGGCACTTATTACGCAATGCGTATTTATCGCTTATTCTGCGCACAAGTCCACCAGCTCCGCGTTTTTTACTTACGAGGTGAGTCTTCAGTCGTTCCTCGTAGGAAAATAGGTTGTGAGCCACTTTAAAATAGCTGCCGCCCGCCATGTGAGCCAACACCATTTCCTGAAAATCATACATACAATAAATTAATAAAATAACGTCCCAACAAAAAAAGGTCACGCCGGCATTTCGCCATTTCAAAGCCGATCGTCAGGCTAAAAAACCAACCTTTAGAATCCATTTACATTTACATCGTGTTTTGTCACAGTCCGTTTTTCGATTTTTTCAAATTCAAATTTCCGACTATGGAAGGATGGCCGGAAGGGTGATGCCTTTTTATGAAGGCATTTGAAGGTTGGAGAAATCCCCGCCAGCCGAGGCGGAACCTGAAGCATGGGAAGTTTGGTAAAAAGTGCATTAAAAAGAAATCCAAAGAAAGCGAAAGTAGCAAAAATGCAGAGCAATGGGAAAAGCAAAAATACATAAAAAGAATAGGGTATTTCGGAGGAAAATAGTTTAAGATAAAGCAAATCAATAAATAAATCCTTCAATGGTCGAAACTAAAATGGTTTGATACCGTACGATATTTTTCGTAAGGAAAAGGGGAACCCAATTAAAAAATTAGCAAGGCAGAAGGTCTAAAAAGTGTGATGATTAGATAACGCGTCAAATATTTTGCGCGTCGGGAAATACAGTAGGAATGATGGATAGTGTAATTTGGAGTGTCGAGGAAAATAACCTAATTTGCTTAATAAAGGTTTCTAGAATCATGTCGATAAAAAATTAAGCTTGTGAATAATATTAAAAAGTTATAAATACTTAACGCGGCCCCAAGAAGAAGACAGGGAAATCCAGAATGAGGAATTATGATTCTGAGGCGCTACCATTTCTTTTCATACCCCGAAGCAGATGCACCGACACCGTCCAGAAGCGCTCGGTATCAAGTCAATAGTGTTTTTCGTGGACATATCAGCGATATTCAAGTTTTGAATATATCATTGGTGTAGATTAAACGCCAACCAGGTAATAAGATAAGCATTAACGACTAAGCCAAGCCCCGGTTCAAACGTAGGTCACTTCTGTCGGTCTTGTCTCTACATCTGGCGTAATGGTATTTAATAGTGGCCGGAAGAACTGCCATCATCAGATTTTTATTCGACCATCGCTTTGAAATCTCAAGTCTTTGACGTATACTACACCTAAAATATTCTACTAGTTTCCTATTATACTATTACATAGAAAAATACGAATTTTTTTAACCTTGCGTACCTGTTAATTTCCTTGATATACCGTAGTCTGTCACCTATTTCAAATTACTTGGATTAGTTCTTTAATAAAGCGCCTTTTTAACCTTCCTAAGCTCATTTTTGAAACTCTCCTTTTGAGCTATTTCCAAAAATCTTTAAAATGAGTTAATCCAACTTAATTCTAATTTTTATTGTAAGTCTACTATTCTACTCTCGCACTCTGTAAGTCTATCTGTACCACCTAAAAACATATATTACTTTATCTTTATCCGCTTACGGCACCCCCTTCTACAAACTACACTCATCCCCCTTGCACCGCCAACTCAAAACCTGGTTCTTTCCCCGACCAATACTGGCAAACATAACATTTAAAAACCTATTAAATCACTTCCTTTCTTATTAGCTCAATTTAGGTGACTTTAGAATTACTTGATTTACCTTCTATCTTCAAATTTTCGTTTTTTTTTGTGTATCTTCTATTCAAACTGTGGCACTTTTCAAATAGGCGGGCGGGGGAAAGATTTAGGCGGGGGAAACCAACTTTTTTTTGTCGGCCCTGGTGGGGCTAGTAACCAAATATAAAGTGTTTTCACATTGTTTTTAGCACAATTTAAGCCTATTTGAATCGGAAAAACTTTTTAAAAAGTTAGAAAAACTCTTGAAAAGTCGAAAATTTGGTTGTTTTTGGCGCGAAAAAATGGATTTTTCGACTTAAAATTAAATTTTTTAATTAAGTTTTGTAAAGTTTTTATGTTTAGGAATAGCTATAAAGAATTTAGAAACACTTCCACTATTTATATAAAAATATAGGCTTGGGCGGAAAAGTTCGGTTCCCCCCCGCCTATTTGAATTGTACCCAAACTGTTTTCTAAAATATTTCCTCCCTTTCAGGGCACCCCTCAACTTGACGTGATTCTTCCAAGCCCCCTGATGCCTTCATAAAAAGGCGTCCCCTCTCCGGTCAGCCCGATTCGACCGGAAATTTTGATATGCTGAAAACTGTGAATAGATTTTCATCTAAAGGGAAACGAGTAAATAGCCTCGTCAACCTGGTAAGACTAATTAAAAAAAACGACGGAATAAGTTTTAGTGAGGAAGAAGCGGCTTGAAAACGGATTGGTCTTCGCGAGATCCAGAGCCCGTTTGGCTCGTCACTCACAAGAAGAATAAGGAATGCATACACTCAGCACCGTTCGGTAGGACTTAATCGAAAAGAGCTTATAAAAACGTGGTGATATAAGCATGTACTTAAGCCATTTTTCCTACATTAATTTTTCCCAAATTAATTCTTCCTAAAAGTAATTTACTAAAAATCATTTTTTCCTAAAATTTCGAGAAGGTAAATGCTATAATTTTTTGGTATCAAGACACTTAGTTGGATCCGTATCAAACCTTTGTCGCAATTTCATTGCTGCTTTTTCATTTCCAATTTCGCTAAATTAAAGCCACACGCACTACCAAAATACTTCGTCTGAAATTGCTAGGCATATCTGAATTTATAAGAAAAAAAAATCGATTTCGATATTTAGCCGGTTTTAGGAAAACTGAGCTTTAGAAAAAGTGATTTTTAGGAATCTCGGAAAAAAGAGTTTAGGAAAAAACCGAATTTTGGACAAATAGGCTTAGAAAACAATACCTTAATTAAAAAACGTTTAGGTAGCCTCCCGATCGCGTGCTTAATGACATTTTATGGAAATATCGGTGGAAGCAATCGTTACTCAAGCTCGGATATGACAAAGTGAGTCAGAGAGAGAGAGTCAACTAAAAAATACGGAGTAAGAGGGTTAGATACGGCTAACTTCTATAACTTCTAGAGTCATTACTTTCTAAAAGTCATTACTTCTAAAATTCTAAGCGTCGATTTGGTCATAAATATGGCTAAACGTACCGAAAAACTGATAATCCGGCGTACAAACTTTTATAAGTAACATAAATAATGATTTTTAGAAGTAATGACTTTTAGAAGCAATGACTTTTAGAAGTAATGACTTTAGAAGTCATGATTTTAGAAGTACTGATCGTCCGCCCTTAGATACTCTACTCGGATAGCCCTTCTCCATATGAGTGGCACCGGACAACGACCCTCAGAATCCCGGATTCTTAAAACGCAACATCGTTAAGACCTAGGAAAAATGAAGAATGAATTAAAATGCGAAGAAGATTACGAAGATATGTTCATAACAGAAGGTGGGTTTTCGAAAGCTTCGATCGATTTGTTCGAGCAGACAAAGCCCGTAGGGGTCTCGTGGGAAGCCTTAAAACGCGCGATGATCCTGCTCCATGGCGAAGCGCGTGGCTATTATGACATGATGCCTTGCAGAAAATCATGGCGACCTACGAGAAGTGATACGAACACTCAGTAGTGTACTTAACACTCCACGCGTTGGTTTAAATGCAAAAGGCCCTTCAAATCAGGTGACAAGTACACGAGCAGTCCGAGCAGCTTAATCCAGGAATGGTCCACCAAGAAATGAGAGATGCTTTACTCGAACGGACGTGGCTGGAGATTGGAGGTTGGTATCTTTTCGTCCCTTTATCGAATGGTATGGAGATTGTGTTGCGAAGGCGTTTTAGGGGTGAAGTAATTAAAGTTAAACAATGTTCAGTAGCATTCTACAGTGATTTTATTTATTTACAAAAACATCGACATATACATATACAAACGCTCGCAAAAAATTACAATTGGCCTGGCTCCGCCGGTAACACGGATGTTTTTAGACGGCATAACTCAATCATTTAAAGGGCACGTCCAGGGACGTTTTTGGGCAAGAAAGCAAAGATTTTTGCCGCGGCCGGGGGTCGAACCCGGGCCTCCCGATCAGGAGGCGCGGTCGCATACCAGTCAGCCTGAGGTGCAACCTGGCGAGCGGCCAAGGGGCGCCCACCCCGGAAAGGAGGGGAATTGCCTGCCGCGGCACGGGTAGGCAGCGCGCGCGGTCCCTATGTCCATAGGGTGTACCGGTTCGGACGAGTACGCGGCCCCTCACTGAACGTGCGCTTTAAAGTCGAACATCTTTAGCGAACAACGCTCCTGCTCCATATACGAAGGCGTCTATCGAATTAAAAAGCGCCGGTAAGTTGCCCCTGACTAACAAACGTAGCGTATACTTCCAGGGCGCCCGCCCTGAAAAAATATGCCAAACTCCGCACATTGGCGACACGCTTCCGAAGCATCGAAAGTCTGACGGCCGGTTTTTTCAATACAATGGTAACCTCACCTGGCCTTTAAAATGACTTAATCTTGTTTAGGCCATCATCACCGATCAAAACTACGACAATATGATGTTTGTTCAAACAACTGCGATTTTTAAAAACACGGTGCGCCGCGACGGGAGCTACTAAAACGGTTTCCGCCAATGCTGGAAAATACCACCTATATATCGTAAGTTACCCGAATCAATCTCCCAAAAATAATTTAGCTGTACATGCAAAACAAATACGTGCCTCAAATGGAAAAACTCCAAAATTACCTCGAAGATTACGAATGCGAAACCTGCGATCGGCTCGAAAATCTGGATCGGCTGCCTATAAACCTTTTAGGATACATTTTTTCGTGCTGAAAATAATTCTCTAGGTATGTTTTTTGACGCTCTATCCAAGGAGAGTCGCGAAATCCAATAGTAATCTAAAATCTAGAAATGTATGAACACTCCCCATATGCATGCCTTACTTTGGATCAAAGATTTGCCGGAAGAATGCACCTGAAGAAGAGGTTACTGCGTTTTCCCAGGAAAACAAATTGCGGAAAAATTTAGATATCGAATTTCTACATGAAAAGATTGACGCACAACCACGCCCCGAAAAAATACGCCACTTTACAAGCTAGTGAACGAATGCGAGACACAACGAAAAGCACTTGCTCACATGCTTGCGGAGTCACCAGCTGAATGAAACGGTAGGTGATTCGGCACACATCGAATAACTGGGGGGGCAGGATAATAGTTTTCGGTGCTAATGCGCTTTGGGGGGGAGGGGTGATCCGAATTGATGGTAACAGGTTTCAAGGCGCTCCGCTTAATTTACTTGGTTTTAGCGCAAGCCTTGGCTTTAGTTGGCTTTAACTAAACTTACTAAAACTTACGACTTTTTACTAACTAAAACGAAGTCTTTGAGGGCTTGGCTTACTTAGAGCTAAGCTTAGCTTGGCTCAAGCTAAGCTTAATCTTCGTCTATATAAAGCCTAAGCCTAGACTTAGAATTTAAAAAACGACGTTTGGAGCGTCTTGTAGCCAAAATACGGACTGCCTCCCAAGCGCAGTAGCTCTAATAAAAATTTAATTTTTCTATGATAAAAATAGTTTTTAATATGGTTTTTGGGCTGAAAAAAACATCTTATTATATTTTTAGGCCCTTCATCCAATGACATTTTCAAACTAAAATTTTCTATGATCAAAAAATTTTAATATGGTTTTTGGGCTAGAAAAAAGCTTCTATTTTTTTCGGCTCTTCATCCAATGGTATTTTCAAAATATCGAAAATATCGAAAATGCCGGAGAAAGGTTTCCACCCCGTTATCCTCGGTGGCTCACCAAGTTTTCAACCAAAGTTTTTACCCATTAAAACCTATATATTTTTTGCCCTGAAAATCGTTAAATTGGCATATTATTCGACGCTTGTTTAATGGCACACCCGATATCCCACAGTAGTTTACAATGTTCTAAATAATGGTTAACCCCCGATATCCTATGTTTATTGATTCTTCTTACATCACCCAATGATAAAATAAACTATAGAAGTCGCCATTCAGAAGATGAGCGAATTTCCTGGGTGTTCCCGATCCGTTTAAAGTTGTGAATTTTTAGCTAACAACGCTCCAGCACAATGTACCAAGGCGACTATCCAATTAAAAAGTACCGACCAGAGACCCTGGACCTTACCGACAATTTCGAGGGGGAGGAAACTCCCAATGACACCGTCCTCATTTCGCGGGCTCCTGTTGAGGATTCTGACGACGAACAGTAAGTTTCTTATGACTCAGATTAACCGCCAAGCAAACCTATCTTATCAATTAAAATTTAGGGGTACCCTGGACCTTACCGACAATTTCGAGGGGGAGGAAACTGAAAAATTCGACGCGACGCTTGTGTAATGGCACACCCGATATCCCACGGTAGTTTACAACGTTCTAAATAATGGCTAACCCCCGATATCCTATGTTTATTGATTTTTCTTACGTCACCCATTGATAAAATAAACTATAGAAGTCGCCATTCAGATTCCCTGGCCAGCTACCACAAACTCTTCACACTTTGCCATTCAAGCTAGCTGACGTTGAAAGATGATATTCTTTGACGCACCGGATCTGGGCATTGAAACCCTTGGAAGAATTGCCAAATGGATACTTTTGCCGAATTAACGAGGTAATTTGCATACCCTTAACGGTAACTTTCATATCATCGGAGTAGGGCTTGGTTAGATTATATGTATAGCACATCGGTTCTTTTGCATTATTGGGGAACCAACGTTTTTTTTTCTAAAAATTCCCTTTTCTAAGATAAACAAGGCGTGTTTCCACGCTGTTTTTACTATACCTAAACGTAAAATTTTTATGAATTTTTGGTTAAAAATACAAAAATATTTTTTCGATAACAAATGGCCGAATGTCTCTCAAAATTTTAATAAAAAGCTATTTTTCTAATTTTTGCTTTGCTTGTTTTTCCACTTCAAACATAATCAGATTTTGCTTGAACACTATTAAAACATTTACAATTACGTTACTAGCCATATCTGGACGTATAGGAAAACGTTGGTACCCCTGAAAATTCCCCACCCCCGATAATGCGCAAGTACCCGCACACCTGGTACAGCTTTTTTGCAGCCGAATACGTTTCCAAAAAAATTGGGGAATCTGTCTAGTTCAGATTTTTTTCAGCGATGACCTACAATTAAAATACTACTCACTGAAGACGAATGTGCATTACACGATACGCAGATGATGAAAATTCCAACGTCTATATGCGTTTAGGGACCAATAAAGTATTTTTGATGATTTTTTGATTGTTTAAAACATCAAAAGGAAATTTCTGGGTTTTGATACTCAGACAGCGTATTTTAAATGCTCATTTAATACGTTATCCGGAAGTTGCTTGGGTCTTCCAAATATCTTTTGACGTACACCATTATCGGCTAAACTAAAGATTTTTGGTGTCGAGAAAAATCTGTTTTTTTCAAGCGCGTTAGAAAAATTCTTAAAATATTGGGAAAGTATGGAAATTTTGAGACCTACAAATAGGGCGTAAAATAAAAGGCCTGGCCTTTTTCCGAATTACATTGCAACAGTTCTATGCAAAAAAAACCATTTATGCAAATCGGTAAGCGTAAGTAATTACAGCGAAGCTACGGACAAAGCCATTTGAGACAAAGACATGAAGCTTTCCGCTATTAACAGAGTCTGACTGCGTGGCAGGCCTTCTTCGGATTCTCCTTCCTTTCGAAATGCTCGGCGAGGCGGTCGATTTCCTAGAAATTGGAAATTTACGGGTAGCTTACAAGAGAGAGAGAGAGCGAGAGAGAGAGAAAGAGACAGAGAGAGAGAGAGAAAGAGAGAGGGAGAAAGAGAGATGACCTACCCTGCGGAGCTCCTTCTCGCAGATGTGCTTGAGCAGGAGTGTGACGCGGCAGACCTCTTCGATTGCATGGTCGAGGAACTTCTTCACATCTTCGACGCCCTCCCGTTCGGCCAGCTAAAAAAGGCATCAAAAATGATTTAAAAAATAAAAAGCCTCCAGGACAGAGAGGAAGCGAGAGAGAGAGAGAGAGAGAGAGAGAGAGAGAGACAGGGCGTCATTTTCAAAGCTCACGTCGACCAGCTTCTCGCATGCCTTGCAGATGAGATGGTGTTTTTCGACGATGGGGTGGACTAGAGTGGCGCTTATTCAAATCAAATCGGCTTCAAATTGATTTGATTTGAATTAGCAAATTTGAGTGCGAAAAAATCAACTTCAAATCAAATCGATTTGATTTGAAATAGGGGCTGGCCAACTCAAATCAAATCGATTTGATTTGGGATTTGAACAACAGGCTTATCTGGGATGCAAATTGAAAATCGCCAGTTCGGAGGGTTTTTGGTAGCGCCGTTTCTGCCCATTTAGGTGTCCTTTACAATAAATCATGGGTGTTTCGATGGCCTATATATAAAATTGAGCCAGACGGTTTTATTTGTCAGATTTTGCCTGCCCTATGGTTTTTCTTTGCAAAAGCTAAAGCGTAAAAAGAATATGAAATGTATAAGGAATCATTAACTGGGACGCTGGAACAATGCTAAGAGATTGTAGGGAAAGAGCGGTGGACGAATTACGAGTTGCGTTGGGTTCATTTCGATGAGAGCTTATTCAAATTATTCAAATCGGCTGGATTTGATTTGAACTGGCTGAACTCAAATCAAATCGATTTGATTTGATTTGATCGGCTCCAATTCAAATCAAATCGGCTTGATTTGAATAATTTGAATCTTATTCAAATCTGATTTGAATAAGCGCCACTCTAGGGTGGACAGTTCGCCCTTCACCGGTCGGGTGCACGGTTGGATGGATGATTATGGCGCAGGCTACGGTAGCCAGGGCTAGGAATACGATGGCAAATGAGTTCATTTTCTGAAAATCGAAAAATAAATTTGCTTTGTCCCAAAATTAAATCTGTGTAGCATTAAATGGAGCTCAGCAAGATGTAATTTACTGATACTACCGCTTGCTCACTTGCACCTTAAATACCCCTACAAAGCCATAAATATTGTCATGTACCCATGCATTAGTTGCAAAGTGCATGGCTTATCACCGTTTCGAAAACAACGCTATCACTTGTTACTTGAATTAAATCTGGCAGAGAGTTTCACTGATAACTCATATTGACGTATGTCGAAAAACTTGTTTTTCTAACCTGAAGTGGACTTTTACGATCATTGAAAACTTAGAATGTATTGTCCTATTTTATTCGTTATAAGCCAAGCTAATATAACATCTTTTGGGGATCCAAACTAGGGGCAAGGTCATGGATTTGCGCAGATTTTCCAGCGGCAACAAAAAGGCGCAAAACGCCATCATGGTGTAATCTGATATAAGACAGGTTATTACAACGTCTTTACGAAGGCGAAGTGGCGTCAGTGTTGCGCATCGCGGTACCGTAAAATCCAAGGTATCCGTAGCCAAGGAAATCAATGGTTATGACCCGCTTCTATCTTTCAGCCATCATTTCATAGTGTGCCTGCATTCGTGACACAGTGCTGAAGTAGATGCGTCTGTTTTGGTGGACGAGATAGCTTTCGTATTTGGAACCATGTAAGCGTGTAAGCGTAGTAGTAAGCGCACGTTCAGGGAGGGGCCGGGTACTCGTCCCAACGTGTACACCCTATGGACGTAGGGACCGCGCGCACTGCCTGCCCGTGCTGAGACAGGCCATTCCCCCTCCTTTGCGGCCTAGGGCGCCCCTCGCCCCCGAGCCAGGTTGTAGCTGTGGTTGACTGGTATCCAACCGCGCCTCCCGAGCGGGGGGCCCGGGTTCGACCCCCGACCGCGGCAAAAATCTTTGCTTTTTTCCGAAAAAACGTCCCTGAACGTGCCCTTTAAAGTATCTTTTGGGCTAGGGATAGGTCCAAGCTGTATTGAAGCATTTTTTCGGCTAATGGTTCGATAATGGTTTGCGCCGTTTTCGCATCAGCTAATGCTCTTGTTTAACTAATTTTAATGGTTTAACTCGCGATATACCTTCAAAAATATTTATTGACAAAAACCGGAAAGCAAAAAGTACAGCAGTATTTGCAAAAAATACATGGGTTTCGGGTGTTTAGCAGAGCTTGGCCTTCTCGCAGGCCTTCTTTGGCTCCTCCTTCCGCTCGATGACCTCGACGAGACGGTCGACTTGCTGAAATTAGAATATTGAGGGCTTTCCAAGCTGATTTTTGCAGTTTCAGCGTGATAGAATTTAAATTCATAATTTACCCGCTCAAGCTCCTTTTTGCAGATCTTCTTCAGGAAGATGGAGACGTCGCAGACCTCATCAATAGCATAGCCGAGGTATTCCCTGACATTGTCGCCACCCTCCTTTTCGGCTAACTGAAAAAACAACTTTGGCTTAGGCTTAGCTGAGAGCTAGCTTAGGCTTAGCTTAGGCTTAGCTTCGGCTTAACTTAGGCTTAGCTTCTTGCCTTGGGCTTAGCTTAGGCCTAGCTCAGACATATGCTTAGACCCGTAGTTTTTCGTCTTCTCAACCCCTCAAAATCGATACCAACCTCGACCAACTTCTCGCAGGCCTCGCAGATGACCTTGGGCTTGGCGACGATGAGGTCGGCGACGGTTCTGCCAACAAGTGGATGAGCAGTAGTGCTTCCAATGACTGGCTCAGCCACGGTTCTTCCGACCACAGCGCCTACTTCTACGGTTCTTCCAAATCCGGTCGGGCGCAAGCTTACGGCACAGGCTACGGTAGCCAAGGCGAGGCATAGGATCACGGAGTTCATATTCTGAAATTGAGAAGCAATGGTATCTACAAGAAAAACGAAGCATTTCACGAATAAAGAAAATGATAACGCTTACAAAATCACCAAACTCCAACAAATTCTGAATTTCAATTTTACAAATATTATTTTTTTTCCATTTTATTTTGTATGCATATACATTGCTATAATTTCCAAGTATAAAAATTTAATCTCCAGAATCTTAGAGTTGTAGCTCAAAAAAAAAACCGTCAATAAATCGCAAAACGTTTCAGACTTCAAAATGCGAAATTTCTATCGAAATTCAAACCAGTTTTAATTTTGTATTATGATTTATTATATTTGAAAAATGGGAAAGGTATTAAAAGAATAACAGAAACCGAATAGTCGGCTGGATGCTAATTTTCCATCGCCGATCCCTTAAATACGCAAAAGACGCAAAACACCACTCTGCACCCCACGTAACTGTTGCAAAAGTGCAAGCTGACAACGCGGCTTATCAGCGCTGCAAAACCGGTTTTATTAGTTAGTTGAATTGAATTTAGTTGGGGAGTTTGGCAGATAGCACTACTGATTGGCGTATGCAAATAAACTTGTTTTTTCCAAGTGCGCTTGACGCATTTTTGATAAGGTTTTGAACCCTACGTGACGTTGGACTTTACTATTTCGAAATTTACATTGTTTAACATCCTGATTTTACAGTCTCTCTCATTGTCTCGCTCTCTTTCTCACTCACTCGCTCTCTCACTCTCTCTCTCTTCCAATCTCTCTCTCCCTATCTCTCACTCTCGCTCTCTCTCTCTCTCTCACTCTCTCTTCCAATCTCTCTCTCCCTCTCTCTCTCTCTCTCTCTCCCTCTCTCTCTCTCTCTCTCTCTCTCTCTCTCTCTCCCCCAATCTCTCTCCTCTCTCTCATTTTATTTTGGAAAATTGAAAGCCATAGCATGTTCCTGTGGCATTTTCCTCTAAAACGAAATAATTTATTGGTCTTTATCACAGGCAACATATCACAAGGAAAATTCTTTAAAATGCAAAATTTTTGAGCAAATTTGTGACTATCGGAGCATGAGGAAGGCAAGGAAGAGCAGGACAGCCGATGGAAGAGACGCGAGGGCTCCTGAAAGTTGACGGATTAATACTACGCACCCAACGGAATATGAAAAATTACGTACTGCTACTACGTACCCAAACGGAATCTGAGAAATTACGTCCTACGGTGTTTTGACTTGGGGTCGTGAACAGACTGGTGCTTATTCTCGTTTAAGGTCCACTTTTCCCACCCTTCCCAAAACCTACCAATCGAAGTGGTCGGGACAACGGTAGATGTTGCTCCGCCTGGTCCTCCGGTCGGTACTACGGTCGGTGGTGCCCCGGTGGCTCCGCTGATCCATTGTCCGATCAGCGCACCAATGGCCGTACGAGCCGCCTTCAGGTCAGCCGGATCAGAATCCCTTGGCGGGTACATGTCGGCGCAGTGGGCGGTGGCTAAAACGTAGAGATAAAAGCGCTATCTCAGCCGCGGATATACATTGCTGGGATTTTTTACGGGTAGCAGACATGGTATTTAATTAATCTACCATTCAGCGGGAACAGCGTCTGGCCTGGCGCGGTCGTGGCCAGAAGACCGAGTGCGTGCCACGGGTCGACACCTCCGTTGGGGGCGGCGATGTTGGATACCTAGAAAAACAATTAAACGGCTTAGAAAGGTGTAAAGCCCTAGGCCTGGTTCAAAAAGGAACGCAATCAAAAGCCGAGAATCGACCCCCACAGCCAACTAGATCTTGACATCTATAAACCAGCTGTAGTACGAGAACTTACATTGAACGTGGCGGTGAAGAAGTTGTAGTGGTCATCAATGTCGGACTGGATCTGCTTGGTGGAGTAGTCGCTGCCCTCCACGGTGTTTCCATCGTTGCCATTTCCGAAGATATCATAGCACATTTGGAGGTAGATGCTAAATAGAGTGCTCAACCGGTATCTATAAAAAAGGCGCAGAGAGAAAGAGAGAGAGCGACAAAAAAAAAGAGAGACACAGAGAGAGAGAGTGAGCGTGAAACCGTGAGGAAGAAAGAGCGAGAGAGAGCGAGAGTGAAAGAACGTAAGAGAACGGGTGTTTGAGAGAGAGAGAGAGAGAGAGAGAGAGAGAGAGAGAGAGAGAGAGAGAGAGAGAGAGAGAGAGAGAGAGAGAGAGAGAGAGAGAGAGAGAGAGAGAGAGAGAGAGAGAGGGAGCGTAGGAGAGTGAGAAAGAAACCATAAGAAATCATACGTACTTGACTGGGGTCACCGATCCGAAGATGTTCTCACGGCCGGCATCGGTAGATTGGTAGAAACCGAACTCGACGCAAGTCTGGTACGTCCAGGTACGATCGGCTCCGGAGAGCGAAACTAAACGAGAAAATGGTAAAGGTGCAGTCAAAGGTATCTAACAATGCGCTCAAAAACCAAAAAATTCTCTAAAACTCACGGTCCCTGAGCTCCTTGATCATCCCATTGTAGTCGTTGAAGGTCGAGAAAGTGTCAGTCGGATCGGCATAGAAGCTCCACATGTATCTAAAAAGTAACTAAATTATAGAATCATCGATTTTCTATCGAAAATGAAGGTTTTCTGGGTTGTAAAGCTCATGTAAAGTATACGAATTCGAGGACCAATTAGTTCTTGAATCACAAAAACCACCAATTAATAAATTTTCCTTACTTGTTGACGGCGGCGAGACCGGCCACGCTGTCGGTGTTGTTCTTCATAATTGCACAAACGCTTCCGATATCTCCTTGGTTGTTGGCGTACCACTAAAAAAGAGGTAGAGCGAGAGAAAGCGAGAGCGAGAGACAGATAGAGGGGGAGAGAGAGAGAGAGAGCGAGAGAGAGAAAGAAAAACGAGAAAACTTACAGCGGTGTTATCCCCCGCGTACTGCACGGCTCCCTGGAAGTTTCCGTAGATGTTGCTGAAGAAGAACTGCTTGTCCTGCTCCGACACCGTGCTGTTGACGTCCCAGGCGGGGCTCAGTCTGAATTGAAAAGTTTAAATATATCTTTAAATGCTTACGTGAAGGTATCCGACAAGGTCTTGAGGCCAGCTGGGGTCAGCGCGAGCTGCTGGAGCTTGGAGAAGCCGTCCTGGAAAAAGCACGATTGTTCCAAAATGCCTCTTAGATTTAATATATTTATAGTAAGTTATTATTTATATAATTTTTAGCCTAAGTCCTAAGGAAAAACCGTAAGAAAAATCTAGAATCCTGAAGAAACTGACCTGAACTTTGTCCGCGCAAGACGAGTCGTACATTCGAAGGGAGTTCGACGTGACGGTAAGGTATTCTAAAAACGATAGTTAAAAATGATAAATGTGAAATTGATAAGGCAAAGTAAAATAAACAAGATTAGAACCATGATGGAATAATAATCAAGGCAAAAACATTAAAACATTTCCGATCATTATGGTTTTTTTCTGTAATTTGAATTGACGACCTAATTGAATTTAAATGATGTAAAATCCTTTCATTGACTAAATAAGTCCAAAATAAATCAAGATTGGATTGATTTTTCTGCTCTTTTAATTAACCATTACCTGGCATTTAAGTCCTCAATTAAATAAAAAGTTGAATGGAATAATGCTCATTTAATTGAATAAAATCTCGACATTTGACAGACACCGATTTTTCCTTATCAAATCAACCTTTGAAAATTGGTACAGCTTTAATATAAGACGTTAACTTATTAAATCAAGTCCAAAAGTGTCTATCTGTAACCCACCGAAGAAGTCCAGCTTCACATTAATGGGAGCCGAGCTTCCAACGGCACCAGCGATCAGATCGGGGAACTTGTTACGGGCCCACAGCGAGAGCATACCTGATATTCAACTATCTATTTCCATGTCGTAATCGAACAAACCCGAGTAGGAGCCTCCAAACGTAATCCACGGTGCCGTATTTCCTTCGCGGTAGTTGACGGTCGAGATGAATTGGCGGATATCCCAGAGGGATTGCCACGAGTTGCAGAACAGCATCACGTAGTCGGTTTTGAAAGTCGAGTTTCTGGAATATCAAGTTCAGAAATTCAGAAAACAGCGAATTACGATGTGTGGTCTGTGGTTCAGCCCCGAAAACTCTTTGGACCAGTTTTGACTGTATTTTTTTTTCCTAGAGTCTCTTCCCAGACCTACCCGAGATCGTGACTCTCTCCATAGCACCGATGTTCCATGTAGTAGATGGTGGCTCCGTACTGCTGGGCCCATTGCAGGTAGGTAATGTTTCCGTTCAGCACCCACCTGAAAAACCATGTAAAACGTTGGTAAAAATATCATTTTCCACATTAGATGATGTAGTATGGTAGGACAGAAGAATGAAGCAAAGGGCGGCATGGTACGTAAGGGTACGAAGCCTGACAAAGGTGTCCTACAAAGCACTACGGCGTGCGAGTGCGATTACGAAACAGTACTAGGTAGATACAAGCTGTACCTGAAAATGTAAGTAGCAGTACGACGGTGTACGCAAGGGAACGTAATGCTACGAGAGACAAAAATTTGCGAGAAGCAAGGTAGGTTTGAAGGTGCGAGAGAGTACGCAAGAGTACTAACGAGTACGAAGGAATACGGACTATGTTCGAAAAATAATGAGACAATACGCAGCACAGAACTAGGAAGCAAAGTTAAAACGTACTTCTCCGGATTGGCCGGCCCCTCTCCGCCAATCATCAAGAAGTTCGGGCCGCCCGGCTTTGCCCATTGAGTGTTCTTCCACCAGCGCTAAAAATAGTGACTTGATCTCGGAATTACCGTCAACCTTCTGGTCCGTAGTATACGTCGTAAGTCCATACCTGTTGGAAGGTGTTCGGGATCTTGTTGTTGAAGTGGCACAGGGGCTGGGTGAACGAGATGGCCGAGTAGCCGGTGGCATCAACTTGGCTCAGGTCCTAAAGGAAGTGATATAATCTTTTGACAAGCCACGAAATCGACTCCTTCGTCGACTCGGTCTGGACAGTTACGCACCACTCCAAGTTACGGGCTTTGGTTGATTTTTAATAGCCAAACGTGACAAAAGCAGCGGAAAAAGCATGGATTTTAGTTTTCATGCTTTGGGGTCGAAACCTAGTCGACATAAGGGGTAGATTTTTACGCTTCCCAGTGCCTTTAATGCGCGCAGAAAGTTCAGAAAAACCTATAAAAAAAAACGAAAAAAACTAAAACTTACAACTTCCGGGGCAATAGCCCTCGGCCTGGTGCGGAGCATGGACACTTTGCGAGAGACTGGGTGGTCCTTGGACTCGTCCTGAAAGGTATTTAGTAAAAACCATAATTGTTTTACGCGCTCGATGGGGAAAGCCCTCTCCTCCTTGTAGGTGTGGGTGAAC
This sequence comes from Mesorhabditis spiculigera, assembly GCA_958295435.1. Lineage (NCBI taxonomy): Eukaryota > Metazoa > Nematoda > Chromadorea > Rhabditida > Rhabditidae > Mesorhabditis > Mesorhabditis spiculigera. The sequence goes on along the minus strand of CATQJA010002702.1, from coordinate 1,316,546 downwards.
TCCTTGTGCTGGGTGGGGTACTTGGCGGCCAGGCGCTCGGCTTCCGTCGCGCTGCGGACGGCGTCGTGGTAGGGCAGTTCTGAAGACGTAAAGGTATATTTCAAGTGTTAAATTAATTTCTGATTTACTAGAGAATTTGAAACAGCGATTCTGGTCCTTAAATTAAGCCACTTACTCGATGACGGCTCTGGTGGCCCGTTCAGCCAGTTGTCAATGTGACGCGCGATAAGCGGGTGGATCTAAACGATTTTTTAATCGAAACTCTTTTATTTTTGGTATTTAGGTATGTTTGTTATTACTTACGACATCATAACGAGTATCACCGTTGCTTGGCGGGTACATATCTCCACAGTGGGCGCTGCCTGAAAATAAACGAATATTTGGCACAATCAAGGCGTAAAATGCTCAAAAAATTCTCCCGTACTATAGAGAGAAAGTAACATAAAATACGTAAGTTTTTTTATAAGCTTTAGATGTCACTCAACGTACCCTCGATCAAGAAGGTCGTCTGGGAGTAGAAGTCAGACTGGTAGCGGCCAAGTGCGTGCCAAGGGTCGAGATCGCCGTTCGGGAGCACGACATTGGAGCCCTAGAAAGTGGATATTTCACAGTAATCCTAAGATAGGCCAAAGCTAAGCCAAAGTTAAGCCCAGCCTAAACCTAAGCCTAAACCGAAACCTAAACACCAAGATTTACCTTGTAATTAGCAGCCCCTCCGTAGAAATCGTTGGTGGCCTTGACGGCCTTGGTCACGTAGTTCGAGTCGTACTGGATTCCGTAGACATCTTGGCACATTTGGATGAACATGCTACAATTTGGGGGAGATGAGATCAAGAAAGAAATAGAGAGAACGCGAGAGAGAGAGAGAGGGCGAGAGTGAGTGAGGAAGAGAGAAAGAGAGAGCGAGAGATAGAGAGAGAAAGTGATACTACCAAAACATACCTCAAAGCAGCGGTCGACCCGAAGACACCCTGGGTATAATCGGTGGTCTGGTAGTAGCCGAACTCGGTGCAAGTTTGCCAGATCCAGCTGCGAGCGGCGGCTGAAAAAAACAATCGGTTTTATTGTCAATTTAATGCGTTACGGTGGCTAAATAAAATCACGAACTCACCCAAATCCAGATCGTTGTAAGTTTCGTCTTTGAGTTCTTGGACATCCGAGGTGTAGTTGTTGAAGATGCCCTGGAAAAGGGTCAGTTAGCTTTCTCTTTCTCTCTCGCTCTCTCTAACTATCTCTCTCTCTCTCTCTCTCTCTCGCTCTCCCCTCTCTCGCTTCCCACTTACATTGTATACGCCGTGCTTATCCAAATTCAGGTAAGTATTGACGTTAACGAGTCCGACGAGACCATCGGTGGTATTTGTCATGATATTGCACACCGACGCGATCGAGTCGTACTGCGTCTCTCCCTAAAAATATGCAAATAGAATTATTAAATAGTTTTAAATCAGAAAAACAGTAGAACAATGCATTTTAAAATCTACACGATCGTTAGAGTACTGGACAGCTCCCTGGAAGTTGCCGAAGATGAGCGAGTAGAAGTTCTGGAAGTCGATGGGGGCCAGCGGCAGGTCGTTCAGGCTGGGGATGACTCTGGAAATCACAAATGATGCAGTTTTAGATGGTTTAGGATGTATTTAAGTAATTTAATCAATTTCAAACCTAAATAAGCTTTAATGTGTCTTTAAAAGTTAGAAACGGATTCTATATGTCTAGGAACGGTTAAAAAAGCTTACTTGAACATGGCGGTGACGGAGTCACGGCCCTCCTTGGTTTTCATCAGCTCGACGAGTTGCTGAACAAGAATCGATTATATTCCGGAGTTAAAATCTAATCGAAATTTAACAAGCAAAAATGTTTCAGCTAAATTATATGATTTCCGTAAAGTTTTGAGTAAAAATGATAAAAATGATAATTAGAGTTTCGATGTGGAAAATCGGATGTTTCTATCACTGTTTGCCAATTTCATAAAAATTTCCATAGCGGTTTTTTTTTGGCTTCATAATCCCTTTAAAACGGCAATTGTCATGAAAAACTCGCAGCAAATCCATCCTTGACCCTAGCCAAACACAGATCCGAGCCGTACTGCCAGCCCTTGGCGTTATCGGTGCCCTTGTAGGCGAGCGAGTTCTCGACGACTTGGAGGTACTCTAAAAACAGTAATTTTTTTAGCTATTAAGTTTTTGCTTACGGTAGAAGTCGACTGTAGCCTGGACCGGGCCGGAAGATCCGACCGCTCCGATGGCGAGCTCTGGGTGCAGTTGGCGGAACCAGGCGGCGAGAGCTCCTGAAAATGAGGATTTTGGCAGTAAAATCGTATATTTTTAGAATTAAGCGTATCCCATCTTGACAGACTGGCATGATTTCTGCAATTTTAGGGATCAAAACACCTGATATTATTGAACTTAACACCTTTTAAAGTACTTTGTAAATTTTGTCAAAAAATGTTTATTGTCCGATATAGGCAGATTTGAATGCACTATTCACCTGGATGTATTGCGATATATTATAAACAACCATGACGACATTTTTAAACGCTATAAATAGACGGCACAAATAGTTTTTGCACGGAAAACAGCTTGAAAATTCGTAAAAACGTCGAAGAATCTATTTCTGAAGTTTCTAAAGTGCATTTTTTTGAACCTATCATAAACTTTCTAACGCGTTAATATGCTTTTCTATATAGGTTTTAATTAGATTTTTTAGAAATTTTGGCGATGGCAATATGATTACGAACCCGAATATGATCCTCCAAAAACGACCCATTTCGTGCCGGTCCACCCATTCTGCTTGTTGATGAAACGGATGAAATCGGCAATGTCTTCAAGGGCTTGGCGGGAAGAGAGGTACTTGAGGTTGTCCACGGATTGGGTCCTGAATCCGAATTTCTTAATTCTATTTGTTGTAGCTTACTTGAATGGCTGGCTCTGGCCGTAGAAGCGGTGCTCCAGATCGAACACGGCTGCCTTGTGCTTGGCTGCCCACTGAAAAATTGCAAAAAATAATTGTTGTTCTTGCCCATGTTTTTGTCCCTTGATATAAACCTTTAGTTTCTGCTAACCAGCCTAAATAAATAGCAAGAAAAACGCTTAGAAGTTGAATTCTTCGATCCATTAAAAATTATTTTTCCTGGATTCTCGAGTTTGCAAAAAATCAGTGAAAAACTTTCGGAATTTTAAATTTTTGAGGTCGCGGTTCATTGTTCTTTTCTTTGCTTCCGAGTTTTGTTTTTTTTCTGTCTACAATTGTCGAAAGTTCCATGCCGGATTCCCGAATCCGCATGGCCCTTTCGAGGGAAATGCCCAGGCGGGGGTGGTCCCGCAACGCTCTCCCTGCGCGCCCCCTATACCGTAGGGCGGCCCCCAGGGGAGTGGGCTCTCTCGAGGAAACCAGCACTCGATTTATTGGCGATTTCCCGCTCTGAGGGAAATCCATGATATTTCGGGCGGGATTCATTCCCAAAGGGAATACCCGAACGCCCAGCAGTCCCACGCCCAGCATTGTGATCCACCAACGTTGCCCCCCCTGATTAGGGGAGGTTTTGGGAAGTTCCTCACTAAGTGGGGAGCCTACTGAGCCTTTCCCTCGTCGCTTGGCCCATGGCTGAGAGAGGGCAACGGTCCCCGAAAGGGGACGGTGCACTCCCCGCATCTCACTTTCCCTTTCCTACTATTGCTCTAGGTGTATTTGTGGTTCTCTAATAAACCCTTTCTATCTTTATTCTATTCAATAACTGCATTACATTCATATGCATTAAACCTTGACCAAAATCCACTGAACGACCGACTCTCTATACTTTACACACGGCGCGCTTTGGTATTTTCCTACTCGTAAGGCAGATGGTGGCAACCTTGGATATATTGAGTTTACCCTCGAGGTGCTCTTTATCCCAGGGGCATCTCGCCTTTCGACATGGTGCGTCTCGGGTTACGGCCTGTGTCTGTTTTCTTTTATTGTTTTCACTTTTCCCTAGTTTTTTATTGAGCCCCTATACGGTGTCTTCTCTTTTTTGTGTTTTCGCGTGCGGCGGTGTTCTAGGCACCGTCGCCGGGCGGAGTTTTCTCTGATGCACGACGAGAATCCTCCACGGTTTGCCTAGCCCTGACAGCCGGTCATTGGGCGAAAATTGCGGATGGGTCGCGAACTCACGCAACGGCTTGCCACGGGGCCAGCCCCAATGCCGCGTCCCTCACGTTGGCTTCGGCCTTCACTCCTAAGCCTGACTGGAAGGAATTGGTAACCGTAGGGGTTGGTCCGGTCGGATGGAATGATCCGCCTTGGCCGATTATCCCCTAGTGAGGGTGGATCCCCACGCCGCGGCCCTAACCATCCAGGAAGTGGGCACCGTAAATCATCGGAAGGAGGAGGGCGTTGCATTTGTCAAAGGTACGCGAAGCCTAAAAAGCCCAGTCACAAGCCCAGAACAGCCGCCTGATCAGCGGTGTGGTTAGAAAGAAATTAAGATCGGTGTTCGCATCGTTTTCCTTTTGCGGCACTCGTTGCCTGATCAAAACCATGCCCAGCTCACGATTGTGAAAAGCCCAGTACTCACCCCGCGAAGGTGGGAAAAGCCCAGAATCCCCTTGAAAAAGGTGGATTGCGATGGCCAGCACATGCGTTGGACGAAATGGACTGCAGGGCGGATGGTTCTCAACTTTACCGGTCAAGTTCTACAATGGTTAACATCGATGTGACGACGGAGATGTGGCTTCAAGTTTCGCAGATGACAAAACGGTATTGATTTTTGGCGCTAGCTACGCCAAAAACCTCATTCGCTTTCTCTTTCCCTTTTCGAATAAGTCCAGCAATGCTCAGCACTTTTTTCTACGTCCAGCAAAGTGTAAAGCAAGCGTATTTTCGCTTGTCTTTATTCTTTTTATGCCCAGAAAGGAAAGAAAAGCGTTTTCGCGTTTTTCTACCCTTTTTTTAATGCCCAGCCATGCTTTTTGTTGAAAGTTAGTACCGGCATTGCGTTTCGTACGCGCTGATGCTTGGGAAAACTTGAAACTAAAGTTTTTCGTTGCATTTGCAACGAAATAAACGCCCAGTTCCTGCTTGCAACGAAGAAGATGGCGGCGAACGGCGTGAAACAAGCTCAAGTCAATGGAAGGAAGCCAAATGGTCGACAGATGTGCCCGATTGCGCGCTGATGCTGGCGTTTGTGTCGATACGGGCGCTGAACGATGATTAAGCTTGCTCCTTCGATGATGGAAGTTTTGTATACACGCCCAGTCCGCACTTTTCGCTTGCTTTTAGCGTTTATGTCATTCATTTGACGCGCTAAAGCAAATTTATGCGCAATTTGCCACGCAGGGACGCCCAGTTTTCCTTTTTTCAAGACCAGCAGGATTTTTTAGATGCAACTTCGATTAGTAATGTGAAATTTATTCACCCCTTACTGATTGTTGTTATTCCCTTTCAAAGAGGAAGCATCTAAATCCTTTTTAGATGCCCAGTTTATTCATTTCAGGTGTCTAGCGCGGTCGCAGGTCCTTTGCCGCGCACCCGTGATGATGGAAATGAAGAAGTCCAGCGACTCGGTCCGGCGCAATAGAAGATAGCAAGCGGCGCATGGATGATCAACGTCTTTCGCGTCGTCTGCTTCGAAGATTGTCAAGTTTGGCAACTTCTTATTGCGGGGACCGAGGTAAAACGTCCAAGCGTTTTGTTGCTCTTGCAACATTTCGCAAAGTCCAGCCAAATTGCGCTAGTAATAGCCAATTTAAAGTCCAGCTAGGTATAATTTAGCAACGGCATGTGCGTGGATAGCTTTATCCGCCCTCGTTGCTATTTTATCCAAAGGTCCAGCAACAGGATATCGAAATTTTCGATATTCCTGGTTTTTAGGCCCAGTTGCGAAGTGAAGTGGAAGCGTTGAAGCATAACGATGATGCAATACGCAAGTCGAATGCCGCAGCGAGCGCCCTTCCTTCGTCGATGCCCAGTTTTCCGTTCGCGCCGCTCATTCCCCTTTGGGCGCGTGTAACGAAGTATTTGTCTTTGTTTATCGCGGGCACATCTCGCGCTCTAAACAAAACAAATAAAACAATGCATTATTGCATTGTCGCCCAGCTTTTTTTAAGTTGAGGCAAAAGCCCAGTGGCAAATTAGTTGCCGAGGTCCAGCACAGGTTATCGATGCGCCCGCCCGCCCGTGCCGAGCCGATTGCAACCAGCCCGCCGATCGTGAATCAAGCCGTGTTGATGTGAAGCGCCTCGATGATTCAAGTCGCAGCCGCCCATAAGCAGCAACGATGGTTCAAGGACAAGAAGCGGACAGTGGATGAAGCGAATGTTGAAGGCGGCGGGCGCGAATAGTCGGTATACCTAAGAAGCCCAGAAGGCATATGCAATAGCCATTCTTTGCGAGCTTGCCTCGTAGAGTTCGTGTTATGCCGCATTTGCTTTTTACGCCCAGAGAATAGAATTGATATCTATTCAACAAAGTTTTTTAGTTGCGCGCTGTTAAGCCCAACTAAAAACTTTAATGTCCAGCTCGCAACAACAAAGCTTTTCCGCTCGCATATTCTATGCGCAAGGGTGAAAGCGTTGCGGCGTAAAGTTTACTTTACGTCTAATACGTGTTGCACAAAGCCCAGACTTATCTATGTCCAGCACAAATAGGAGTTTAGGTCCGCGTTTACTGAAAGTGAAGTCGGTTGCTGAAGTTTACTTCGGTACGGCGTAGCTAATTCAGTAACACTTCGGCTTATTTCTCTTTATTTGCACATCTACTGATGTAAAAGCCCAGCGATTTAAGAATGTTTTAGGCTGCGAAGACAAGGATGCTTGATGGCCGTCGGTTGGAAGCATGCTTTCGCTGCCGCGTCCAGATTTCAACTTGTCTGCAGCCTTGACATTTCTTTTTTCTTTGCATCATTGATGCACAATGCCCAGCGTCGGACATCATTGTCCGACTTTACGTCCAGTTTTTCCGAAAGCACTCGTTGGCGCTGTTGTTGGAGGCCGGAGGGCCGCTTACAGCAGTGTAGAGCGAGTGAAGCTGGCGTTGCAGGAGCGCCGCCTTTACTCGGCGAGTGTACGACCAGTCCTGATGAGCCAGTTGACTTGGCTCAGATGCCCAGCTTCTCTGCCATGTTTGTGGCGAATGTCCAGCCTGGCTTTCGGCCTCCGCCGCCTAGTCAGTGTGTGCCTCGAGCACCGGAAGTCCAGTTCTGCCTTAACACTCGATGTTTAGCTTTGCTCGTATGACACCGCGAGCAAGCGTAGAGCATTCGAGTTAAGCCCAGGGTGTCATATCTCCACACGCCGGCGGCCAACATCACATCGCCGCCCTTCAACGTTGAAGACTTCACTCTTGTTGCCGGTGACAGCGTGCAAGGACAGTGTCAAGCGATCGCGAAGAGAGGTTCTATGGCGAGTTGGCCGCAGGATGGGAGAACAAAGGAGGTTAGTTGTGCTTTCCTTTGGCGAGCACAGTCTTTGATTGTGTATACGTCATTTGAACAAGCGCTCTGCTTCCTAAGCCCAGTTCTTCAAAGCCCAGCTTTGGCGCCATCATTGGCGTCAAAAATTTTTCAAAGTCCAGCAAGTTCTCGCGCCTTGCCAAGCAAGGACCGATGTTTCGGTAGCAGCTCAGCTGCGCGTGGAGAACGAGTTCTCAAAACGCCCAACAAGGTTAGTAACCGCGTCTCCGCGGTGAACGCTGAGGTTTTACAATTGCCCAGCCCATTTTGGCGCCAGCACTTGGCGTCAAAATTTTTTGAGAAAAATACACAGCAAGTTCTCGCTGCCTTGCCAAGCAAGAGCCGATGTACTTCGGTTGCAACTTTGTTGTGCGGCGGGAATGATGAAAAAATACACAGCGCAGGGTTGTAGAATCGTTCTCTACCCTCTACGGTCTCGCAAGAAGGGGTAACTCCCAACTACCGAGCCGTGCGATGTCCAGCCAGGCTTCGTATAGCCTGTCTCGTCTGCTGCTGCTCCATCAAGTTCAAGCTCTGCGATGTGGCATCACCCAGTTCAAGTCAACTTCACTCAAGGCCCGACAAGTCAAGCAGGACAAGCCGTCGCCGCCAGTCAAGTCAAGCTCGTCTGGAGTCAAGCCCGTCTACGAGCAGTCAAGCTCAAGTCCAAGCCAATCAAGCGCAGCAATCTGACGAGACAAGTACGTCCCCCAGGTGACCCGGCAGAGGTACGGGCCTCTTAGCGCCGGTCACCTCCCCCTGTCTCTATTTTATCATGTATCAGGTCCCGTGAGGCCCCTCCTTATACTAATTTGGCCCCACCCGTCCCACTCTTTTTTATGGACCACATTTTCTCCTCCTGCTCTATCTTTTGTACCTTTTCTCAACCATTTGCGGAGGTGAACCAGTTGTCTTTGGTCCATCACAAAAGCCCAGTTTGTCCCAAAGACCAGCACCCTTCCCGACGCTTGCCGTCGAGGCCCCCAGGGCCTTCTTGCGAGCCGTTAACCACTACTGTATCCCTTCCATGCCCACATTGGCACCAGGCCCGATGATAAAATAATGCATCACCTGGTGGGGGCACTCCGCGGACCCAACATTGGCAGCCATGCCGGAGGGTTCAACTCATACCTCCACTGGTAGGGCCTGGCCCGCCTTGCCCTTGTGTCGGCCGGGAGTGTCGAAAGTTCCATGCCGGATTCCCGAATCCGCATGGCCCTTTCGAGGGAAATGCCCAGGCGGGGGTGGTCCCGCAACGCTCTCCCTGCGCGCCCCCTATACCGTAGGGCGGCCCCCAGGGGAGTGGGCTCTCTCGAGGAAACCAGCACTCGATTTATTGGCGATTTCCCGCTCTGAGGGAAATCCATGATATTTCGGGCGGGATTCATTCCCAAAGGGAATACCCGAACGCCCAGCAGTCCCACGCCCAGCATATGTGATCCACCAACGTTGCCCCCCTGATTAGGGGAGGTTTTGGGAAGTTCCTCACTAAGTGGGGAGCCTACTGAGCCTTTCCCTCGTCGCTTGGCCCATGGCTGAGAGAGGGCAACGGTCCCCGAAAGGGGACGGTGCACTCCCCGCATCTCACTTTCCCTTTCCTACTATTGCTCTAGGTGTATTTGTGGTTCTCTAATAAACCCTTTCTATCTTTATTCTATTCAATAACTGCATTACATTCATATGCATTAAACCTTGACCAAAATCCACTGAACGACCGACTCTCTATACTTTACACACGGCGCGCTTTGGTATTTTCCTACTCGTAAGGCAGATGGTGGCAACCTTGGATATATTGAGTTTACCACGAGGTGCTCTTTATCCCAGGGGCATCTCGCCTTTCGACAATTCCCCCAACCAGCTTATCAGCGCGTATTTTTGGGGGGCGTCGGTCCGGCTAGCGTCCCGACTGGCGTGTCCCGTTTTCACAAACTGAGCCGATTGAGCGCCGCGATCCGTAGATAGTAGCCAATCGGATTCCCACTGGGGGTGATTCACGGGTAATCCGAGGCGTGGAATTTGATGAAAATGGAAAGTCAAGGATTTCATGGTGGCGTCAGAATGAACCTTGTGGCAAAACGCAGATGGAAAGTAGGGTGGAGTGGGATTTTGAGATTTTACTGAAAGAGAGGACGAGAGAGAGAGAGAGAGAGAGAGAGAGAGAGAGAGCGAGAGCGAGTGTGACAGCGAGAGAGAGAAAGAGAGAGGGATAGAGAGAAAGAGACCGGGAGAGAGAGAGAGAGAGAGAGAGAGAGAGAGAGAGAGAGAGAAAGAGAGAGAGAGAGGGAGAGAGATTTCAAAACTAGAAACTAGAAATAGGTACTTTTTAGATTATTTTATTCTGATAGCGCTAGCGTAACAACGGGGGACGCGAAAGGCGTAATAATGCGCGACGCGGCCGGTGACGCTAGCGCATACGCGATGCCAAACGCGTCAATATGATCATTGTAAGGTAAAATTTGTAAAAAAACTTTTTACCTGCATGTACGGGATATCCTCTCGAGTGCTCCATACGTCAGACTCCGGTCCCTCACCACCAATCATCAAGAATGCCACGTTGTTGGTGGCGTTTTGGAAGTTGGGTTGGAATTTGTAGTTGTAGAAGTAGAACTAGATGCGGATGATTTCTACCAAAAATATTTAAATTACTTGTTGCCACGTCTGCGTGTTGTTGGGGTTGAAGTGGCAGACTTTTTGGGTGAATGTGGTGTTGCCCGTGATCCCGTCCAATCTTTGGATACGAATCTGAAAAATGGGCTTTTTCAGGCCATTTTTGCATTGTTACAAACTTATCACCAGGAAAATTCCTATAGTTTAAAAAAATGGGTTTAACAACATTCGATTGATTTTTAGCTGTATTCAAAACTTGGAATCTACACAGTTTAAAGTTAACAAAGCTGAGAAAGTGACCTGCTCCATGTTCTCCGGCGGTGGCGGCGCCTTGCGCATACCGCCGACGCGGAACCCGAGGATTTGCTTCCGTTGCAACCCGGCGCACATTGCCTAGAAATTCAGAAATTATCAAAAAAACACTTTGCGAGTTACCGCCAAGCTGACGAGCAGCAGGGCCCCGAGGAGCCGCGTGTTATTACCCATCTAAAAGGTTCATAAAAGTTTTGGTAAATTAAAGTTTTCCTGAAAGGAAAGAAGTCTGAAATTCTGCCAGCACTACGAGGATTATCAGAACAGAACAAAATCGGCTGTCCGAAAGTAATTTGGATAAAACCATTTTCGAAAATATGGCAAAATGACGTTCTTGCGGAGCTCTTTCACCGGGGAACCCCAAAAAAGACTGAAACGATACGCAAAACTCATACTTTTTCGCTTCGCTGATTAAAACCTAGTTTACAGAATTGCAAAACGGCTACAATCTAAAAGTTATGCAGCTTTACAGGTGCGAAAAACCGCCAAAGTTGGTCATTTTGGCCATTTATCACATTGTAAAGCGGTACGGTCATTGGAGGCCGTTTCCTCAAACCTACGCTTTGATGAGCAAAAAAATTAGCAGAGGATAGACTTGGGGTCACCTGTCGAAGCGCCGTAGACGCCAACAACGCATCCTTGTTTTTTTTCCTTAAAGACCACGTTCAGGGACGTTTTTTTTGGAAAAACGCAAAGATTTTTGCCGCGGCCGGGGGTCGAACCCGGGCCCCCCCGCTCGGGAGGCGCGGATGCATACCGTCAGCCACAGCTACAACCTGGCGAGGGGCGAGGGGCGCCCCACGCCGCAAAGGCCTGTCACAGCACGGGCAGGCAGGGCGCGCGGTCCCTACGTCCATAGGGTGTACACGTTGGATCGAGTACACGGCCCCTCCCTGAACGTGCGCTTTAAAGGCTCGAAATTTAACTAGCGGAGTTAACTGAGCAAGACTCAGGTTGTCTCTACGAGTCGATCACAGGAGGTTGATTTTCGTAGCGCCAAGCCCCTTTAAAAGTTGGCTTAAGGCTTGGCTTGTTCGTATAACAAATTTTTTGCGGCGAATACCGAGGAAGACGGCTCCATATGGAGTGGTTGAAACACCGCGCAGTTTTTCGATGGATCAGTCAACCCATTTTTAGCACAAGTGATTTTCTATGGGCCGTGAATTGGGAACACACATAGAAAAGGATGAGGCCCCAGTTCGTTTCATTGCAAAAAGTTCTCGTCACAAGACTTTTAATTTTCATTAGAAGTTATTGGTTTAATCGAACCACCTACACACATAATTTTGAATAAGTCTTAAAGTATCAAATAATACTCTATTAAAACCGATCAGCCTCCATTCAATAAATCCAGGCTTCAACAGCCAAACGACCCAAATCAAAATTCCACAGGCCGAGTGGGTTTTTATGGTCCGACGGTGTAGAGGGGACTGTCCCGTCCAAAATCGCTAATTCTTTCTGGTGCCTTATCTTGTTCGGATTTATCGGCTTCAGGGCGGCCACCTCTTCGGCGGCCCGAAACGCTGATTTTAATGGGCGACTCGTCATTTTGCCCCGAAAAAAGGGAATGCTGATTGTATAGTTCGTGGACGGGGCCGAGCTGTCGATTCACCAGCGCAAAGCCGGGGGTAATTTTTGGTTTTTGGAATTCGCCCCTCACAATCATGGCTATTTGAGTCAATTGGATTCTTAATCAATTTCGGCTCACCATCAAGTTCAGCAGGTTCAAGTTGAACTTCGGTTTTTTCGCCTTAAGCTTTCGTTGTGTGTAGTTGCTTCCGATTTATAAGGGTCTTTGGTCAATTTTGATTTTTGTTTGCACAAGCTCATGCTCCAAAATTGGTGCTTCTCATCGCGTTGTTGCTGTTTTTGAACTCGAGGAAGAAGGCGAGCAGGGTCAGCATCACCGAGAAGGTCTAAAGTACAGTTATAATGTCGTCCAAAAACGGATATACCGTCAAAATCAACGGCTTCGACACGATGGCAAAGCCCCAGAGGCTAATTCCAAGGTCCGGTTGGTCAAAGTGTAGAGTTAGGGTCCTCGCTAGTCGATTGACCTAAACAAAATCTACATAATTTAAAGGAAAGGGCCATTGTAAAAATCCACCACTGCCGCGGCTAGGTCTCGACAAGTCTGCATCGCGCCAAAAACGACCGCGACATGTTGATTTTTCAGGATTTTCGATAAAATTTCGATAGATCTGCGCCTAGTTTTTGTTTTTTTTTGTTACCTCCGCGTCGTACGGTGCCCAAATATCCTTATTCCCGCAGAGGATGATCGTGGATTTAGCTAGCTATAACAAAAACTGATAGATTAAATTTTAGCACAGGCGAACCTCGCTCCTCATTTGTGTTGGGGCTACCGTAAGCCCTAGGTAGATGTACACAAAGATCGTGACGGACGGGATGGCATCCAGGATCTGTAAAATTTCTCTGAAGGAATTGGACCGTTTAGCTGCTGTTTGCGCACAAATCGCTAAGCCTAAAAAATGTTTATCTAGACAATGGATATGATTTTAGGGTATAGACATTTTTAGAACTTTTGAAAAACTCAAAAGGTTTCACGATTTAGGTCCATCTTGTATGCTAATTGGGGGTATTTCCAAGTATTCGATTCGAATAAAATAGTGACCTTCAGCTAGTAGATATATGTTTCATCTTATTCGCGGGATGTGGTTGCAGGTTTCCAAAGTACCAAAAAATGTCGAAACCATCGTACTGTACCTCAGCCCAATGATTCCTCGTCATCAGCCGGATCAGCCGGAACATAAGCGTCGGCACGTTGGCACACAGCATTAGGAAGGCGAATTGCTGCAGATTAAAATCTTTTAAGCCGATCTAGCGCTCGAGAACTTACCGAAAATACCTTATCAACGCAGCGGACGGTACGGGCGAGTTGGGTGTGTTTTATGAGTAGTCTCTCAAGCTCCATGCACATTTTTGAGGGGTCTGAGGGTTTTAGCTGAAATTACGAGTCCTGAGAGACGATAGAAAGCGAGATAGAGAGAGAGAGATAGAGAGAGAAAGACCGAGATAGAGAGAGAGGTGAGAAAGAAAGAGAAAGATAGGGAGAGAGAAAGAGAGAAAGAGAAAGAGATAAACATACCTCTTTTAAGTCTTGATTAAAAGCTTTTGCCTCCCAGTAAAGCCCACGAACAAAAGTTGAGAAGAAATGAACAGCCACCATCAAAGTAGTGCCGTTTAAATAATTCGCAAACGCACGCGCGATGTTTATATGCACGTTGAAGAGCTCCTACGTTTCAAAATTAAGATCCATTAGAAACTACCTTCAACTTACCGTCCTTGTCCCCGAATAACTCATCAGATATCCGTAAGAGCGTATGGCAGCGCTGCTGACAATATAGAACGGTACCAGACTGGCCATTAGCGTGTAGAAAAACTTCGCGACTTGTTGGCTTCGATTTCTTTGCTAAATTAGGCACGATTAAAGAAAATTTTTTCAGTATTCATTGCACATTTTCCAAATTTTCCACACTTTTTTCCTACACCAAATTTTCCACACTTTTTTCCTACATATAAACGGACAATCGCCTTGAAAGCGTTTTTTCTGTCGAAATTTTCATAATTGTGAGCTTTCCGTAGTAGGGTTAATGAAAATATACCTTTCGAAAAGTTGTGGACACCATTTCGGCTTCTTGAAACCTATCTAGAATTGCTTTGAAGGCATCAGTACGTTGCCAGACGTGGATAAAGAGCTGAAAAAAAGACATCCTACTATATATATAAAAAATAGTGTCTGTGTGTGTGTGTGCATTTGCATGCAACTTCCGTCCGTATGTTCCAGTCGTATCTCAATAAAGGAAGAAGATAGGGGTATGTATGATACGTCATTAGGTGCGTAATGGTCATGACACGACTGCACACCTATCAAATTTTTTTAAAATGAGCTGTTTTCGATATTAAAAATAGATTTTTGTAAAAATCTCGCTCGGCGCTTTGTTAGGAAAAATTAGAATCCACCGGAAGTTGCGCTCGCCTATATAAAGGGACGGAGGGGGCGCTTTTCATTTTTTGTCTTCGCAATTCGGGCAATATTAGGCAAATTGAAGAGTCAGACGGGGCCAGGGTTGAAAAGCCGCGAAGCGGTTTTTGAACCCTGGTAGCTTCTAAAATTTAGCGATCGCTAGCGCTTAAATAATTTAGACTTAAAATGTTACTTGACAAATAATCGTCTGCGAATTCCACATGACCAATTTAATACCGGTAGACGTGACGGATACTTCAAAGTCTTTCATTAGGGTTCCAAAATCGTGGATTAGCAGGAACATGCCTAAACCATGTTTTTGAATCGGAAAATACTCTAAGAATCCTAGATCCGCTTTAAAAACATAAACAAAAGCTGACCCAGTGCAATATACGAAAAGCAAAACAGTGTCGCCCTTGCGCGGCATAGCTTGGCATCCGTGGGCCGATACCGTACACCAATGAACCGAAGACCCTTAAAATGCATTTTTTTTGCAGTAGATTCATTGATGAAACCCACAATTTTAAAGATAAAAAGTTTTAAATTCAAGCGGAAACGAAACAAAAATTTTAAAACATCAAAGATCTGTTTAGAAACACGCAATTTTTTTCAGAATTCAAGGAATATCAAATTTACGTATTTATTACAGCGGAAAGCCCAGAAAAGCTATATTTTATAAAATTTGGAATCCACTTACAAAAGGTATAGTATTTAATGACAGCTTTAATTTCAGCAGTATGTGTCCGTCCCTCCAAATACGTCCCATCCTCCAGGGTCAGCGCCTGGAATATCCGATCAAAAATTGACAAAACAACATACCGAAAATAGCTTCCGACGACTCATTTTTCGCAAAAGTTCCGGTAAGTTGAAGCGCGCCAATTTTCGACGTCAATGCCTCGACCCCGAACGAACCAGAGGGCCATCCAAAAATTAATTAAATGAGCGGCGGTTGCTAGGTTTTTTTGGGCTCGGTTGAGTAAATAGTGACCGAGGCAATTTAGGGTTGAATTACGCAGCCAAAGAGGGTATTTTTTGGGATCCAAGCCCAGATCAAACGTTGTGTTTTGAGGGCGTTTTGGAATATTTATATCTTGCCCGAAAGCCAGAGTGAGAGAGAGAGTGAGAGAGGGTGAGAGACTGAGTGAGAGAGCAAAAAAGAAAGAGAGACAGACGGAGAGAGAGAGGGAGAGAGCATGAAAGATATATTTTGAAGACGATTTTTGTTTTCGAAATACCTTCGATCGTGTAAGTATGAAACTTTATTAAAGACGAGTATAAATCAGCGTTGAGTTAAGAATATGTTGTCAGGAAACGATATGAATTATGTTACGCGTCAAACTGTATTTGAAGTATCGGAGCCTTTTTACTGAATTGTAATGCAATGCTATGTTTCAGACATGTTTCTAAAGCAGCGGATGATAACTGAAATGTCAATACAAGATTAAATACAAATAAACGAGATTTTTCAAGAAATTCGATGATTTTAATACAGTTGATTCGCCGCTGCAGATGTTCCATTGGCGTTTTGGGTGTGGTGGGAGACATTATCAACCGAGCCAATCTCAGTAATAAAAATCGGACGGTAGCCGCACATCCGCTTGAACTTCTTGATGACCCTTCGCTGGATGCTCTTGTTCATGAAGAGGTAGACAAGGGCTGGAGTGCCTAGAAGAAAACGTCTTCGTTTAGAAAAATGTATAAATTTTAATAACGAAGACGTAAGAGCTTTAATATTGAATTAAAATTTAGCCTGGACATACCATGCATCATCTGCCAGCTACAATGTCCTATGTGCATTAACGTCATGGTAGGCGGGATAAAGATCATAGAAGCCCAGATGCCGGTAGTCAGCATTGTGAAGAAACAGACAGTAATGGCTTGAAACAGAATCTAAAGACCTAGTACGTTAAATCAAAAAAAAGTAAAATTCATGAAGGATAAAAGAGAGAAAGGGCTCGTGAGAGAGCGACAGAAAGAGAGAGAGAGAGAGAGAGAGAGAGAGAGAGAGAGAGAGAGAGAGAGAGAGAGAGAGAGAGAGAGAGAGAGAGAGGGGGAGAGAGAGAGGGAGAGAGAGCGATAGCCAGAGACAGAAAGAGGGAGATATACTGAAAAATTTACCTTTCTCTTCGCTCTGGCTTGAAACTGGTTATGATATCCCTTTGTTTTCATAGCATGTAGTATGCAAATTATTACGTAGCAGATGAATATGGTGCTCGCTACAATAAAGTTCGACACCGTTTGGTAGACCGAGACGTACTGAAAATCAAGATTTCTCCTTCACTCTTTCTCTCTCACTCTCTTACTTTCACTCTCTCTCTCTTTCTTTCTCTCTCTCTCTCTCTCGCTCTCTCTCTCTTTCTCTGTCTCCTACCACCAAGTGTTCTTTTCCTGGGATAAACGGATGGTAGATCCAACTCCCATAGTTTGAGTTGAAGATTATTGGTGGCGGAATTATGGCATAGAAAATACCGTAGATCCCAGAAATCGCGACGTAAATCCAAGTCTTCCAACCCTATAATTGAAAAATTACAGAAAGTCAGTAAGTGCAATCTTTGGTCTCAACCCGGAAATGGAAAAAGGATTTTCGCATTTCCTCGTCCCAAATCCCTGGGGTCGAGTTCCGAAGGCTCACTACGGTGAGTCGGACGAGCAAAACAGAATTTTAGAAAATTCGAGAAATTTCTGCCGGGTATTATTCAGTGAAACGACTACTGTAGATTCCTAATCTGCTATGCTCTGGTCCAACCTAATCAGCGCAAATCAACTTTTTAAAGGGTTTTGTTGGTCACGCGGACGAACGTTCACGAATTTCTATTGTAATACGTGAGAATTCGTCCTGAGCTTTGTCAATTTTGTAACCGGAATGATGCGTCAAAGAAATTCCAGGAATCCAAGCCGCAGAAAAAAAGGAAATTTTTCGTGTTTTCAAGAATCTGCCACGTGCCCACCCGAAACAGAAAATCCGCAATGTATGGTTTCCAAAAATCGACACATCTGTTGATGACCAAGAAGAAGCACAGGGCACAGCAGGTGTTGAAGATTCCTGCAAATTATGAGCGATGTACCTTAAAGGGGCTCCGAACTGCCAAATCAAAGCTTTTTTGGGAGGCCTCTTTGATTTCTGGCAAATTGCCAGCGGGCACTGCGGGACGAAGCCCTCACTCTTTCGATTTTTGCGCGAAGTTGATTTTGCCCGGTTTCTTTGTGAAAACACTATAATTCGCGCATTCTGAGTCCATTTTTGAAATCTTCACTCAATTTTAAATAGTTTTGGTGTTTTAAGCGTCAAATTTGGCCAAGAAACAGCCGAGAACGTGATTTCGAGGTGACAACAGGCAATTTCAAATTTGCGAGCTTCCCGGGCCCCGGGGTGCACATAGGCCTCCGATGTCCAGGTCTCGGATTTTCGCGCCGTCACTCAATTTTTGGCATTTCGTAGCCCTTTTAAGATATGGAAAAAAATGCTATGAATCTCAAACTTGCTTGTTTCCTTAGGACCGCCTCATTTTTGTTAAATTTTTGCGCCTTTAATTTCTTGAAAAACGTCGGTGCTATTGATACTCACCATTACAAATGCTCCCAGTTACGTACAAAAACCGGGGTAGCATACAGTACTCGGTTCCAATCATGTACAAATAGCCTGCCAAGTCACAGCTTAATACGATGCAAAGCGTGTCCATGATTCCTAAAATGGATGTACCTGGCAAAAATGGGTTGATACCAAGTGATAGCATGAATTTGTAGCATGAGATCTGTCGGAATTCTCGGGTGGCGATGACGGAGAGGGTCAGGGCGTAGCAGGTCTAAAAAGCAAGCAACTTACTTGAATGAACACCATGTTTAAGGCGGTTAGCTGCGAGTTTCAATCCTTTGTCCGGCTAAGGATCGGCTAGTACTTGACACGCCAAAAACGCTTGCAAGTGTTAGTGAATTTTATTTTAACGCGTTTTTTGCGGCCACAAGGCAGTGTCGACACCTCGTCGGTTCGATTGGAAGGGTTCGATTTTTGGATTGCTGCTCCCTTTAAATGTACTTATATTGAATTCCCGTGAAATATGGAAGAGTAGTGTGGAGTCTTAGGTTGCTAACTTACTAGATAGACCCTGAATCTCGAAAAACGATAGAAAAACAGAGAGAGAGAGAGAGAGAGAGAGAGAGAGAGAGAGAGAACAAGAGAGGGAGCAAGGGACAGAGAGAGAGAGCAAGAGGGAGAGAGAGACAGAGAGACAGAGAGAGAGAGAGAGAGAGAGAGAGAGAGAGAGAGAGAGAGAGAGAGAGAGAGAGAGAGAGAGAGAGAGAGAGATTGCGCGATAACGAATGATCCCATTTGAAATGGAGCCTGGCAGTGGGCCGATGAGCATCAATAAAGGTATTTTAGGCGAATCTTTACGTAATTTTAGTATTGTGTTTTCACAAGCGTATTATTTGTCGAATTCCGTTTCCAAAGCATTTTTTGGATTTCCCTTTCCATCGCTCGGTGGCCAACCTGTACGAGCAGCCCATAGGCGATGTAAAGTGCACCCAAAATGGGGCTCTTCTCATTACGGGCCGCCATTTCCGCCTCGCTCAGCGTCGCGTTGCTGCAATGGGAGTCGAAAACTGTGGAAAGGAAGGGAAGAGGGGGGTCATTTTCAAAATAGCGAGCCGAGATGAGCTCGAAACTACGGGTAGTTAGAGGAGGCTTCTGGCTTATTTTGCCCTCAAAAGTTCAGCCTCGGTTTCCGGCTTTTATAACTTTTTTTGAAGCGGCTCTATTTTTCCGTTTCAGATAATAGTAACTGGCGATGTGTTTTACATCTATTATTAGGCATTTGCATTAACTGGTATTTTTATCAAAGCTTTTTGTTGTTTCTTAGATAAATTAGAAAAATCGCATGATTTTTGATTCATCTGTTTTATTATCATTCATTTAACGGATGTAAAATGTTAAAAATTCTAGGATTACCAGGATATAATATATAACAATTGTCACATTTTTACACATCGATAGAATAATAAGGAATTATATTGACTAGGAAAACCTACACACAGCTGTACTTCGGATTATCGGCCAGCGTCCCGTATGCAAAGTAGCCCTCCATTTTCTGAAAACGAACGTTTTTGAAAAATTTTTAACCGCGAGAATTAGAATGGAAAGACCACATTGAAAACTCGTAAAAATTAACAGTAAAGGAATTAAGGCAAAAATCGCAAAATAAAGGTTTTTAATGGAATTAGACGTTTATTTTTTTGCAAAGAATTTTGCGCGATAGAGGACTAGTTTGCCTCCTTTCAGCTTTTATATGTCTGCCGCAACCTACTTGCCCGATTTCTAACATTAAAAAGTGAGCGAAGCTATCTCATCTCAGAAGATTCCAGAAAGACCTCGTGCTCCTTCTGGAAAACTGAGGGAGTGCGAGGCGGCGTAAATGTTTTCTCGCATAGCGGGAACGCATCAAGCCCCCTAGGATTCCCTTATTCCTCGAATCGAGGAGAGGAGCCCCGAATTTCCCAGGCGCAAATTAACGCACATCTGAATATATTCTAGACGATGCATTATGTCGATTCCTTGGGGAAATAGGGGGGATTCTGTACTTCTAGTGGAAGATGAGCTCAAAGGACAGACGAAATTAGCTAGAGGCAAGATGAGAAAGAGAGAGAGAGAGAGAAAGAGAGAGCTAGAGAAAGAGAGAGAGAGAGAGAGAGAGAGGGAGAGAGAGCGAGAGAGAGAGAAATCAAATCCTAATACCGCGAAAAAGAAGTACAACCCGACTATCTCCCAACTTGTACTCAACGTTCTTGGAATTTTTGTAGGAAACCTTTCCCGGAAAAGTCCGGCTAGCCTGCCCCAAAAATTCAGTTTAGTTCCGTCTCGATCCTTGGCCTTCAAAAAAGCGTACAAATAAAATGTTACCTCGTTTTGAAAGCGGGCTTTTGGAAATGAAAAACGAGAATATCACATTAACTGAAGGATACCTGAGATGCCGGTATCAAAAAAACTGACGTTTAGGTTCTAACTGGTTTTTGGCCCGCTGAGAAAATTTTACTTGACAAAAAAAATTCCACAGAACCAACGGAAAATTTAATTTAAGCTTGGAGAGAGAGAGCGGCGAGAGAGAGAGAGAGAGAGAGAGAGAGAGAGAGAGAGGGAGAGAGAGACAAGAGTCAAAAGTAATCAGCAGTCACGGGCATACAGTAGTGTGTGTATTCCAGCTTTTAGGCCACACTATTTATAGTTTTTGTCGATTTTCTTCAAAAAGTTGAAAAGTTGAAAAATTAGTGAAGTTTGACAGACCTGCTTTTTTGCGTGGCAGCTAGCCGTGAACATTTGCGGAAAATTCGAGGCTAATTGAAGGCTCTAAGGGATCAGGAGTTGACGTTCCCAATCGTGCCTTCGTCACCCCTTTAATATCAGAGATACGGTATCGGAAGAAATGCAAACTATAGGTGCATCTGTACTTTGGAGTGCTTTCCAATTTATTGATTTAAGCTTTTCGCTTAAAGGGCACGTTCAGGGACGTTTTTTTTTCGAAAAAACAAAGAGTTTTGGGGGTAGAACCCGGGCCCCCCGCTCGGGAGGCGCGGATGGATACCAGTCAGCCACAGCTACAACCTGGCGAGGGCGCCCCTCGCCGCAAGAAGGCCTGTCACAGCACGGGTAGGCACTGCGCGCGGTCCCTAGGTTGGGACGAGTACACGGTTCCTCCCTGAACGTGCGCTTTAAGAGAACGTGAAGTTGGTGCCAAAAAAATTTTGGCTTCTGGACTGGTCTTTCTATCAACAAACGATGTCAAATACAGGGTGACCAGTTGAAAGTGTATACAACTCGATATTGATAGAAATCGCCATAAAAAATTTCCTAAGCTGCTTTGAACCTTTTTGCTCATTGGATGTAAGCAAAACCGGTAATAATAACAAAGTATCAACAGATTTTGAAGGTAGCTTCGGTTGGGTGCAAGATACAGCTTCCAAAATGTTGCTCGATGCGAGGAAAACGCTCGCCAAAAGGCCGCAACTCCAATTCGGATACTTTGTGACGCCCTGAAGCACCCGAATGCTTTAGTGGGCTCAGATTTTGATAGAATGTAAAGAAGGCTTCTGCCTATATCAGACACAATTATGGAAATTTTTGGACACAATTCCTTTCGACGCGAAGCTTTTTACGGCGACCTAGTTGGAACAAGAAATTGGCTGCTGAGCTAGGCTCGGACTAGTTTCGCTCGTAAAAGGTCGCGGCAAGCTTTCGTGAGGCCCCAAATTTTGTCCAAAGTTGCTTGTTAGCATAAAGATACACATTATCAACATCAATAAGCGCCTTAAGCAGTTTTCGCCAGTTTTTGAGCCCCAAATGTCAAAAATCACGCCCATTTTACAAATTAAGGTCAAATTAAATCTAGATTCGGGATTTCAGTATTCTGAACGGTTCGAAACTTACTTCCGATTGTTTCCGACCGAAATAGATTATTCCATACACTGCCGATGGCCCCAACAAAATTTTGACTGAGTTTCAACACTGCAATAGCCAGCCGGTGGGAGCTGTGGCCCACGACCTCCTAATGAGCTTCCCTTCTGAAGCTCTATCCAGAAGCACAGAGCAGCAAGCTTAAAACCCAATAAATATGTGATGATCTAACTCATAATCTTTTGTTTTATTCATCAGAAAAGTTTGGGTTCAGCTTCTGTCAATTTGTAGAGGTAAAAGTTTTGTATACACTTTCTACTGGTCACCCTGTAATGAGCGGAAATAATTGACTGCCTACGGTATCATCAAACTACACTAGATTTTGCAAAAACCCAGATTTCAGGCACCCTAGAGCCTTCCCCAGCATGGGCATGAAAATATTTTGGGGATGGCACGGCGAGTATAGCAAATAGTGGGGGCGACGGCCAATCGGAAATCGGCCTCTAGGGGAGGGGGAGGGATATTATTAAATGGGTATATCGCTTGAGATAGGTGGAATATGCTGCTGTGTCATTCGCTTAAAAAGCAGAAAAGCAATTGGGTTGAGGGGCACCGAATAGGGAAGTCGCATGAGGAATGAGCAGTCAATGGGCGACTCTGGCTTTTTGCTAAATTAGATCTAAAACCGGGGCTAGACATCAGGGCAGCTCGGGCGAAAGTGTCGAAAACATGCTTCTGGCGTGGACGCGACCTTAAGACTCGGGGCAACTTGAAAAAAGTTTTCGAGAGCAAGAGTGAAGTTTCCGATTTTCTGTAAAGGTACAGTCCGCTCTCGTTTGAATCGTACGGAAGAGGGGGAGGGGGCCAAGGGCTATGAAGGATCGGAGGCCGCGGCCGCCGGACAGCCGAATTCTGGCCGCCGACCTGGGTTTTTTAACGAGCGCGGAATGTACCTTTAACCAGAGACTAGCAGGTGACGTTTCGTCAGAAAAGCACAAAAAAAAACACTTCGAGATCAGTAGAAGCTTGATATTCCAGCTGAGCGGTGCATTAATAGCAGGCTGTGGAACTTAATTTATTTGCTATTTCATGAAAAATGTAACCGAAAACAGGGTGAAAGAGAAATCCGAAATCCCTCGCAGACCCCCATGTCTGTTTGAAGCTGTTGGAAAGCCGTACGCTTTGAAGCTTCGTATTTTCCAATTTACGGCTTGAATCTGACGTCGGCGGCGTTAGCAGTTTCATGGTTCATACCCGGTGGCAGCCGGCTATTGGTTATATTATGTCAAAAGATCTTGGGTTTGAATCCCTAAATTCAAGCAGTTTTCAAAATTGGCGCGTTTTTATCTTTTATCTTTACCTGTCCGGACTTCTCCAATAACTTGACTACTTCTTTTTTTGCCAACCTTGCTCGGCGCCGAGTCCACATGCATCCTGAATGCCTTAATTTTTTTTTCGGATCGGCTTCCCGTCTAGGTCGGCTGTCGGAATACATGGGTCAGGGACTGACGCCTAAAAAGTGCCTCAACGACTGCACGAAAAGCATGAATTCCTTAAAATGATGTCCTTAAGGAAGCTATTGGATTTGAACATAAAAGAATTAGAAGGGAACGTCGAAATTTTGCTAGATTTTGGGGTCGAATCCCGAATTTCCGGATTCAGAATTTCCAAATTCTGTGGACTAACCTCCTTAAACGAGCAAAAATTTGCATCTATTTCTACTTACTCTCACCCTCGACTCCACTCGGCTTCTCTGAAGCTCATACTCCATCGGAACAACTTTAGCTCGGCCTTTAACACAATTGTTGAACTCCCTTTTCCACCGTCTCCCATCTTCTGGACCTGGAAGAGGGCGCGGTGTTGGCGAGCATGCATGCGGAATGCTGTTGTGTTTTTGGCCCCAACTGCGTGACCATCGTTCGCCCACCTTTTGTCCTTTTGGTGGCTAACATTCTTATTGTTTCGCCAGATTTCTGCTGTTGGCAATAGGGCAAACTTCCACTTTAGGGAAGACTACGGTAGTTTCAAAAGCCTTAAATAGGCGGATCCGGGAGTTTAGGATGTAGAGATTACTAAACACTAAACTTGCCAATTAATGGGTTCATGGCCTTTTAAAAGCCGTTTAGCTTAATTTCTCACTCTCACACACTATCCTTCTCCCTCTCTCTCTCTCTCTCTCTCTCTCTCTCTCTCTCTCTCTCTCTCTCTCCCTGTCTCGCTCCCTGTCTCGCTCCCTGTCTCTCATTCTTTCTCTCTCTCCCTCGCTCTCGCACTCTCTCTCTCTCGCACTCTCTCTCGCTCTCTCTCTGCCGCTTTCCCTGAGAAAATGCCCCGAAAATACTTTTATCTCCAAAGCATTTAATAGATTTACTAGACCCTTGCCATCAGCATCAAAGTCACACCAAAACACAGCCAATCTCTTTTGATCGCCCGGAACCTGGCTTTCGAGCAACGAACGAAATGAGTTTGCGAACGTCCTCTCGGTCGACACGTAGCCGTCAAACAGAATCAAGTGTAATGTTCGGTTCCGGAGCTTGCCAGTGCCTGTAAAAGGTTTGTTCAGGCTTTGCGTCGTAATGAAATGTATTCTGCTGGCTTGCGCTGCGCATTTTTCAAATCCGGATACCTAGCCCCAAAAAACCGCGTCGCGGCTTTGGAACTCTGGCTCAGTCGGGGACTTATTGGATCGACATTGTGTCGCTAACTAGTGGACAGAAGCGGCTGATGTCTTCTTCTTCCGAACGACTTAAATGTACAGGGAAGGGACAGGTTGTAGCTTTTTGCCTGTGGTTTCCCTGCCCATTTTTGGGCGAGATGGGATCGCGCGTCACGTGTGCGTCGCGTCCCGCGCCGCCGTAGGCACAATAAAAAAATTCATCTCACGAAAAATCGATAATTTTCCAGTGAGCTATTTGTCTAATTTTTGTTTTTGCAACGTCATTCCACGAAATTTTATTAATTCCGGGTAACGCAGATTTGTCGATACCTAGCGATCGGAGGGGGTTGATTCTCCGATCTTCTCACTCCCTTTAAAAGCTAGTAGACGTGTTTTCTAGGTGGGCGTATTTTTTCCAGGTCGATTCCGGAAAAGTCGAAACGCTCTCTGCCAATCGAATCATCATCGAGCTGGGGGCGTCTGGGATAATGGTTGGATTGGGTCTGGGGAGATAATGAGGGCTATGGTGGTGAAAAACTTTTCATCTCATCCTCCAATTCGAAAAAGGCCATTTCCCCGCGATCGTCT
This sequence comes from Mesorhabditis spiculigera, assembly GCA_958295435.1. NCBI lineage: Eukaryota > Metazoa > Nematoda > Chromadorea > Rhabditida > Rhabditidae > Mesorhabditis > Mesorhabditis spiculigera. The sequence continues at coordinate 1,291,594 of CATQJA010002702.1, read as the reverse complement.
ATCCTCAATTCGGTGGCCATCAAGATGAGCCTTCAGCGGGTGTAGCCCCCCCACGCACAACCCCTCAATTTAGCCACTTTCCGCTTCCTCCTTGCGATGCGTTTCTTCATTTCGGCTTTTGCGCTTTGGGGTCTAATCAAATATAGTGGATTTTGCTGCAGATGCACGTCTGATTCTTGTTTTTTAAATGTGTTCATTGGCCCAGTAATCGCGGAAAAGCGGCTACAGTTTACTTAACCCCCCCCCCCCCCCAAGCCGGAAGTTTTTGCTATAACTTTTTTATTTTACATTTTTGTAGGTTCAAATAAATATCATGGGTGTATTTTTGCACGCTCTAACGAATGATGTTTAGAAAATCCCGAAAAATGGCGAAAATATCGACAACTTTAAGGCCCTTCGGCTGTGGGGGGGGGGGGGGGCATAAAGGACACTCTCTCCGGAAAGGCTTCCTTTGGTAGAATTTCAATCAAAGAGTTGCAAAAAAATTTCGCATCTGTTCTGTTTTATTTATTTTGTTCGTAAAACACAAAAATAGCGTTTTTCGACCCAAAAAAGTATGTTTATAATCTTTATTCGGCATGAAAAGCTATATAAACAATTGGAAATGCCGTATTGTTCGGGATTTTGACTTACCATGGGCATTAGAAGTTAGAACATTAGCGTTTAGCATAACTTTTCATTATTTTCAGGCTTAATGAGGCATCCATTAATTAAGAGGCTTGTTGAGCTTCAACAAATTGGCAAAACTCCTTGCAAAGCGCACGTTCATAAGCTTCATTTTTATACCATAATTGGCCTGGTTATGAAAAGCGAATCCGCTGATCTCTAGTTTTTCAGGCACCTTTAAAAACCGCCTTAAAAACCCTAGCGGAAACCTGATCTTTCCTATGCTTGTGCTCCCCATTTTCTAGGTCAAAAACGGAACCCCGAAGAGCAGAGTTCGGCCTCATTGCATAAATAAGCATTTTCTCTTATGGATCTTGCGGCAAAAGAAGGAAAAGGACGTCGCCCCTATATAACCTTCCTTGTAAAAATAGATTTTCATAAAAACACGTAGCCCGCGGCGAGAAGCTGCTAGCTTTTGCATGGGCTTTGAGAGGCACCTGTCTTTTTCACGCGTTCTCCCATGTGAAAAAAAACATTTTTTAATTAGCAGCTGCCGATTTTTTTTATGGGCCAAACATCCTGTTTACGGCTATTTGAAACGTTTTTTTAGTTTTCTTCGATAAAATTATAAAATGAATTAAACCAATTAAATGGTGGCTTTCAAAACGACTGCAATTCGTGCTTCGTTTATGATAGTTCCGCGCCCTTTCGTCCTAATTTAAAGTTACCTAACATTTTTTGATAAAATCCGGCCCTATTTTGAAAACAAAATAAAATAATTTCATTGACTAATTCAGAAGTTTGAGAAATACCTAAAAATTACAAAATCAAAACTATAGTTGGAATCGTAAAGTTTAAATTTAGGTTTAAAAGAAAAATGAAAAATATGACCTTAGAGAGCAATTATTTCCCCTCCACAAATTTCCTATCAAAACACTTCCTCATTTCCTGCCTCATTGACCCCAAGCGCAGGCAGGGCCGATGCCCTCTCACATTCAATTTTGTCATTTGAGCCCCGGCGGCCAGCTAGATGAGCAAACGCACAAAAAGTGCAGAAGCGTCTGAGCGGTGGCATTTGGCACCGTTCGGAGGGTCGAGTGTCGCTTTGTCCTGGACGTTGTTGTGCACATTCAGGAGCCTGAGCATGGCCAGAAATCTTTAGCTTTAAAGCTTCATGTTTCCGTTAGATTTTGTTGCGAAAGGCGACGCACCTGCCATTCCGTTGCGTAATATCATAGACAGAAATCTGGAAAAATCGTCAGTAATATTTTTTTCTGTAATTTTTTATCATATTTAAACAAACAAGGGTCAGAAGATCAATTTTTCCAAATTTTGTGTGTTTTGCGTGGGCAATTTTGGACCTGGTGCGTCTACTTAAATCCTACCTATAATTTTACTCGTGTCAGACTTTGACATTTCACTCTTATGCCCAATTATAGGCGTCAAAGATAACGTTTTCGTTTTGGTACTGGTTTTTTAAGAAAAAGGGTTTTTGCACCATGGTCTTTGTTTCCAAAAGCGCCATGTTTTCTTCCGTACTAACTAAATTTTCAGTGGGTCAGGTGGAAATTGTTTTCCGAGCCCTTTCGCCCGCTTGACCTTAGGGCTCGACGGGACCCAAGTGGGGCCCAGCTGTTTCCCATCTTCTTGGGGGTACGTTCTTTAAAGAACACGAACACGTGTATATGCAGGAAAATGGGCACAAGATGAACCTTTCGAAGACGTGGATTTGCCACGACGGGTTGAATAACTTCTGTTCTATCGATTTGGCTCTCTCACCTTCTCTCTCTCTCTCTCTCTCTCTCTCTCTCTTTCTCTCTCTCTCTCACCCTCTTTGTCAATCTCTCTCACTCTCTCTGTCTCTCTCTGACTCTCGCTCTCTCACTCTCTCCGTCCCCTCTTTACCCCAAATTTTTGGGAAATCATGATTCTCGTGAAGATATTTATATTTTGGCCTCGTGAAGAGGTACACGTACCGTTTTTCTTCTATTGTAATGCAAACCCTATACTCCCACGGCCACTCAAAAACGCTGGAAATGTTGCTATAAGCAAAATGGCCCTCACTGCGAGCTCTCTCTCTCCCGCTCTCCCTCGCCCGGACTCTCTCTCGCCATCGTTCACCCGCTCTCTCTCTCTCACACTCTCGCTATGCTCTCTCTATTCTATATCTGTCCCTCTCATCCTCTCTCTCGCTTTCTCTCGTCAGTTTTCTCCAATTAATTGCATCGCTGCAGGCTCCAAAAATGGCGGGTCGCAACGGAAGTGGCCCCGATACGAATAGGATCTGCTTGGAGGACCAGCAGATGGTGCTCAACACCGACGAGTTGAGCCGGATTTTGTTCGGTTTGTTAGAACTCTGCTCCGCAATAAATAGAACATTCTTGAAGAGCCAATTGCCATTCCAAGCTACATTTCTTAGGATACGTGGTCCCGATTGTTGTCGTGTTTGGCATCAGTGGTAATTTGCTGAACTTGACGGTGCTGTTGGCGAAGAAGCTGCGGACTAGGTTTGGCTGATTATGATAGCATCGTAAAGGCGTTTTTCAGATCAAACACCCTACTGGCCTATCTGGCTATGATCGACATCATTTTTCTGCTCTCATTCTTACCCGACGCCATGGCCAATCATCAGACATTTGAGATGGATTTCTTCTTTCGAAAATTCTACCACTACAGCACCACGTATCGATTGCACGCCCAGAATTGGTTCTCGGCGGCGGCCATTTGGTAAGATTTCGACAAGCCAAAACTCGGAGCCTAAAGAGACGGGCAAGCAACAAAATATTGCTATATGGCTTTATTCGAAATCCATACGGATTCATAGTTAATGCAAATCGTATCAAGCAACCATTTAAAGAGACGTTGAAGCGTCAGAATCGACCCCTCCCTTTTTAGATACCGACACAGTTAAGCGGGGAAAACGACAATTATTCATACCTCTTTCCATTTCTCTCGCTTCCTCTCTCGCTCTCTCGCTCTCTCTAGCTCAATCTAGTTTATGGTCAGACGGTAATAACAGTGGCGAGTGATGAAAACCGGATGCAGGTCCTAGAGTGTTCTGGAGTTCCGCGTAGTTGTCTATGCCCAGTGGAGAGGGGGTTGAATTGTCGCCTCCTAGTCCCTTAAAGACCTAACCTTAAACAAAAAATGGTCGTGACAAGGCTATTTCAGGCTAATCCTCATAATCTGCGCCGACCGTCTGATCGGCATCCGGAATCCCTTATCCTCTCGAATCCACTCGAAATTCATGGCTCCTCGGTTCATCGCAGCGGCTACGATAATTTTCACGGGCATTCTGACGTCGCATTATCACTTGAAGTAAGCAAAGAATACCTTGAAAATTAATAAATATAAAATTTCAGCTTTGTATGCAAATCGCGGACATTTTGCAACGGGACTCAGTTTCACGGGATCTGTCGACCGCTGGATTCAAAGTCGTGAGAATTTCTTAAAGCTAATTAACAGCCTAATAAGTTACAACTATACTCTGCAAAGAACATTTAAGATTCAATTTGGATTTGAACGTTAATAGGAATTAGACAAATTCCAGCTGGTTCTCGGGTGAACGGCCGCCAGAAGCTTGGCAACTTTTCGCAAAGTACAGCTTGGAAGTTCAGGTAGTAACAGTTTTTTTGCAATTTTACCTTAACTTTTAGGCACTGGTTATCGTATTTCTACCGGTTCTGCTAGTAGTTTTATCGAACGGGTTACTACTATGGACATTGAGACAACGGTGGGTAGATCTGAATAGACATAAAATCATAGCTCAAAAGCAATTTAGACATTTGCTAACATTCCTTATAATTTTGATATACTATTTAGATAATTGAAATTAGTATAAAAATATTAAACTCGAAAAAATATTGATTTACAGTACACAGTTCCTAAAAATGGGCGCTGTTTCGGCGGAGATGACGTCAAATCAAATGAAGAAGGAGCAGCGGGTCACATTTACCGTTTGTGCCATCGTCACCTGTTTTAGCATAACACAGGTGGGCAATTTTAAGCTTGGGTTTCGAAGAGGTACCCTTCAAATAACCAGTAAAAGTTAGCAGTGATAACAATCTATTTAAAGGTACACTAAAGTCTGATTGCTTTGGTTACCGGCCGGTAACCGTCCGCGGGATAGCAAACAGGGATACGGTAGGCGCTCGCCGCGGAGCAAAACCGAACCCGGGCCGCTCGCCTGGCGCAAGCGCCTCAGACCAATAGGCCATGGGAGAGGCGGGAGAGGGGAAGGGGACAGCGGTTATGAAGGGTCAGGGCGAGCGCCGACAGAGAGCCCAAATTCCCGACCACTGCGAAAATTTTTGAACGAGATTTTAGTGTACCTTTAAGGCGCCCTCCGCCTTCGTCCCAGTATGGATAGCCGTCAGCGGGCAGACGCAGGCGGATTTCAGTACAGCGGTAAGCAACAATTTTGTACAACATTTTGTACAATTTTGTGTTCTAGACGATAATCACCTCAACAATGGTGATACTCGGGAAAGCACTCAACTTTATCCTATTCTGCCTTTCATCAGCCAACTTCCGACAGCGTCTGCTATTCAGGACCAAGGAGTTGGCGACGAATAGTGCTATGTAAGCCATTAAAAACAACATTTAGTCTACATAATTCTGATTTTATTTTAAATATCGATTTTCTGAATGCTCGGAGATTATAGGCTACAGTTTGTAGTTTGTAGCTAGAATTTTAAGCGGCCTAGTTGATATACTGTAGCCAGAAATCACTGGTTACGTAACAAGCTCGTAAAATTCAGGTACATTCCCACGCCATCCGCCAAAAATTCATTTTACAAGAAGGTTCCACCAGTAAGTATAGAATGCGTAGATAGCATGGTTTATAAAACTTATGTAACATCAGGAATATTATTTCCTATATTCTTATATAGTAAGATTATATGGCTTTCATAGTGTTTTAAATAGTCGATTGATTTAAAAAGCATGGATTGAGAAACCGGCACCCGCTTATGCACGTAGTTTGGCTTCCAAAGGTGTTAAATCCTGTTTATAATTACAATAATTTTTGTTCGAATAGTAGATATTATGTAGATCCCGTAATAGAAGGGTTTAGAAGATTGTAACCTTGAACATGAATTCATTTTAGAAAAACGAATCTCCAAGCATCCACAAAATGGCTGTCTGTTGATTTCAAGTCGTTGTCAAGGCCTGGATCGAGGCCCGTTTCGCGGCCTTCCTCTCGATTATCGCTATGGCCAATGGATGCTGGTTATGAGCCCGTTCACAAGTAGGTCTTCTTAATTTTGGCAAAATATACTGACGAACGAAAGCGTTGAAAATACAACGCTAAATTAAAATCGTAATTTTTGGGACGTTAAAAAGTTTTTGGATTTTTTTATTGCCTAGATCGTGAATGAAATTCCTTTCGCATCTGCAGAACTGATGGTACTTTTATTCAAACGCGGTATTTTAGTAAACTATCCTTGGTTTGGCTGTAATCGCCTCTTGACGACGTCTTTTATCTTTTATACAAAATTTACAAACTATGGATTTTTCTCTCTTAATTTGGATAACTTCTGCGCAATATGAACTTATATCGAGTCATCTATTATACCGAATATATTTGGCAGGTTTTGGTGCCGTAATGGTGAGTGTTTGCAGTGTTTCTAATAGGTTACTTACGAATTAAGATATTTGACCACTCCAGCTCATTTTGCCTCAAATTTACTACCACTTTATCCGCTTTTCACGCTCCTCTTTCAGCTTCAGCCACAGCCCGGTGCACGGCTGCGCCAGAGCCGCTATGTTCCGGCGAAGATCCACAGCAGGCCATGCTTACATGCCAGGGAGGGTCCGATCGGCTCCCCGACTGGACGCGCTCGACGAAATTCTGCCGATCGCCCGGGTGACGAGCTCGAATAGGGTTTGATATCCGGGACTATCGCTTTTTCATAGTCTCTATTACGCCTTTATACCAAAAAAAATTCTGATGTTGTGCCATCTATTTTTACTTAAATCTGATCACCGGGAGTTATCCCAAGACGGGTCGATTTTCTATAGCATATCCGTTAAATTTTTGCTCAAAAACCTTGTAGTTTTGATGACGCTTTTCGTGCGCTTTTTAATTTATGGCGATAAACGTTGAACGATGTAAAAATTGAAAAATGAAGCATGCAAGGTCCGAAAGCATCATGAATTTCTCGAAACGTAAAAGTAAGCCTGAAATCGAAATTTATGTATATTTTGGGCCTTGAAGGAAAGGTGGTAACTTAAAGGGGCTGCGAAATGCCAAAAATTGAGTGACGGCCCGAAAATCGGAGCCCTGTACGTCGGAGGCCTCTGTACGCCCAGGGGCCGGGAAGATCCCAAAATTTGAAATTGCCTGTTGTCAACTCGAAATCACGTTCTCGGCTGTTTCTGGGCCAAATTTGATGATTAAAACACCAAAACTATTTAAAATTGAGTGAGGATTTCAAAAATGGACTCAGAATGCGCGAATTATAGGGTTTTCACAAAGAAACCGGGCAAAAACAACCTCGCGCCTAAAATCGAAAGAGTGAGGGCTCTTGTCCCGCAGCGGCCGCTGGCAATTTGCCAGAAATCAAAGAGCCCTCCCAAAAGGGCTTTGATTTGGTAGTTCGGAGCCCCTTTAAGGAACAAATCGAGCTTGAGAATACGATCGTAAATACAGTACTTTCAAGTAGTATGCGATGAAAAGAGCAATCAATAAACGACAGTTTCGCCGTCATGTTGATTACTGCCGCTCTTCGAATGTTTTTCGATTGTCGAAGAAGTCTGGGGCATCGTTGGCTTGACGGTCGAGGTCGTCAAGTAGAAGGAGGCCACCGATTTGTTGTAGTTGAAGCAGTTTGATACCTTAAGAAATCAAATCTTCCTGTTGAAAAGTGTTTTGAGAGCTTCTATATTTCAACCAACCTTTCTCAAGGCGCGACGCTGGATCGTCTTGTTCAAAAACAGGTAGACGATGGCGGGCATTCCGTGGGTGAGCTCCCAGCTGATCTGGCCAAGATGCATCAGGAATTGGCTTGGAGGCACGAAGCTCAATGAGGCCCAGATGGCACAAGTCGTGAACGTGAAGAAACAGACACAGACGGCCTGGACGAGGATCTGAAAATGGCGTGCTAAAAAAACTGTCTGTGACAGTGCTGATCCCAAACATTCGGTTTTCTCGTTTTACTCAATAAAAATTTGTGTGGTCCCTTACGCTACAGTAGAAGCGACGTTACGCTGTTGACGCGACGTGATTACGATCTGGAACGCTACGCTATTTCGCTCGGTCATGAAGTCAAGCTACGCCTGGAACGGCATTGCGCTATTTAGGTACTGCACACTACGCTGCCTCAGAACGATACGTTATGGTACCCCATTACCTGTCTTCCGTGTGCCGTTACGTAACGCTACGCAGGGCATTTGTCTACGTTGTACTACGTCACTGCGCTGTTTTTTGCTACGGCACTATCGTATCTGCGCTACATTACGTTCCATTGCCGTACGTTATGACGCGGCCACGACTGCCCTACGTTCCGATACGTCATCTCTCACTTGATAGTTCCGTTAATCACTTTTCCTTGTAGTTACACTTCCTGGTCCCTAGACGCTAGTTCCGCCAAGACCAAAATCACATCTATTGTATGCAGATTAGCCCCGACCGCAAAAACAGACAATTCAGTTGGTCCCCCATTGTCGGCACTTAATCCTGGCCCTATTCGTACTTTTTCACATGCCAGGGACTATCCTCATGTATTGTTCCCTTGTTCTTCGACAATCCTAAGTCCTCCCCCCTAGGGACTAAAAATATCTGGGATGACAATGCATATTGTTCGGGACGGAGTGCACCCGGAATGAAGATTTTCGCACATCATCTGGGGCATGGTATGATCCGGATGGATCTGAGGTGAGGAGAATGTAGTCGGTAATGTAGGGGAGAGAGAGGGAGAGCGATAGAGAGAGAGTGAGAGAGAGAGAGAGAGAGAGAAACAGACAGAAAGTAAGATGACAGATAGAGAGAAAGAGTGACAGATAAACAGTCAGTCAGACCGATAGAGAGAAAGGGAAATCTAGAGAAAGAGAGAGAGAGAGAGAGAGAGAGAGAGAGAGAGAGATAGATACAGAGTGAAAGAGAGTTATTGAGTACGTTACCTTTCTCTGCACCTTCGACTGCATCTTGGCATCACTCTGACCTCTGAGGCGCATCGAGTGAATGATGTAGATCAAGGCGTAGCAGCTGAAGATGACGATGGCCACGACGAAATTGTTCACCGTTTGGTAGATTGACCCGTACTGAAATGTCGTAATTTTAACACTCATTGAAACTCAAAAAATTATCGTACCTCCAAATGCTCCTTGCCCGGGATCAGTGGGTGGTAGATGACGGTACCGTAATCGGCATTAAACAGGGCTGGTGGCGGATATGTGGCGAACCAGAGGGCATAGATAATGACGATTCCCACCCAGATCCAGGTACGACCACCCTGAAACCAAAGCATTAAGGATGGGCTGATCTGCGTCGGTAACAGTAAGCTACTTCAGAAGCTGTAGCTGTAGTTCTGGTGCGAATCAGAGTCAGGGAGAGACCGAGAGGAAGAAAAAACCCGTCCAAATTGTCTTGAGCCTGCCTACCTTAAATAGCATATGTCCGATGTGCGGCTTCCAGATGTCTACCAAGCGGTTGAAGACCAGGATAGTACAGCAGAGGCAACACGCGTTGAAGAATCCTGAAAGAAATTCCGAGGTTTTGAGAGATAGCGCGAGAGAGCGAGGTAGAGATCGAGAGAGCGAGAGAGCGAGAGAGCGACAGAGAGAGAAATAGATCGCGAAAAACCGCTTACCATCCACGACCGCTCCGGTTAGATAAATCAGATGCGGATACATACAGTATTCCGTGCCGACGATGTAGAAGAATCCGCACAAGAAATTACTCATCAGGATAGTGATTATGTCGATGATGCCTAGAGATTTGTCAGATCGTTAATTTCTCTCTCCATCTCTCGTCCTCTCCCTTTCTCGCTCTCTCTCTCTCTCTCTCTCTCTCTCTCTCTCTCTCTCTCTCTCGGTCTCTGTCTCTGTCTCTCACTCGCTCTCTATCCTATCTCTCCCTCTTTCTCGCTCTTTCTCTCTCTCTCCCCCGCCAAAAACAAACCTAGACACATCATCAACTTGTAGCAGGACATCTGAAGGAACTCCTTGGTGCAGATGACGGACATTGATAGCATATAGCAGATCTGAAACAATTTTTTAATAGTTTTAGCTATATCACCAGGGTTGAAAAGCCGCTTCGCGACTTTTCAACCCTGGCCCCGTTTGGACAAATGAAACTGTAAACTTTGCATAATTCAGCCTCAATCAAGCTGACAAAAATGAAAATATTTTGTTCCATCCCTTTTTATAGGCTTCTTCTACTTCCGGTATATGCTAATTGTTTCCTATCAAAGAGGGTTCTCGAAAATTTTACAAAAACTTATTTTTAATATCGGAAATAGCGTATTTCGATAATTCTGTTATGCGTGCAGTCATCGCAGAGCCATTACGCACCTAATGATGTATCATACATACCCTAATATTCATCCCCTATTGAGTTATCCTCCGGACATACAGACGGAAGTTGCATGCAAATCGACACACACACACACAGACACTACTTTTTTATATATAGTAGGATACCTCAAAGAAAATCCCGGAGATGATGAAGAGGATGCCAAGGAAAACATGCTTCTCATGGCGCGCGGACATCTCTTCGTACGTCATCGTTACATTTCTGAAAATGGATCAAATCACCGCGTCAGAAAGAGAGAGAGGGGGAGAAAGAGAGAGAAAGAGAGCGAAAGAGAGAGCGCGAGAGAGCTAAACTTACACGCAAGAGTAACGATAGTTCTGCTCCAGGGAGCCGTACTTCCAGTAACCGTCCATATTCTGAAATGTATTTAATTGTTTAAAAGTATGTACAAACCACAAAAGTGTATGCAAAAAATATAAAAGTACCGCAATTAAAAGTTCATGAAATTAACTTAATTTCTTAATTGGAAAATACATCCTGAAACCTAGAAACCTAAACCAGATAAATGCAAAAATGCCCAGTCGCTAAAAACCGAGACTCCGGCGCACTTTTAAGTGAGCTCCACCTCTTGGTAGACGAGCACTTTATAGCCGATCGGGTTTTCTGGTCTTCCAGAAATTAATAAACACGAGTTAAGACAATAGAATGGCAGTGCGTGCGTCTGGTTTGAATAGAGTGCGACTCCGGGCTCAGGTCCCTATGGTAATCTGGGGAGACAACTGGAAAAACGTGTGCGTCGGTTCCGGCTATTGTTGCCCGAATGTCTACGGTAGAAGGAATCAGTATGACCGCCAAACCAACTTAAACTTGTGAAAATCGGGGAAAATGTCTGGTGCTCACGTACGTTGAGATGTAGCGCTTATGGATCCCCACGGAGACAGTGAAGAGCTTAACCGGCACGCTTGTTTTGGGGACCTGTTAATGCGCAAAAAGTTAGAATTTTTTCTCATTTTTTACCTGTATCCGGTGGTAATTCAGACACATAAATCAACTATATGATCGGTTAATTGGTTTTCTTATAACGCCGATACAAAACCAATGCATGCGCTAGGGTTGGTTAAATCGTGTAGAACAGTTAAATCTTCTATGCTGGTTTACGAATATATGTGTGTGACGGTAGATTGCATACACTGACCCTCAACAAACAAAAATCCCAAGCCAGACTGGGAAAAAAATTATTTATCAAAACAGCCTGCTGTCAAATTCGCCGCTGCCGCGGAACTAAGCCGGAGAATTAGGGGGACCGAAAAATTTTATCTAATTGTAAGCTATTCCGAGGCTTGAAGCAAACGCGGCCTTAAAATGTGTAACCCAAACCAACCTGAAAAAACAATCTGTTACAGTGTCTAGCGATTTTCCGACCAATAGATATCGAGGTAAATAGCTCGGGATCGACTCGAAAGCGGATCCATTCTTTAGTCTCTGCATAAGCCCAAAAGTCATTCAAGACGGTTCTAAATTCTGCTAAAGTTCGTGTTTTAAAAAACAACCCCTTTGTATTTACTGGATTATTTCTCTCGGGATCGTCATACATTGCGACCAATTTTTGTGCAATTTCAATTCTTGGAAAGCCGCATTATATTATGCAAACAGCGAGTTTTCTAAAGATCGCCAACAGATTTTCGCTAGCAAAAACTAGGCGTTTAAAGCAATTTAGACCCGGGGGTTCTTACTTTCTTTGATTTTGGCAGCGTAAAACTACACAGTGTCCGGGCAAGTAATTTAATTTAGCTTGGCTATCTTCGTGCCGTTTCTTTTGCTGCAAAGCCTAAGGGAAGCCAAAAATCCAAGGAAATCTCATTGAAGACGTATTTCTCAAATTCAGCCTATCTCTCGACTCTTCCGGTCAATTATATCCGAATAGATTTTCAATATCAATCCTAGCCATTACTGCGCTGGCACTCGCGTCATTTTTTGCTCGAAAACGGGCTCCCAATTCCTCATAGCACATGTCCGGAGTCTCATCGGTTTTTGCTAAAATGGCCGATGTTGACCCCCACATCAACCGAAACTTCGCCATCAAATCCTGAATTTGCACAGCTGCCTTGTCCGAAACTGCCCGGAAACAGGACTAATTCGTAGTTTCAGGCGTGGATGATGTCGATGAACTTTTTTGGCCACTCTAATCAACCGGATTTTCCGTATAAATACCCTGGGTTCCCATTCGAAAGTATCAATCCCTGGTTTCCTCCAGCTGAAGATGAAGGCCGCCGTCGTCTGCTTCTTGGCTCTCCTGGCTGTCGCCGCGTAAGTTGCTTGGCTTCGACTTGGCTTAGGCTTCGTCTAGGCTTGTCCCAGGCTTGGCTTAGGCTAGGCGTACGCTTGGCTTTTCCATAGTTTGTTAAATTCCTACATTTTCAGCGCCACCCAGCCGGCCGGTTCCCCACCACCCCCGCCGCCGCCAAGCGGAAAGCCGCCAGCCCCAGGTGGTGGATCGAAGCCTCCTCCTCCCCCACCTACCGGTATGGAATACTGTAACTCTTGGATTTATTTGCATTTTAGGAAAGCCAGCCCCAGTCCAGGGCGGCTCTCAGCCACCAGCTCCTGCCGGTAAGTGTGAGAGAAAGCGAGAGAGAGCGAGAGCCAGAGCGAGCGAGAGAACGAGGGAGATAAAGAGAGAGCGAGAGAGAGCCAGAGAGAGAGACCGAGCGAGAGCGAGGGAGACAGAGAGAGCCACTTAAATCAAAAAATCTGAATATTTTTAGGATCCAAGCCACCCCCGCCACCCCCGACCGGCAAGCCTGCCCCAGTTCAGGGAGGATCCCAGCCCCCAGCCGCGGCTGGTAAGTTGAAGTAGCTTAAGGAGAGAGAGAGAGAGAGAGAGAGAGAGCGATAGAAAAAGATAGAGAGAGCGAGAGAGATTTCTTAAAACATCGCTATTTTCAGGCTCCAAGCCGCCCCCTCCTCCCCCTACCGGAAAGCCGGCCCCAGTTCAGGGAGGATCTCAGCCCCCAGCTCCCGCTGGTGAGTTAAAAACTCGACCTCATATTTTCCGCTTTCCGCTTCCAATAACTTATTTCCATCAAAATCTCGTCGTTTAGGATCCAAGCCACCCCCGCCTCCCCCTACCGGAAAGCCCGCTGCCGGACGCCGTTAAACCGAATGCATAGCGGAATGCCTTTTGAATAATAAAAAATGCAAAAAAAAACCAACCTGCTGTACACAGCTATCATACGCACGAAATGCGCAAGATTTTATCACCAAAAAAGGGACACTGCAGATATTCGAAGTTCGGTTGGGTTTACGCGAGCCACGCTTTTGTTCCGTTACGCGACGCCACGCGGTACGCTACACTTCCGGAATGAACGCGAGGGCTGAAAGCCCAAAAAATACTAACTTACAAGTGCTTTGTAAGGATAACATTACGCAGTCGTTTCTATGTAACGCAGTGGTAATTCTCGAATGTTTGAACGCCCGGCAAATACGTACATAGTCAACTTCAAAAGGTTCACTCTGGTTCTAGACGATTTCTAAATATCTCACGACGATGATAACCAGACACGGAAGTGCCGGTCCTTGATAATTTCGTCCTTGAATTTTTTTATAGAGATCAAACCATCTGCCGAAATAATCTGTGCCTTCCCGCTGCACCGGAAATACCCCCTATTGAATTTGTAATGCCCCGATTTCCGGCTGTCTGCGCTCTATCGCTTTCGACTATTGAACGCCTTGAAAATCTGTATAAATACCCGGGTCTTCCCTTCAGAAGTATCCATTCCTGGTCATCCTCCAGCTAAAGATGAAAACCGCCGTCGTCTGCTTCTTCGGCCTTGTCGCCATCGTTGCGTAAGTTCGCTTGGCTTGGGCTTAGGCTTAAGCTTACGCTTGGGCTTCGGCTCGGCCTAGACTTAGCTTATGTTCAGCTTAGGCTTAGCTTAGGCTTAGCTTAGGCTTAGCTTAGACTTAGCCTGGGCTGAGCTTAGGCTGAGGTCGGGCTGAGCTTAGGTTTAAGTTAGGCTTAGATTTAGGCTTAGACTTCGGCATCGGCTTAGGCCTAAGTTTAAGGTTAGGCACGGCGTTACCTAAGTTGGCTTGAGATTCCGAAGTCGACTTCGTATCTTATAATTTCAAAGGGATCTGACAGCAGGGAATAATCAAAAAAACTTCAATGATCGTCATATATTTTTCTTTTTAGCGCCAGTGAGCCGGTCCCATCCGGAAAGCCGCCGGCTCCAGGGGCTACTTCGGCCGCACCAGCACCCGCTGGTAAGCTACAGTAACCAGGTGTAATAGGCGAGTTTTAGGGTCCAAGGCCCCAGCTCCAGCTGCCTCCGCGAAGCCGGCTCCCGCAGGTTAGTTCAGTAGAGAGAGAGAGAGAGAGAGAGAGAGAGAGAGAGAGAGAGAGAGAGAAAGAGAGGGAGAGAGAGTGAGAGAGAGCGGCAGCTAGTTAACTCTAACGCGGTGAATTTTAGGCGTCTCGGCACCACCAGCGCCTCTCGTAACTAAGCCAGCTCCCGCTGCCGGTAAGTTACAGTAGTCCAGTAAGAAAGCAAGTAAGAGAGAGAGACAGAGAAAAAGAGAGAGAGAGAGCAGAGAGAGAGAGACAGAGAGAGAAAAAGTGTGGGATAGAAACGAGGACAAATTTTAGGTTCCACTCCCCAAGCCCCGGCCAAGGGATCTCCAGCTCCAGCTCCTGCTGGTTAGTTACAGAGCAAGGCTGGGCGAGAACAAGAGATGGAGAAAACTAACAAGAATGCAAGAGAGCGAGAGAGAGAGAGAGGGAAAGAGAGAAAGAGAGTGATAGAGAGAGCAAGAGAAAGATAGAGATAAAAAAGTTTATGTTTTAGCATCGAAGGCACCTGTCCCGGCGTCGCCAGCCCCAGCTTCCAAGGCCCCTGCTCGTAAGCTACAGTAACCCCTTGCTCAAAATCCAGATTTTTAGCATCCGCAGCCGCCCCTGCTGCCACTTCCGCGAAGCCAGCTGGTCGCCGTTAGACGAAAAGGATTGGCGAAAAACCTTTAATAAATTATGATGAAAAAAATTAACTGGGTACCTACTCTAAAAAACCGCAAGCGCCGTAAAAAGTCTAAACCCAGAATCACGAAAACTGATTCTAAAGGGATTTTAAACCCAGAATCCGATTATGCCAAAATGGGCTTTTTGGCTCTATTACCTTTTTGGTCTTTTGATTCGACTCGTAAATGCTCCAGGCTAGAAAAACTGAGCGGGTCCTCCATTAATAGAAGCCCGGAACCACATAGAATTCGGCGAAGAAAAACAAATTGGCACTTTCGCGCCCACGTCTACGGGGGCATTGTAATTCCTGGTTGGCTCTCGTTCTGGATTTCCAAGCTTTTCGCAAATTCTTCTTTTTTTTGTGTGCAGGAATGACGTGTTTCTGCATCAAGCAGGTCTATCGAAATTTCTATTTTTCCAGAACTGGGTCTTTCACGTGCCTGTTTTGCCCGCCGTTTTATCGTTTCTTTCCGAGCTTTCCGAATCCGCAATCCTAATAAAGAGTGGTTTTTGAGTGTCATTGGAAAATCCCTTAGCGACCTAGTTCCTTCGATAGAGAATTGAATTCTGGACAACCTCTCGTTGCTCATTTTTGCAAAACGGCTCTCCCTGATTTTATAAAAGTAGAAAACTAAAACCGTTTATAAACCGTTTGATTTTCAAAATGTCGAAATTCATAATGTCGAAATTTCATAATGTCGAAATTTCATAATGTCGAAATTTCATAATGCCGAAATTTCATAATGTCGAAATTTCATAATGTCGAAATTTCACAATTTCGAAATGTCCTAATGTCGAAATTCAGAATGTCGAAATTTACATAAGCTAAAATTCCCGGTAAAGTCCCCGAATTCTAGGCAAAAAATGTTGGCGTGAAATAGGATAAAAAAATAGAATGTGGAAAAAATTTTTTGGCTAGGATTTGGCGGTTTCACCGGTAATATTAGCCTATGTAAATTTCGACATTATGAAATTTCGACATTATGACATTTCGACATTATGAAATTTCGACATTATGAAATTTCGACATTATGAAATTTCGACATTATGAATTTCGATATTATGAGTTTCGACATTATGAATTTCGACATTATGATACCAATTCGACGTGGCTTAGTGGTTAAGGCTTCCGCCTTCAAAAAATTTTTTACATCTTTGTGGAAAGTTCGGTTCCTTGCTAGAAAATTTGTTTTGCTTTTTGTTAATAAAAGCGTTTGCAGACGCTTTGATAAGTTAATTTATTTAAAATAATACTTATTACAACGTTGCTCCTCTGCGCGCTTTCAGGAAAATTTACAACATCAAACAAATATTATGATCCAGGTTAGTGTGAGTCCTCTAAATTGGAGGTGCAACCCGTTTTAAAATACTGGGGCCACTTATCATACAAAAAGGAAAACAAATTACCTCTACAAGAACCGAACTTGCAAGAATTTTGGAAGACAGCCGCGTTAGCCACTGCACCACGCCTGATGCTGAAGGGGTCAGCGCTGAAGGCCTCTTCCCCTAGAGCTGGCAGACATGATTTTGATGCGGCGAACCGACGGTTGGCCAATTTCCACTAAAAGTTTTTAAATTTTATAAAATCAGGGAAAGGTGTTTTGCCGAAATGAACACCGGGAGGTTGTTCAGAATTCAATTCTCTATCGAATGAGCTAGGTCGCGAAGGGCCAATGACACTCAAAAACCACTCCTTGTAAGTGAAAGTGCGCATCGGAAGCAAAGTTTTTGAGAGATGACCAAAAAGTTGGGTCTTGATGACAGTTGAAAACGAACTTGGAATCCTGGATTTTTCATCTAACTTTGCTTTTCTAATTCGCGACAACCTCTGCTGCCATGCTGATTAGAAAAACTGAATTTAGGTGCCGTTACATGAATTTAAGAAGCCTTTGGCAATCCGAAACGGACAGTTTTCGCTACTATAAAATTAATCGAATCTGAAATGCCATCGAATTACCCCCGTTGCGCAAGCTATTATTCATCCCCTTAATTGTTTTCTGCGTTCAAAATAATCTCACGCGTTGATACAGACAAATAAAGGTAAAGGCCATGACATACAACAAAGTTCGACGCAATTCACGTTTTTCCGTTTTTCTTGTAGAGGGTCCAAGGTTTGTAAGTCCAGCACCACGAACGCAAGGCGTGGGAAAGCGCCCAAACTCCGTGCTCCTGTAGCTGTGAAAAATCTTAGATAATTTTGAATAACGAAAAATCGGCTTCGTTTTCTTACTTCTGATGACCAGCGATTAGCAAAAAAAATGGAAAGAAGCCGATCATGCAAGCTGGGGGCGTGCCACATTTAAGTAAGGTTCACATGAGCTCGTTTTCATATTTTTAGTGGGAGCTTGAGAATGTGAAACCGCTAAATCTTGCGCATTTGCTTTCTCAGGCTTGCTATCTCTATATATCTCTCTCTCTCTTTCTCTCTTTCACTCTCGCAAGCTGTCTCACTCTCGCTCACTCTCTCACGCTCTCTCTCACTCTCTCACGCTCTCTCTCTCTTCCACTTTCGCTCTCACGCTTTCTCTCTCTCTCTCTGTCTCTCTCTCTCTCTCTGTTTCTTTCTCGCTCCCTGCCACCCCTCTCTCTGTCACGCTCTCCTCTCTCTCGGTCTCTTCGAAAAGTTACTACTACTTTTTTTTGGAACGCCTGATTAACACCACGAAGCGGCAATGGGTGTTTTGAACCGTTCGTCGCAACTTTGAAGGGGCCTAAAATTAAGGCCGGAAAATTAGCGGAGCTGTCTCCAGGGAATTTCCATGTGATCCCACGCCAAAATCGGAACATCACTTCAAACTCATTTTTTACTTCTATGTTTCCTTGAAGACAGGCCTAACTTCCGAATAATGTTCTTGCTATGAATATCCATAAAACAATGAATGTTCGAATTTTTCCTTGAATTCTCCTAAAATGGATTAACATGTCTTTGAGCCATCCGTTTAATAATGTCATTTGTGCTGGCTTGGGTTGAAATACACTACCGTAACGATCATTGTCATCTCTTGCTCGTGCGGTATTTGAGGCTTCACTTACCTTTCCTGAAACTCCAGTGTTCAAGCTTTCGAGCAAGCTCCGAAAAGCAACCTCAAGAGCAAGTTCAAGAACTACGGTTTTTATTAAATGGCCACACTATGGATATCCCTGAACACACAGTAGAAATAATTACCGTAGCTGTGGTAAGTTCTCATCGAGCTTAAAAATGCGAAAATTTTCTTGCAGCTTGGAGCTCTTGGTATCGTATCCGGATATTTTGCGGTTCATTGCATAAAGAGATGTGATTATTTGACAGGTATTATATGATTTTACCATAACGGCTTATTTTCAAAATGTCGAAATTTCATAATGTCGAAATGTCAGAATGTCGAAATTTACATAAGCTAAAATTCCCGGTAAGGTCCCCCGAATTCTAGGCAAAAAATGTTGTCGTTGCAATTTTCGACATTATGAATTTTCGACATTATGAATTTTCGACATTATGAATTTTTGACATTATGAATTTTGATATTATGAAATTTCGACATTAGGACATTTCGAAATTATGAATTTTCAACATTATGAATTTTTGACATTATGAATTTTGATATTATGAAATTTCGACATTGGGACATTTCGAAATTATGAAATTTCGACATTATGATTTTCGACATTATGAAATTTCGACATTATAATTTTCGACATTATGATACCAATTCTACCATAACATATCATTCCTAGGTTCCGTCGAGAACTTCTGCCTGGTATACGTGGGTTCGGCGGCCACCGTTAACTTGTGCCATTTCTTTTGGGGTGTCCCTTGTGCTATTTGGTAAGTCGCGGGATCGAGGTACACAGCACTACGTAGTGACGCGGAAATTTGTAGATAGCTTAACGGACCCGATCTCCTTTTAGGGAGCTCAACGATAGCTTCGAAGCAGGGAGCCTCGTGTTTGGTTTCGTCGCCAATGCTTCTGTATGCTATATGTATACAGCCAGGGTAATTATTTTACGTTTTTTTTGCGACGGAAAGCTGGCACCGATTCCTGATAAAATGAGCTTGGTCTAGTCAACTTTTTTTTCAGATAATCCTCTCCGTAAATCGCCTACTTTCTATTGCATTTGATGGTCGTTATTACCGATATCTGGGCAAGGATAGGACAACTTCACAATTACCATTCTTAATACCGACGATATGCGTTATTCCAATGCTTATTCGTGAGTTCCCTCTGTCTCTCTGTCTCTCCCTGTCTCTCGCTCTCTCCCTCTAGCTCTCTCTCTCCTCCCACGTTCTCGCCTCCCCTTCACTTTTGTGATTTTTAGCCGACTGCCACATGACTTTCCTCACGGAGCCGCTCCTTGTTTTTGATAGCGCAGGCGGGGACTGCGCGACGGAATATGTTTATTGGCTTACGGTATGTTTTTAAGCTCCGGCGAGGTCTTATATACTTCGTTATCACTCTCGCTCTCTCTTTCTTCCTCTCTCTCTCACTCTATTTCGCTCTCTCCCATTCGCTCTCTCCCATTCGCTATCTCTCTCTCTCTCTCTCTCTTTCTCTCGCTCTCTATCTGTCGTATTTTAGCTTTTTAGATCCCCGCCGGTTACGGTACCATAGCAACCACTGCACTTTGCGAGCTTATCGTTTTAATTTTATTGGTGAAGAGGCAGGCGGTAAATAACTTCATTTCACTTTTAAATACCTCCATCTAACCTTTTTCGCCGTTCTAACCGACCCAGACTTGATTTTGAAGGCTTCGAAACTTCAGAGCATCCCGGGTCGGCAGAGTCAACATGGTCTGCGGAGGCAGTTCAGATTTGCCGGGCAGGTACGAGAATCTACTGTTTAACGGCTTTATGAAATTAGTCTCGTTTTAATTTAATCTGGTTGAGCGTTTTTTAAATACAATCTTACCGTATTTTTAGCTGGTGACTCATACCCTGTCTTCAATGCTACTTACCGTGCTTTCAAATATTGCATATGGTGGTGGCGAGGACATATTTTCTACGTTTTTATTGTTTACGGCTAGCTGGCAGGCTAGTTGCTTGTGCGCTTGGTAAGCTTTATTGAATTACTGTGGTTTAGTTGGTAGCAGCAAAACCAGGGTTTGTAGCCTTCCAAAGCTGAATTTTGGAATTTTTAAACAATGTGAAATTTGAAATATCTTAGAAGAAACCAATTCATAATTCCGTATGATTTGGATGTACCGTCACGGCTTGGAAAACAGGAACGTTTCGAAAATAACTTTAAAAAATTGCAAAATACCCTGCGTTTTTCTCAAAATTTACACAAATTTTGCTGTACTCAGGAAAATTGTTTTGTAAAACAAAAAATGCACTTTACGGTACAGCACCAATTATTTTTCAGCTCTCTCTACATTGTTTTCCATGCGAATTCCCTACGACGTCCCCGTATCGTTCAGCTCAGCCGCGTGACCGGATCGATCCTTGGCTATCCGGCTGAAAGAAGTGCCTTTACCGTGACTTCATAAATATGTACAAATGACACCTGTTTTAAATTAAAAATTTTTCATTTACGGCTTTAAAGGCGCAGTGACACTGGCTCTTGCGCAGATCGCAAATCACTAACTTCTGGAACCCCCAAAAACCAGCTACTAGAGGTTAATTCAGATCAGTCTGATTCCCTACCTCAGAATTCATATTTTCCAGACAATTCTTAAAAGTCGCCGGAACGTGCTACGCAATAAATAAGAAATTAATCTGATTCTGGAGGTATTTTGGCAGTTGGCAGGGCCTCTTGAGAGCCAGTTCCTCGTGATAAAACCTGGTTTTCCTCCGTGTTTTTCTCATTTTTCTAATTTTTCTGAATCCAGGAAAAGAATAAAATAGATGATTAAAATTGTTCTAATGCCTTATTTCATAATATCGCTCTATACCTTTCAGAATTGATCACTCTCTCTCCTTTCCCTCTCTCTCTCTCTCTCTTCTCTTTCTCTCTCTCTCTCGGTCGCTCCATCTCTCTCGCTCTCTGTCTCTCCCTCTTTCAAAATTGTGCAGTTTCCGCTTGTTCGACATTAAATCCGTTATTTCGGGTTCATTGAGTTTTGTCCCGTTTTGGGCTGATCATCTTCCGACGGCAATTCCGCGCGCTTCATTCGGCTGTTCTTGGACGCTTTTTGGGCCGGAACAACACGGTTTTATACTCCATACTTCATGTTTTAGACGCGATGCACGTCGACTGGGTGCAGATCGGGCTTATCGCGATTGTAAGTTTCGGTATTTGCAAAGAAACCGTAGAAAATCTTTCAGATCGGGATTCCCGGAGTGATCATGGGTATCTGGTCGATGGTTTGTATCAGGCAATCAGGATATTTAACAGGTACTTTAAAGGCCTAGTATCACGTCAAATCGCTTGAAGAAGCTCATTATATAGATGCGAAATATTTTAAGGTACCATCCAACATTATTCCCTAATTTATGCAGCTACAGCTACGGTGGTTAATATTTGTCATTTATGGGGTATCGCATGTGCTATTTGGTGGGTAAAATGAATACATGTTAGATAAAGAAAGAGAGAGAGAGAGAGAGAGAGAGAGAGAGGAGAGAAAGAGAATGAGAGATAAAGAAAGAGAATGAGCGAGAGACAAGAATGTGAGAGAGAGAGGGAGAGAGAGAAAGAGATAGCGAGAGAGAGAGAGAGAGAGAGAGAGAGAGTGAGAGAGAGAGAGGTATTTAAGGGACCTTAACCAGCCCAATCGCATGTGGAGTCAAATCGTTGGTCTAATTTGCTACGCCGCAATGCCGTTTCAACAGCTTGCCAGGGTTTGTTTAACGTAATTTTTAATGTAAATGTAAAAACAAGCTAGCGGGGATCTTTTAATGCATTTTATACTCTTTAGAATCAGATTTAAGGTCTTTATTTACCTCTCAGATAATGATCTCCATAAATCGATTCTTCGCCATCACATTCCATGGCAGATTCTATCGATGGCTCGAGACCCAACGTCCTCTTTTCTATACTCTGGCTCTGGGATTGCCGACGTTGGGAGCTGTTCCTTTATTCTTTCGTAGGCATAAATAGAATCCTGGACCAAAACTGTCTTTAGCGGACTGTCGCGTACGTTTTTACACGGATCCAATCATAGTGGTGGACGGCCTGGACAGAAGTTGTGCCACGATGTATGTATTTGTGACTACGGTAAGTCTGACAGACATCTTTTCACTGCTTCCTGTCAATGCTCTCCTAACGTTGCAAGACTGAGACATTCCGTTAAGCAAGTGCGATTTTCAAAATTATGTTTTATCGGAATTCGGCGTACTTTTTGCCGTTTTGATCGTTTTTAGCAACTAGCAGGCTTCTAATTACTTTTTCAGTTCGTCACCGGCTACGCAACGCTCATCGTTACAGCTTGCTGCGAATTTACCGTTATCTATTTGCTCGTCAAGAGGCATAGACAAGTAAAGCTCCATTTTCGAGTAGTACTTCGAATTGCAGGCCATCGCCCTACACGATTTCGCCCGCGATCAACGCTCCATCCGGCCACAATTACGATTCGGAGCACAGGTGAGAATCTATGCAACTCAAGGGCCATTAAAGGGCACGTTCAGGGACTTGTTGCTGGAAAAAAAGCAAAGATTACAGCCGCGACCGGGGGTCGAACCCGGGCCCTCCGCTCGGGGGGCGCGGATGCATACCAGTCAGCCACAGCTATACCCCGGCGAGGGGATGAGGGGCACCCCACGCCGCAAAGGAGGGAAGTTGCCTCCCACGGCACGGGCAGGCAGGGCGCACGGTCCCTACGTCGATAGGGTGTGCACGTTGGGACGAGTACACGGCCCCTCCCTGAACGTGCGCTTTAAGAACTTTAACTGCATAATCGTGCAAACCCATTTGACCTAGACAAGAAAATATCTCCCTAAAGAGATTTTGCACAAGACGGCAGGACAGACTGCAGACGTTGGAATTTCCAGGGATTTTTATAGCGGTAGATGTTCAAGGTTTTAGTTGATTACACACACGTTGACTGCAACCGTCCTGATCGTTGCTCCGAACATTGGCGACGCACTAATGGGAGGCAACGATTTTCAACAATTCCTTTGCTATACGGTTAGCTGGCAGGCCGGCTGCCTGCTTGGGTGGTAGGTTGATACTTGCGTACAACCAGGCCCGTACGGGAGCCGAGATTTCGGGGGGCACCCACCCAAAAAATTTTTGGCGACCTCCCCCTTCCCCCCCCCGTCGCCACTTTCAAAACCTTCGAAAATAACAGTACGAGAGTAACAATAACAGCGCCGCAGGCGCAAAACTTTAGAAAACCGCGTTCGTAACGCTTAAATTCGTGTGAAAACACAACGAAAACGGTGCGCGCAAGCGCAATGTTAGAAAAATAGGTTTTATAGAAGTAAAAATCGTTTCGAAACAGTGATAAACAGCGCCACAGGCAGAAAAATTTTTGCGAAAAAACATAAGGGTCCCCTCTTATGAACTTTTGGGACCTCGACCGATTTGGGGGGGGGCACCGTGCCCCCGGTGCCCCCCCGGCCTGCGTACAACCTTGTGCCCCAAAAAATCATTTTGGACAGAAATCCAAAAATTACATTAATTTAAGGGGTTTTTCGCTATATTTTATCATCCATCATTTAGTGCCTTGTTCGTCATCTTCCACGTTAAAAAGCCGGAGGAGCGGAAAATTCAAGTGCAATCCGTGGTTTCTGGTACATCTGTATTTCGGCCAAGGACAAGATGAAGCAAAATTACTAGTTTTTTAATAGAGGGTTCAATAAAGATTTTACTGTCAAATTAAATTACACAGCGACAAAAATACGTCTTTATTTTTCATGGAAGTTAGATAGATGGGCCCAAAAATTTGATTGTCACCTTTTCAAAGCATCGAAGATGTTTTAAGTGAATTTTTTTACAAAACTTGTACTAAATGACTTTCCAAAATAGTCCTTGATGCGTTGTTATCGATTTTCTTACCCTTAATGTCCTGGAATAAGAAATTGTAGTGCGCAAAAGCCTAGCAAAAAGACCCCTACTGGCAGCTATAAAAAATTGCACCTGCCGCAATCAGCCGCGTCGACCCGAGTCGAGGAGGGGAAAATTATTGTGGTCAGACCCTATTCGTAGTATTGGCCATTTTGGCCCTATAGCAAAGGGCCAAATGTTTTACCCAAGCCCTAGGGACACTCAAACGATTTATGTTACCAGCGATATATTATGGGCTATTGCGCTATTTTCCTGCATGATTGCTCTATATTTATTATGGACCCAGACATTCGCTACGAAACACTACAAATTACTGCAGATGAATTTAATGGTAATTTTAAGAAAATAGGCGTTCGAAAGATATAAAAACAAAAATCTACCCTCTTCAACAACTACAAACTACAGCTAACTACGCCTATGCTCATTTTCAGTAGAACAAGCGTTCTGTAGGCCGTTCTAGGCGCATTCTCGGCGCGTAATGATCCCGACCTGGTCGGTAAAGGGGTCGAGATACTCCCTATTTACAAGCTTTAAAGGGGGCAATGATAGGTTAACTTTCAGCTTCATGCTAATTTCAGCTAGCCTGCCTCCTTGCCGATACCCTAATTTGCATCGCTAAGCCAGTGTTGTTTCCCCCGTATCCGGTGTGGAAATTGGTCGGCGTACGGCTGCCCTTATCTGGCGAATTATGGCTATTGGTAAGAATTCTAATTTATTTTCGCTCGCTCTTTCACCCTCTCGCTCCCGCTTTCGTCCCTCTCTCTCTTGCTCTCTCTCGCATCTCTCTCTCTACATCTATCTATCTCTCACCCTCCCACTCTTTATTTTTTTGTTTCTAGGGCTCCTACATAGTCACATTACAATACATCGCGGCATCCTATTTGTTTATGGGATTTTCAAAGCGAAATCTGGTAGAAGCGTTGGATATCGGGGTCCATCGTTTCGTACGTCCCTGTATTGTTTGTCAATGGTTTTCCATCACCGGCTTGCTAATTTACTGTACAGCCGAGTCGTACGGTACCGGAAATGTGTATCAGAATCCTAAGGTAAGTGAAATATACACGTTAGCACTTTGAAGCCGTTATAAGCACATGCGAGAGATGGTTAGCGAGAGAGAGAGAGAGAGATAGAGAGAGAGAGAGAGATTAATTGCATATAAAAAGGCTAAAATTAAGCTCTGCGCCGAGCTGCCGATCTTCTGCGCCGACAATAGGACTACGATGTATAAAGGAAGGGGAGACTCCGGGCCCGTGACGCTTGGAGCTATCGGATTGGAGTTGTCCTTGATCTTCTTCTCCGCCTGGATGATACGCGACATCTTCTGGGCAGCATACTACAACAAAAACCCCAACTTCTCGAAGAAAGCCCGGAAGATGCTGTTGACATTTACTAATGTGTTCTTGGCGCAGGTACGGTTTTACTTTTTGGATTTGTAAACGTTAGTGTTGTCAAAGAAATGTACGAGGTGTCCCATAAAAACGCACCCCTCTCGCATGTCGCCATATTACATCCGATCGGCCCCTAAATTGGACCAGAGGTTTATCAGACCCTAAACAACCACAATCCAGGGTTATAGCCCAATCGCTACAGTACTTATCGAGAAACAACAGAAACCAACTTTGTTATCCGTTTTTCATAATGTTTTCGTCGGAATCGTCCCTTCTAATATTAAATGAAAATGAAGCGGTAAGCCTCCTTTACCTCTGGAATTTTTTTCTGATAAAAATTAATCAAATAACTATTGATTTCAACAATTTTTGTAACCCAAATTCACCCGCGATGGTAAATGAAATTAAGGATTCGCAGTAGGAAGTCGTTGCAAATCGATGCAAAGTCCAAAAAGGTAGCCGAAAAATCTGGTAAGAATCGCGTAAAAAAAATAGTATTTTGGCAATAATTCGGAAACTACTGTAGCGATCAGGGTATAACTTAGGATTGTGGTTATTTCGGTTCTGATACAGCATTGTGCCAAGTATGGGGCTGATCCGATGTAATACGGCGAAATGCCGGAGGGGTGCTTTTTTTGGGACACCCTGTAGAAGGCAAAAAACAGCTATGCAACGTTCAGAGATTTTTTGCACAATTTTCAAAAATTGGCAAGCTAAATTCGTAAATCCTGCTGCCGCAACACAATAAATACCATTAAACTATACTTTTAGGTATAAGGTAAAGAGTTTTGAAATTACAAAAATGTTTACAAAATGTTTTTAGATGATCAGCACCTTCATTTTCATTATGCTGCCCCTGACGATTTTGGGGGTTGGGTTTGCTGGACTGATTGACATCGACTTCTTTCTTGCAAGTAATCGGACTACAAAAAATTATGATAATTTGGACCGGGTTAGCAAAACTTGTTTTTCTTTCTAGGGTTAGGCCTAAAAACATATAAAAACGCTTTCCAGAAAAATTTTGGTACTTATCGTTCTTTGCCGATTTTCCGCCTATGTTTGAATAATTAATGATGGCTAAAAACAGAAATCCTCAGCCAATTTGTACTTACTGTATTCCAAAGCAAAAAGGGGGAATTTTCTAATTGTTTTGGCTTTTTAAAAAAACTCCCGAGCAAAACATGAAATCTTTTTTTAGTCGGAGCCCTTTCCCCTGAAATCGGCATTCTACAGTCGATCGTCAACAGCTTCATCCTGATTTTCACCGCCAAGAGGGCAATGCGAAGAATTGCGAAGTTGTTTATGAAAGAGCAAGACGAGGTAGAATCGGCGTCCGGTCACTACCCCGAAAAGTCACTACCCCCAAAGGCACTACCCCGAAAAGTCACTATCCCGAAATCGTTTACCCCGAAAAATGATAGCATT
Organism: Mesorhabditis spiculigera; assembly: GCA_958295435.1. Classification (NCBI taxonomy): domain Eukaryota; kingdom Metazoa; phylum Nematoda; class Chromadorea; order Rhabditida; family Rhabditidae; genus Mesorhabditis; species Mesorhabditis spiculigera. The sequence goes on along the minus strand of CATQJA010002702.1, from coordinate 1,264,762 downwards.
ATTTTTCCCGGAAAAATCCAGTTTTCATGCGGTTTTCCTATGAAAATCATGCAAATTATTTCGGGGTAGTGACTTTTCGGGGTAATGACTTTTCGGGGTAGTGACTTTTCGGGGTAATGACTTTTCGGGGTAGTGACTTTTCGGGGTAGTGACTTTTCGGGGTAGTGACTTTTCGGGGTAACGAATTATCGGGGTAGTGACTTTTCGGGGTAGTGACTTTTCGGGGTAGTGACTTTCGAGGTAATGACTTTTCGGGGTAGTGACTTTTCGGGGTAGTGACTTTCGAGGTAATGACTTTTCGGGGTAGTGACTTTTCGGGGTAGTGACTTTACCCCGGTAGAATCTACTCACAGGTCACAGGTCACCTTTTTAGAATGCCCTGGCTACAAACTCGATCACATTGGCCGTCCGTTAAATGTCAAATATTTTTCTCAATCTCAACTACTTGAACTTTCTACAGCGTTCCAGCAAGTGTGTGTAGGTTGTAATCGTATAAGTTCATAATTTATTTTCCAAGTATAAATAAATACAATTGAAGCTTAAAAAATGTCAGGAAAATAAGGCAAAGTAAATAAAATACGCATCTGACCGCGCGATTGGAACCACATAGAACGTAGGTGATTTAATAATTAGGCTGCGTAGGCTGTCCAGTCTGAGTTGCCTCCTTTAAGTTCGTGGAAGCGGGTGTCTGATTTTGATCAGAAATTCGGTAGGGCCGTGAGTTGAGTTCCCGATCGCTGACCGAGTTGCGGAATCTCGTAAAGAGGCGAGGAAGATGCAGCATTTTCTTCAGGGATTCTCTGGAAAGAACAGAATATTTCTTTCTCACTTCCGCTCTCGCTCCCTCTCTCTCTCTCTCTCTCTCTCTCTCTCTCTCGCTCTCTATCTCTCGCTCTCTCTCTTTCTTACTCTCTCCATCTCTCGCTCTCTCTCTCTCCCTCTCTCTGACTCTCTCTTACTCTCTCTCTCCCTCCGTCTCTCTCTCCTTCTTCAAAATCTAAAAGCTAACCTGTAGCATCGAATAAAATAAATAATAGCTATCGGCTCGAGAACCGGATCAAAAACAACCAAGAAGCAGACCGGCTCGATATTTATTGGTAATCCAAACATTGACGATAATAGCACGCATGCTAGCGGGATATAGCTGCAGAATAAGGGGATGATAACCTGCAAAATCATACTTTATGATATCTCGAAAAACGAGGGAAGGAGAGAGCGAGAGAGAGATAGAGAGAGATACTACGCGGCGCTACCAACCTGTACAACCAACGCCACAAATAGCTCCTTCTGCAAATTCCTGGTCCGGACGCTGACCGTCTTGCTGTCGAGCAGGTTTTTGTAGATCGCTAATCCAGAATAGATGATGACTGACCATGTCACCAACAATACTGAGTTCATCCCAAAGAATCCGAGGTAGGCTCTCATTAATGCCGGGTTGAGGGAGGGCTGTAAATGTTTGTTATGAGAGTGATAGATAGAAGGAGAGAGAGGGGGAGAGAGAGAGAGAGAGAGAGAGAGAGAGAGAGAGGGAGAGAGGGAGGGAGAGAGAGGGCGAGAGAGAACAAGGTAATCACCTCAAAGGTTTGCGACAAACACGTCTTCCCCTCCAACGTCATCTGGAATCGCTCGGAATAGACACGATTTGCTTGCACGAGCACTTCCTTCCCAGCCGTCCAGCATCCGGCGGCAAAGTGAGAGCTGGCCGCCCAAATCGAGCTAAAGGTTTGATTTGTTGACGATTTTTCTCTCTTTTCGCTTTCTACGCTAATACTTGACGCCGTAACTTTTGTCGATTGTTTAGGTCGAGCGTAGAGTGTTACTTACCAAAGTACGACAACGGCGGCAAGGCACAAAATTCCCGCTTTAGTTGGTTGCATATTGGCGACCACGGAGTTTCTTTAAAAAAAATATAAGGTCGGCTCGGATTTTGGGGGTACTCGGAACCAATTTCATCGACTTTGCTAGTCAGTTTTTATGTAATTCCTGAAGAACAAGCGTATGTTTGACCTAACAGTTCCCGATGTATTTCGTATTTGTACTTCGTTTTTCAATTATCCGATTACGACATAAAAATCGATTTTCAGAGGCATTTTAGCCATCAAATTGGCTTGTTCTAGCCGGTATTCCCACGTTTTAAAGCGCACGTTCAGGGAGGGGCCGTATACTCGTCCCAACGTATACACCCTTTGGACGTAGGGACCGCGCGCACGGCCTGCCCGTGTCGTGGGAGGCGATTCCCCTCCTTTCCGGGGTGGGGCGCCCCTCGGCCCCTCGCCAGGTTGCACCTCTGCTTGACTGGTATGCGTCCGCGCCTCCCGAACGGGGGGCCCGGGTTCGAGCCCCGGCCGCGGCAAAAGTGTCTGCTTTTTTACCCGAAAACTTCCCTGAACGTGCCCTTTAAACTCCGAGATTTTCTCTACCTGCAGACAGCCGCATATCTGTACACGAATTGGCACATTAACAATACGATGGCCAGGCTGAATGTCGTGCAATAGAGCACTAGAAGGTAGTAGACAACTGCTTCATTCTCGATGAAATCTGATGTCGTGACAAGTAAGTAGGTACGCTCCGAAACAAGTGTAATCTATTAAAAAACGTCATTCAGTACAAAGCGTATTACGTACCGGCACTATCAGACAATCCGACACTGCGAGGATCAAATTGCCAAGGCAAAAACATAGCAGTAATCTCGAGTATTTGCCAACGACTTTGCTGGTTTTGTTGAGAATTAGGTAGATGGCCACGAAATTCAGGAAGACGCCGATACCACATTCGATGAGATGGACGGTTTGGAGGGTTTTTGGAGTCGTCATTTCTGAACAGGTAATCTTTCGATTCAGAAAACCTATTACAAATGGAAAAAGTACTAATTTATGAATTTAAATAAAATTAAAGGACCGTTGAAGAAGCGATCTAGAAAAAATTAGCTTTCTCGGGATTCTCTTAAAAGCTTCTGAAAAAATCTTATTATTTCTTCTTCTTACTTTTTCTTGTTCTTAAATTTTTTAAGATTCTCGTGTAGCAACATCAGAATGTCTACTTACAAAATTTCTAATAAACAAATTGAAAAAAATTAGTCGACGATCAGAGCTAAAAAAGCTTGATTCTTCAACAAAACTATAATTTTACAGTAGCCTAGAATTTCCAAGCCGCGAGCAAATTCTTTGAACTGACTTAAGAAATACAAATGGCTGAAAGCCTTCAGACCAATTTAAAAAAACCGAGACCAGACTCGGCAATAATATTTTCTGATCGTTACTCCGGGTTCAGGTGCTTTTAGGCAACATCGAGGAAGCCTGTAGTGTTTTGCTCGCCTAGAATAGACCAATGCGCGCAGGTAGACAATTCCCTAGAGACTCTTCGGGTTGGTTACTCGATTAAGAATCGACAAAATCCGCCACATTGTTGTTTTAGTTGAGGTACAGTTTTTGCGCGGGAAATGATGCGATTTACGGCGATTCTTGAAAAATGTGCCTTTCTGGTGCCAATCAGCTCGTCGCCATGTCATTTTGCGGTAGAAAATATCTTCGAGCGTCAGATGTAAATCAGGCAACACAAAAAAAACGAAAACTCAGAGCCGAGATAAAGCCCAAAAAATAATGTTGTTCGTATCACCACCAAAACTTTAAGCAGAAAGTAGGCATATTTAGAGAAGCTAATTTATTTTTATAAGATAAATTGATGTTTCCAAAATATTTATATAGAGGATTCGTTGGCATTTTTTATAATTCAGCGCATATTAACAATTTTTGCCTTTTTTCTGATGTTTGAGCACAATATCAGCATAAGCATTTTGAGAAAAGTCTCCATTTACAGAAATTATAGTAATCTTTAAAACTAACAAAAACAGGAAGCTAACTTCTTCGCAAAATGTCAAATTTAGATTGTAAGGAAAACAGGTCAAAACGCCTGAAAAATGCAATCCGAGAAGTCCGAGGCCAGGTGGATTTTTTCAGGACCACAGCGATTTTTATCGCCAAACCGCTTCTGAGATTTTTCTGAGAGTCATCGAAGATTAAATTTTAATTTAATTTAATTTTTCCTGAAGGCAAAATCCGGTTGCTCAAACACCAGAAGCGGTAGCGAACCCCGTTCCAGGAGTACCAGGCTTCCGAGCCTCCGTTTCGTACTGTGGTAAAAATTTTCGTGGGATGGAAAAAAGGAGGTTCGACGTGTGATTATGCGCACCTAGGCAGGTACCGGATTCCAGGAACCGAAACCGCACCAAAAATTCCGTAGTCTCACGTTAATAAACGAGCAGAAGAACGGGGTTGATGGTGAGTAGCAGATGACCGTTCCGATGTGAGAATGTAGACTTTCGAAAATAGTAAGGGACATTCTGTTCTGATGTCTACTATAATAACCTTATATAATTTTGGGGTGTATCTCTGTGTGTGTGTGTGTGGATGTCACTGTCTAGTCCCGATTTAGGGACTAATTTTTCGTCACTAAGGGGAATCGACCCTTCTCTTTCCGGTGGCGTTCTCAGAATTGCGATAAAATACAAGTTTACAAAGTTAAAGCCGGTTTTATTCATTTTTGGGGGTAATTTGCATAATGTGAAAAATAGAAATTGTCTCATTCTTCCCAGTTGCACGCGCGTGTGTGGTCGGTAGGGTGAGGAGGGTCCGAAGGACCCGAGCCATGGAAAAGTCAAATTGTTCATGCAAAGGCCGCATTCCAGCGCCCAAGGCCCGCGAAGCTGGTTTTGGGCGCTGGTCTACTATATTAATTTTCTTGAGGTGTTTGTCCGTGTGTGTGTCTGAAGCCGAATTCAATTCGAAGGGATTTATTTTTTTCAATCAATTTTTTCAAGTCTCAAATTTTCTTTTTTTCTTTTTCGATTTTTTTTCAATTTTCAAAATTTCAAACTTTTCAAATCAATATTTTCAAAAATTCAATCTAAAAGAAAAGGCATTTATTAATTATTTTAAGTACTCCCTAGAAACTGAAGCATCATGCATTACAAGTAGTTTAGTTAGCGCCGAGTCAAGCAAGTATCTCGGCGCTCAGAAAGCCACATTGGTTCCCATTCCGGAAACTATGTTTTTGTGATTCTCGTTGGTTAGAGGCACCCGTCACCACTATCCAAATATTCAAAAATCGCAGCTATAACAGCGCCGCACGCCACAAAAAAAATGCACAAAAAAGGCGGCGCCGGCGAAAATTTTATATCGACAGTTGACGTAATAATGAAAAACAGCGCCGCAGGCAAAAAAATTTGGAAAAATAGGCTTCATATAAGTAAAAACCGTCTTAAAAACAGTAATGAACGGCGCCGCAGGCAGAAAAATTTTTATTGAAAAAATCATAAGGGCCTTTTTCGGTCTTCGGCCGATTTTGGGGGTGGGGGGGGGTGGCCCCCCCGCCCACCTCGTACGCCCCTGCAAGGGTGCATGGGAAATTCCCCTATTATTCATCTGATGTGCTCTACTGCCACAGTAGCTAAGTTCGAAGAAGGGGTGTGCTTTTGCTCGCAAATCTTTTAAGCTTTTCCGAGCTACCTACCCAGAATCGCCGGTCATTTTTGCGCACTAATTTCCGGGGAGATCCATTACCCACGTCCTAAGCTGACTGCATGTCATATTTTAGAAAACAGCTTGGACACCCGGCAGGCAAAAAGTTCTTGTTTTGATAGCCTTTTTGCATTTTTGACAGGTTCTTCAAAATCGCGAAAAATTGAATCCTGTGTGATATGGTTAATTTATTCATCCCATCCACCTTGCCTCTCGGGCAGGGCCGTAACAAACCCAGATTTCGGGGGGGCGACCCCAAAAATTTTTCACTAATATGACTAAAACTACAGCGCCGCAGGCAAAATTTTTGAAAACATAGGGTTTATAACACTAAAACTAGTGTTAAAAATAGACAAAAACAGCGCCGCAGGCAAAAAATTTTTGGAAAAATTAAATCATAAGGGTCCCCCCTTATGTACTTTTCGGCCTTCGGCCGATTTCGGGGGGGCGGCTCGCCCCCCTCGCCCCCCCCTCTTACGGGCCTGCTCTCGGGTCCGTGCCAAAATTGGTTGGTTGTGCAAACAGAGAATTCAGCATAAATTTATCGTTTTTGCTAGAAACTTTTCTGGAATTGTTGACCCCCGCTGCGCGGCATAATTCGTGGGCTGGATACTGTAGTGGAGGATTGGGGAGAACGCTAAAATGTGACATTTAGAATTTGCAGGACTACTGCTATGCGACAAATTCGAAAATCTCTGGCGCTCATGTTTCCGTAAATTATCGAAACACTTTTAAAAGTAATGCGTTTTTGAGCTGTGATTTTTCACAGTGGAAGTTATGATCTTCGAAATAACGACTGTTCGAAGCAATATTTTTCTCTCCTGTTTCCGAAGTGATGAGTTTGAATTCATGGCCTATGAAGCAGTGATATTTTTCGAAAGACCTTCTGAATTGTGTCTCTCAAAATTACGACTTTGCTAAATAACGATTTTTCGAAGTACGAACTTCGCAATTACGACTTTAACAGGTATGGATTTGAGGTAGATGTCGCGCAGTAATGACTTTTCGAGGGCTTCAATAGTCGAGCAATCGAGGACGTCCATGTCACGCTTCCGCTTTCGGTATTCTATCCTCAAGACAAACCTGCATCACCAGAATTCCGGTGAACAACTGCTTGGCCTTGATCATCACCGATCTCGAAGCGACAATCACTGTCAGGCAATTCCCGATTGAATGGAAAAAGTTGAAGTACGCGAAGAGACCGACAACTATAAGAATATGGTAATTTATTTTTAAGTGAATAATACTAACTTGCATCACTACTGTCGGCATCATTACGAAAATGCCATTCATGGTCAGCTAAAAGGCAAAATTAGCGAGGATCTAAAATTTCAAAGACGTTTAACTTTGAATAAATAGCGAAACAAGCTCTAATCATTTAATAGCTAAACATTAATTATGTTAATTAAGTTAATTAGGAAGCGTAAACACAACATTTTATTTTTCTTTTCTTAATGAATCGTTCAAATCGAAATTGAAAATTTGAAAAGTTAAGTTAACTTTGCGGTTTTTTTCAAAAACAGCAACTTACCTGTGCAAAGAAAATGGCTGCGAAGCGCTTCATCATATCCCTAGCCTTAGCAGACATCGCCGGATTCGGCCGAATAAAACTGTCCCAAAAGACATCTTTTATCGCGTAGAGAAAAAGCAAACAGAGCAAGAACTCGGTGACGGTCGAAATGGTCGTCACCGTGTTTGTGTTGCCAGTGTTGATGAACATTGTCGCGCGGGAGTCGTTGCAGAATTGGGGGTTACGGCGGCAAAGCTAGAAAATAACTTGAATAGAACTTTTTCGTTTTTTAGCTTATAAAGGGGGGTTTTTGGTCCAGAAATCAATTTTTTTTGTAATTTTGGTTCTTGCACATTATCGGGGGGGGCGGAACTTTTTTGTGTTTTAATTGTGTTATCAGTAATCTATAACTATATTCCAATTCAAAACTATCTAAAAATTTTTAAAAACGTTGTAAAAATCGAAATTTTGGTCAAAAACCGGCCTTTTTTGGTCGAAAAATCTATATTTTTGATATTTTTAATAAAACCTGGAAAGGTTTCCCGTTTAAAAAAGTAGAAGGCCATTGAGAAACACATCCACAATTTATATATTAAAGATTAGAGCCTAAGAAGAAAAACTTGGTGTCCTAGGTTGTCTAGCCTTTACGCAATAGAGTCGTTTCTAAATTTCTGAATTTACCTCCGGATTCTTGAACACATTCCCAACGCGGTACCAGTCGTAGGCAATGAACGATAGTGTAAAAACAGATAAAAACATTTGCCCAATAATGTAAATCCGAGCGAATAGATAAAAATTGCTCGATTCCTTCATATCCAACGCTTTTCGCTTGGAGAGGCCGGTGAAGGCGAAGGAGAGGGCGATATATTGAACTAGCACCAGGTAGAAGACCTAAAACAGATACGTAGGCCCTTTACAAAATGAAAACGGCTGAAAATGAAACTTTTGGAAAAAAAATGAAATTTTTTTAGTTATTTTGTGGTGCTGGTTCGTTAGCGGGGGTGACTATTTTTCAAATGAATATTTGGTTCTCAGACAGTTTTCTTCCACCTACAAACAGCACTAGTTCCTCCACGAGCGTCGTCTGAATTGCCGTAATTTTCCATACATAGGCGGGGACGACGAGAATCGGTTTTGCTATCAACACCCACGTGTCCGCCACTTCACCAACGATCTGGAAAGATTTCCTGGATCTTTATTACTGTACGACAGGTTTGAGGCATCATCTTAGCTTTAAGAATGCTTTTTCGAACACTATTATTAAACTTACCAATAAGTTCAACTGCAACAATTTGAAGAGTTTTGTAGCCTTGAAATGGTAGTTGATAATGTAGAGGGTGAATAAAAATAGTAGAGTGGAGAAGACCCATAAAACATTGCAAATCACGGAGACTTTTGCAATATCGGCTTCACTGGGGTTAAACATTAGAGGTATAAGCCGAAAGGAGTAGGGTTTCAAACCCAAAACCATCTGAGGGCCCAATTCCAAAATCACCTGCTCTTTTGAGGGGAGTGATAAAAAAAGAAGAGCTGTCGGCCTGTTATTAAAGGTACGCTAAAGTCTCGTTGCTTTGGTTACCGGCAGGTAACCGTCCGCGAAATAGCAAACAGGGTTACGGTAGGCATTCGCCGCGGAGCAAAACCGAAGCCGGGCCCTTCGCCTGGGGCAAGCGCCATAGACCAATAGGCCGAGGGAGAGACGGGACATGGGAAGGGGAGAGCGGATATGAAGGGTCAGGGCGAGAGGCGGCCGAGAACCCGAATTCCTGACCCCTGCGAAAATTTTTGAACGAGATTTTAGCGTACCTTTAATGTAGGTGGTATCACATTAACTGAGATTCGGAAGCCAGTTTTCGACAATTTCGCCATTTTATATTAATTTTTGTGAATGTCATTCGATAGGAAATCCGTAAATCTATCGATCTTAAAATTGGGCACTGGAAACGGAAAGCTAGATTTCAAAATTTAGGTATTTTTTAAAAATTGTTTTTGCGTCAAAAACATACGGAGTTCAAATTTCAGCATAAAATAATTGCGTATTCATCGCCAGTTCAAGTTCCAGTTAAGGGCATATCTGAAAAGAGCCTAAAACGCCTAAAAAATGTCATTTTTTCAGCGTTCTCCCCAATCCTCCACAGCAGTATCCAGTCCGCGAATTATGCCGCGCAGCGGGGGCCGACAATTCCAGAAGTTTCTAGCAAAAACGATAAATTTATGCTGAATTCTCTGTTTGCACAGCCAACCAATTTTGGCACGGACCCGAGAGGCAAGACGGGGGATGAATAAATTAACCATATCACACAGGATAGAATAGAAATTTTTGAGAATTTTTAGAACCACAGGAGACGAACAAAACACAAGTAAATCAAGCAAAACAAGCCAAAAACATGATACGGGATTCAAAAAAAATACAAGATTCAGTATTTTCGGACAATTTTGTCGAGCAGACTCGACTCGGCGGTCAACTGCGCGGCTCCGGAGACGACCGACGAGAGCATCTCGGTCGCGGTGCGGGCTTGGGTCGGTGCTGGGGGCTCCTCGATGCCGAGGTGAGCGCGGAACGCGGTGACGATTGGGGTCTGGTCGGAGCGGCGTACGCCCTTCATTTCGAGTACCTAAAAATTAAGGAATTATGACCTGAAGGATATTCATCCTGTCGAAAACTAAAATATCGACATTATTTTCTTTAACATTCATTTTAATGAAATTTTACGTGCAAAAAATTCGGCATTCGAGTTTTCCACAAAATGAAGTCACGAAACGCTCAAAATTTCGACAAAATTAAATCTCGAAAAAATCAGAATTCCATAGAATTCTCGAAAGTTAAATTTCGAAAACGTGTAATCGTAAAAAAGTCAATTTCGACAAAACTGAATTTCGTTTTCGAAATCCCGAAAATCTAAACTAAGTACAAAGGCTGGCCTTTTGCAACTCGTTGACGTCACTCTGCGGCAACAGGCTGCAGTAGGTGAGCACGAACTGCTCGGTGGCCGACGTGTCGTGCATTACAATCTGAAGAAAACAGATTTTTTTATATATAGTAGGATATAAACAAAAAAAAAATTTTCGGAAGTCTGGAAAAATGGTCACAAAAAATTACCTTGAGCACCATCTCGGCCTTCGTAAACGCTGTGTTGACGGCATTCGTGTAGGCACCGGGGGGTTTCGTTTGAACCTGAAAACGACAATTTTCAGCTAATCATCAAAAAAAAAATAGCTGCCCTGCCAGAATTTTCAAAAAAAAAATAATTTCTAAGCTCACCTGGCTCTCCACCGAGGGTAGCGTCAGGAGGAACGTCTTCAGGGCGTGCGTGTCGAGAAGGAGCTGCTCGGCACCTATCATATGAAATTAATATGCGCTAAATTGTAAAAAAATTGTTTTCTCTCTTCTTCTTTCTTTATTTTCGTTCTGAAATTAAATTCATTATAAAAGTTCCCACCATGAACGGACAGCGGTTTGCATCGGAAAATCGAGGCGACAAACTTTTGCGACAACTGCGTGGCGAGCTTCAGGCAGAAGTGAGCAAAGTATTTGCGCCTGGAAAAATTATAGAAAAAAATATGGACCCCTGCTATTTATTTTTTGGCCTCTGAAGAGCAAAAAGTTTTTTCTCCAACGAAAATCAGAAAAGGAACATGTATTCCTCAAAAAATCTAAAAAAAATACGAAACACACCTATCGCTCAGCAAATCTCGAATGTTGGGCACGGTTTGGCGCAGATGATTCCGGATGGATCCAACGAACGGCGACTCATCGCCGACATTATCGATTCCAAGCCAACTAAACAAAGGAGAATACGCCGAAAATAACGATACTCACTTGGTCTTGATCATCGCCTGAATGGCGGCATCGCAGGCGCTCTCCGAGTCGCCGACCAAGGCGGCGATGGCCGAGTTGGCGATGCAGTAGAACGTCTCTGTCTCTTGCGACAGGTCACATGTCTGAAAAAATGTTCGTTGAAATTTTTTTAAAAATGCATAATGTATAAACTTTTTTGATATAAGCTTGTAAATAATAAACACCTCTATTTTTATCCAATTACCAACGCGAAAAATTACCGGAAGTCTCTGGACGAGCTTCTCCTGGAGCTGGATCGTCGTCTCGGCGCACCAGTCGGCCGTCGCTAAGATGCAGCAGGTCATGAAGAGTTGATCGGGGGTTAGCCTAAAACTAGGGTATAAAATCGTAACGATAGAGAGAGAGAGAGAGAGAGAGACGGAGAGTGAGAGAGAGAGAGAGAGAGAGAGAGAGAGAGAGTAGAGATCCAAGTAAATTCCTCACCTAACCGGCGCCGCCTCCTCCCGGATCAAGTTGAACAAGTTCGCCGCCGTGGCGATCGTGGACTGGCTGACGGGCTGCTGGGGCAAGAAAGCGGTCAAGCAGTTGTGGGCAAAATTGCGCAGGCAGCCCCGGATGACGCCGACAATGTCTCTAAACAAAAATAAACCATTTTCGGATGTGCTTACTTCAATAACGCATCCTGTTGGCTGCTCAACTTGCTGCTCTCGGTGATCACTTTCTTCAGCAGCAGGAACAGGTCGGCCGAGGAGGGCAGGGGGACGGCGTGGACGCAAGTTTCGCGGGTGGGGCCTTCGGTTCCGCTCCTAAAATTCGATTAAAACCGGAAAAAATCAGACTAATTACGCTACGTTTGAAAAACCTTATCTAAAAATTAAACAATTGATTTAAATTTAAAACATTTAAACAAAATAATAAAATAGAAAATAGAAAAGAAATAAAAGACTCGTTCATGGACCCAAAATGATCAAAAATTCCCACCGAATTTTTCCAGCGCATCCGTGCACGAACTCCTTCAGCGTCTTTTCTTGCGCGGCGACGAACACGTCGAGGAACGGGTCGAACACTTGCCAGATGGCCTCAAATTATAACAATTTAAAAAACAAAAGTTATTAAAACACCTTTTAAAATATTGAAAACACCGTTTCAAAAGTAATTTCAAGCTTTCAAAGGCAAAAAAAATTAAAATACGTTTTAATAATATTCAAAAAGTTTTAAAAAGTTCGACCAGATCTTAACCTTGTCAAAATTGTGGTCGCCCTTGGACGGGAAGCGCTTCACCAGCAATGACTCGAACATCTTGGTGTGCTGGATGGCGTTGCCTGAAAATCAATAAAAACGTTTTTGATTCAATTAAAAATTTAATGACATAATATTTCTATTAAATTAGATGTATACATTCTGAAAACTCAATGAACTACACTAAAAACGAACCAAGCAATTTCCAGTCCAAATCACGTCGTCGGCGCGTCAGCATCTTCCCGAAAATTTCTCTAAAAAAGGTTGTAAAAATGTAATAAAAAAAACGCAAAATTCATACGAATTATCTAGGTGAATTTAGCCGAAAAATTACCTAGTCATCGCACAAAATTGCTGCGTCATCAGCCTGCCCATCTCCCAGTCGGCGGGGAAGATGGCGGCGAGACCGGTGCGTTCAAAGTCCAGTAGTTTGTGCACGTACCATTTGTATCTAAAAAAGGTAGGTATAGATAATAATACAACACAAACTACAAAATTAAAAAAACCACCTGTCCTCAATCTTGTCCAACCAGGCGGCTTCCTCATTTTCGGCGTAGAGTACCCCGTATTCGCTGAGCTAAAAAAAAAAGATAGCATAAGTTTTAATCGATAAAAATATAAATTTTTCCTCATTTTAACAATTAAAAGAACCGAACTGAACTCGAGAAAATTCTCCCTTTAAAAGGTGTTTTAAAGCACCTGTCGATCAATAAACCATCGGCAAAAATTCTCCTTCACATTTCCCTCGAGCGCGGCGGCCACTCGGCACATGTTCGTCACTTCCTCGTTCAAAATTCCGGCCTGAAAAACACTTTTTATTTTTTATACTGGAGATATAAGATAAAATTAGAATTTTACATTTAATAAAGTATACCTGGAAAGCCGCCTTCATATCGCCGGCCAGCTGCAGCGTGAGGGTGTGCTTCAGCTTGTCCAACTGCTCCGAGATGCTGCGGATTTGCTCGTTGTCTCTGAAAAAAAAAGTGTTAAATTGACTCCAAAAATAGCCTTAAAATAGTACTATAAAATACAGCTAACATTCTGTATATTTATAACCATTAAATCCCGTTTAACCGTTTACTTAGCTTACTTATAATTATCGAACAACTGCAGCACGTTCAGCACAGCTGGAAGGTCCCGTGCGATCGACGCGTAGTCTTTCTTCGCGATCCAATTGCCTACAAAATTATAATTAACGCAAAAAAATAGATAATTACTAAGCGAATCCACGCCGTTTAGCAGAATGTGCAAATGGTGGAGCGTGGTGATGGAGGACGTCAAATTGCGCTTGACGACGTCGAGTTGGTGGATGTCGCGCGTCATTTCGCGGACAACCTGCAATTTAATGTATTTTTTTTTATAAAATATACATAAAATATATTTTAACTGAAATGTCAAATCTCCAGGAAAAGCTACCTGATCGGAAGAACGGCTCTTTTCACGTATCAGCTCGATTTTGGTCTGTAGGCGCCCCATAGCGGCAACGACCTGAAAACTGGGTTTTAGAGAGCTAGAAAAAAAAACAAAAAAAAGCAAAAATCGCGTTGTTTTGGAAATAAAGAAACGTTAATTTATATTTAACAACAAAAACTACGTTTAAACAACAAAATTACCTGTTGCAACGCTTGCTGGGACTCTTGCTCAACCTCGGCTTGTTTTTCGACCATATCGGCGAGCTCGTTCTCAATATCGACAATCTGGCGGTCAACGGCGGAAATGACGGTGTCGAGCTAAAAAAAACGTAAAACTTAAACTTCAATTTCACCTGATTCAACGACTGTTCCGTCGGAAAAAGCTCGTTCATCTGGGCGACAAGTTGGGGCGTCATTCGGCCGCTGCTCGGGCGAATACACTCTACAAAAGCGCAAAAATCGTCGTAAAACCACTTGAAAAACTCACGAGCTAACCGCGCCTTCGCATCCTCGCGCAACAAGATGTGTCGAGGCACGTGCGGCGGCTTGAAGTCGTCAATTGTTGGCATTTTCTTCTTTGGCTCCTCTTCTTCCTTTACTTCCGGCTCAGAAGCCTCTGAAGTCGAAGCGGCTGGCTCGGACATGCCTGAACAAAGCTGTTTTATAAGTATAATTAACCATATTTAAGAAAATAAGAATTTTAAAGCATGTTTATTTCATTAGAAGACGTCGCGAATTCCAGCTCAACTCGGCTCCGATAGGCTACACAGCGCGCCTATGTCCGCTTACGCCATCATATCCTTCCAGCTGTTTTTCTGCGCCGATGCAGCTGCATCTTTTCGTTTTAAAAATTATATAAACGAAAACCCTACTTTTATAAACTAAAAAGGAAAGATAATAACGATGAATTAAACTTATACTTTCCTAGAACGACCGGTGCTTAGGTTTGGACCTTTTTTCTTTAGAAAGATACAAACCTACCCTTTTTTGTTCAGAAAGGTAGTTGAATTATACAACATTTAGCTTCTAAGCTAGTTTTTGTAAACCAAAGTTAATAAAACTTCAGCTGCGGCTGCAAAGGTACAAAAGGAATCCAAAAAATGGAATGTTGGCCAGCAGAGATTCATTTTTATGTTGTAAGAATGACACTTTATGTGCAGGAAGTTAGAAAAACGGTATGTGGCACAAAATATCTTTATTATTCTTTATTCCCGTACATTGACCGGCTATTGGGTTGTATCCGGCGTTGACTGCCCCAGTTTTGCTTCCCGGAATCGACGACCGAGACCCCGGCCGTCATAGTGGTGTTCATATCCGCTTTGGTCAGCTTTCCAGTGACCATTTTTCGTGTCTCCTCGGAGATGAGTAGTAAGAACCTTAATAATTAAATAGATTAAGACATTTGCAAGAGTTTTTGGAGGCTTTTTTTTGGTCTTAATTGTTGCTAAGCAGAAAGAAAAGCATGTATATAGGAGCTTTTCAATAGAGCATGTATATAGGAGCCTATTTTCCAGGATTTTGCACTTCAAAACCCCCTTTTCCATAAAATTTCTAATGATGAGCAATTTTGCGGTGTCGCTGATCTTCTTAAATCCAACCTTTTTGCACCCTTAATTACGGTCGGCTCTACACCGAACGTCCCTGGGGATCGAGTCAGGCCACAAATCCGGTACAAGAAGCACAAAATAAAAATAGTTTTTGGAGGGCAGGAGTGTTTTGATTTTTATGAGGAAGTGATGCAAAAGCCAGAATTTTTTTCTTTTAAAAAGTTACGTCAGTGTCCGGAAGTAGAAATTGTTTAGCAGGTTTTCGCGATTTTTAAGGTTACTTACCACAATGGCATAAAATTTGCGATATCAGCGCATACTGGCTGAAATTGGAAGACCATATAATATTCATTAATGTTCAAAGTGTTGACAAGAATCTAAAAATCAATCAATACATATTTATTTTGGTTAAATTTAACATGAAGAATGTATAGATAAAGCGATTCCTTACCAGCTCTGCCGTGTTGATCAACTGCGCGATAAATTGGCCCAGCGTAGCAATATGGAAAGTTAATTCCCGTTTTTTCAACTTTTTCGTGTAGGCGAACAGCTTGATGCCGGTGTAGGCGTTGACAAGTAGCGTTAAAGCTACAATAGCAACGCAGATTGGGAAGTAGACATCGTCGAAAAATTGCTAAAAATTCACTAGATC
Organism: Mesorhabditis spiculigera; assembly: GCA_958295435.1. Lineage (NCBI taxonomy): Eukaryota > Metazoa > Nematoda > Chromadorea > Rhabditida > Rhabditidae > Mesorhabditis > Mesorhabditis spiculigera. The sequence goes on along the minus strand of CATQJA010002702.1, from coordinate 1,249,087 downwards.
AATTAAATATCAAATAAATTAAATCAATAGATTGGTCTGGGTAATCCAGACTTCCAGAATTTTTAATTCAGACTCAAGGTATCGAAAGGAAGTGAAAAATCGAGCAAACTCACTCCGATAGAATTATTCTGCAAGGTATAAGGTATGTAATAGCCCCAGCCAAATCTCGCAAAGAAGCTTGAAGCCGTGAAGCTGGGTATACAGTAGAGTAGTGGTATTACAGCCGTGCCACCAATAAAATGCCACGTGTAGAAGCCCCAGATCTGAAAATTCGAATCGTTTTGACGAGTTCCGGAATTTCGCTGACCGTATACCGACTCGTGATTGATTTTTCACCCTCATTACTTTTAATACTATGTACGTTACTTTTTCATATTTATGGGGCATTGCCATGGACGTTGCTCGATTTACAGCGATCAGCAGCGTGCCAAGGACTTGGAATAAAATGGAATACTCGACGAATAAACCGATTATCAGTGGGATTGGGCCATCCTAAAAATATCCTTCTGACGACGATCAGGATACCGTACCCGAATATACCAGTACCACTCAAAAACACCCCACGTCGAGGTGCGTACCCGTAGTAAGGAACCGTAGTGAACGACTAGATCCTAAAAAGGTTTGCTAATTCTTAGAAAAGTAGCGGTTCTATACCTTTGCAAGCGATACCTAGTGCAAGAAAGGACGAGAGAGAGAGAGAGAGAGAGAGAGAGAGAGAGAGAAGAGAGAGAGGGAGAGAGCGAGAGAGCGACAGAGAGCGCGAAAGAGAGAGAAAGAAAGAGGGTGCGAGAGATACACATAGAGAGTGAGAAAAATAACGAGAGATGCGATAACGGTATCTTACAAGGTTTCAAACTCCCTGAAAAGCATGCGATTAGTTTTCTAAACCCAGGAGAGAGACAGAGAGCGAGAGAGAGAGAGAGGGAAAGAGAGAGCGAGAGAGAGGGAGAGAGAGAACGAGTAAGCGTAGTTTTACTGTCTTGCTTACGTTGGCAGTACAAACAAAAAATATCTTCTGGTAGTGCGTCTTGAACCCGTAGCGATAGAAATGTCGTGCCATGCGCAAAAATACGTAAAACGACATCAGCCCGATAATGATAAAAATGCTGCTCGACGTTATCTCAAAAGGATCAACAAAATGACCATCGTAATCATCCGGAGGAGTACTGTCATCTGGAGCTGGTTCAGACATTCTAAAATTTTTAATGATGTCCAGACAGAAAGCAACAAAAGCAACGTAAAGAAAAATTGATGAAGCGGTCATTCGGTGACTTGAAGCAACGAAAAACTGGAAAATAGCAGGGTATTGGAAGGGCGCAAAAAGGGGTTTGTTAGCGGATCAAGACACGGACGGCAATTAGCCCACCTGGACTGTAATGCCTCTAGCAGTTGCGGGTACCAATTTTCCCGTAAATTCGGGAAAATTGGCATTGGCCTGGTGCTCTGAAGCAAGTACATCGTATTAAAACCATATAGTTAATTTCTGCTTTACAGACTCGAGAATGTGCTGGAGAATATTTTACGAATTTTTGCGCTGTACGTTCGCGTACGCTTCTAGATTATGCGCTAGTTTTCACGGGTCATAGGAGTTTTACGCACTGCCCAAGTACTTTGTAATGAGTACCGTAGGCCCAGGTTTGCAATCAACCCAAATGGCTTTGAGGAAGCTCCCCAGAACCTTCCACTCGAAGAGCCAAGTAAAGAGGCACTTGAACAAATCAATTTTTTTCAAAATTTATTAGAGCAAGTTTTTTAGAAATTTATCAAACCATTTTTATAAAATCCACTTTCAGAGCCGACTCGAATGTCCCTTTAAGTGCGTCTTTTTACCCGAATTTCACGGTTTCAAAGCGCATTTTACAGAGCTTCAGTTTCCAAGCAGAATTTTTTGCATGGTACTCACTTTACCAAAGGTATCGACGAGATTTTACACGTAAAATCTTGTGAGGAAGATAACTCCCTGTCAAATTACTTTAGAAATTCCAATGAAAAGGAGCAATTGAAGAGATAGTCGCGAAGTAATGAGTCAAAATTTCGAAAAAATGTAATACTGACATCGATTTCCCCCTATGAAATCAAAGCCTGAGTCGTTGAGGTACCAAGATTCAAGTTCGATTTTTATCGTCATAATAGCCAAAATGGACGCCGATTGTTCAAAAAATTCCAAAGGGAGTGCTAGCAGAGAGCATTGGGGAACACAATCAAACCCCGATAGGAGATTTAGCTTCCACAGTTTGATCTGAAAACAAGACTCCAGCCACCATAAATCCCAAAAAATTAGCCGCCTCAATGGAGCACTGACGCCGTTCGGCCAGAAAAAGCCTCAAAATTTCATGATCCATGAGGGCACGACGCAAGAATGGCTTCCGCATTCTGAGAGGCCGAAGAAATTAGCGATTCCCCCCGGGGCGTGGGCGCCTTAATTCGGCCAAATTCTAGGGTTCATGCCCCCATGAGGCGATCGCGCATAACAAGCCTGTTTTCTTTCACGCTCGAGTAATTTTTGCTTTCGCAATTTAGAGGATTTGCAAAAAAAATGATGCAGAGCATTACATTGACAAAAATTAAGTTCAATTCTAGGAGTATGATTCAGGGAGTTAACTTATACCTCGATCGGTGAGGTTGGGAATCGCCCTGGAGACCTCAGAACACAAGGTAGGCCTAAACTAAGCATAAGCCAAGCCTAAGCCAAGCCTAAGCAAAGCCTAAGCCAAGCCTAAGCCAAGCCTAAGCCAAGCCTAAGCCAAGCCTAAGCCAAGCCTAAGCCAAGCGTAAGCAACGCCTAAAAATTTTTAATGCTTCATGCAATGCGTTCGTTGTTCACTTTCTTCCCTAGCTTCTTCTTTTTCAGCTTTTTGGAGTTTCGGGGGAGGGGTATATTAGAGGGGTAGATATTTAGCGTGCTCTGGTTCCCATTCTCCTCGAGAATTCCATTTTATTGGGCACGGTATGAGCGCAAAACAATTGGGGTCGGGTTCGGTCTTCTCTCCCCTGTCGATGGCGGGGGACGTGGCCTCATATGCGAGATGGGAACGGGTCGTCGGTGATGAATCTAAATATCGAGGATATATTCGAACGATATAGGGAAAATCGTGGAAAAAATCGTTTGCATAACGATTTTCTTAGCTGCTGATCGAGATTTGACCTGATCGGTGAAAAGGAGTTTGATCGCTAACTTTTACAGATTGCTGCTAGTTTACAGATAATTTACAGAGGAGATACGGTAATAAAAATGGTAATTCTGCAAGAAATACCAAACCCGGACAAATATTTCCGAGGCATACCTGGCCCTTTGCAAAGGTGACGGGACATTTCCAGTGCTTCCGCGCACGTTAGCGATATAGTCCATGATGTAAAGCAAGGAATACTTTGATTTTCTTCACTGGCACCAAAACCAAGTGGAGTTGGAGGTCGGATGTTTTAGCAACCGATAGCAGTGGTAGAATCACTCAAGTCGAGGTGGAGTACCTAAAATTATGATTTAATGGGGCTTAGATATTAAATTAAAAGTTGAAAACGTGAAGGTACAGTCCGCTCTCGTTTAAATGATCTATCATCTTAGACAAATTGTGTTTTAGAATGCCGGGTTACGGTGGGTGCGAAAAGTCGGCAAAACCGAACCCAGGACGCTCGTCTGGGGCAAGCGCTTTAGACCACTCGGCCATGGGAGAGACGGGAGAGGGGAGGGGGCGAAGGGATATGAAGTCTCGGAGGCGGCCGCCGCCGGACAGCCTAATTGTTGCCGCCGACCTGTGGTTTTTTTAAAGAGCACGGATTGTATCTTTAAGGTGAGCTTGCAGTTTACCCCCCGCCCCCCCAACTCTTGTATCTCGGCCGTCTGTTAATCTACAGGTGTGCAAATTATACCAAAATTTTCGTCTTGCTCTGGCGAGTATTTTGGTATACTTTACACACCTGTAGATAACAAGGAGCCGAGATACGGTAGGCGGGGGGTTGGCTGCAGGGGGGGGGGGGCGGTGGGCAAATTGCACTTAAGCCGTTCTTTAAATTTCATAGCCTAAAATGCTCAAAATTAGCAAAGCATAAAAAAATTCGTATGAATACGTTTTTGATCTGTTGAGGAAAAAGTCGAGCGATGGCATTTTCTGCGAGGGCCTGGCTGGCAGGGCTAAAGTGCAATGACTCAACACACCCACCCTGCCTGCGAATGTTCCAGAAAATCTTTCACGTTATACCTTTCACAACCGGCGATTTCTTTCAACGCTTTTGAAAGCTATTCATTTTTAATTTGCAATTTTAATTCTAATTATTTAATTACAACGTTTTTAATTTGTGCACTATTTCACATATTTAGATCAACTTCCGATTTCAACTTGAGCGATTCTGCCAAATGCCATCGGTTTCAAAAGACCGATTAACGTTTCAGCTGCAAATTAAAATTACGAAATAGGTGAGTGGTGAGAGTACTAATTTTAAACTTTTAATTCATACTTTGTAAATACGCTTTGAAATTATGAGAAATGTGAGGTGATTCAAAATTCGTGATTATGATGGTTGCAAAATTCAAAATTATGAGGATCATGATTTCGAGGGGAACTTCGAGAATCCGCTGATTCAAGATTCGGAAGATTCTAGATTTCGATAGCCAGTTTCATTAAAGATTGATGTTATTTTTAGATACCTTGACGATCGCAATTTATTTAGATATCGGTAACGCATGCCTGCTATACATCACTACCGATGCTATACAAGCCCTCATAAAAAAAATCAAAAAACCACGGCCGGAATCGTTTGATATAAAGGTTAGTATTTTCGGCTATGGTTCTGGTTCGTTAGCGGGGCGGGGCGGGAAGTAAAGTATTGGAAAGCTTACTTTTTTTAGACGACCTAACTTTTGTTTGTAGTAAAAAATAGAAAATTTAAAATAGTAAAAAATTTATTCTGATTTTAGCGGCTTCCGATCACCATCTGGTCATTAAAATTTGACTCATTTTAAGCTATATTTTTTACATTTTACTTTGAAAAAATCCCGTTGGAGCAAGAAAGTGAATTCAATGATTTTTAATTTTTAGCTTTCTTTTTGTAAATTTAATGAACTTATCAAGGATTTCTACATTTTCAAAAAACGTTTGATACCAGCAACGACCAGTAAGCTAAAAAAAAGAAACTAATTAACCTATTCCTGCCAAAAAAATGAGTCCAATTTAGGGACGAGCAAAAGCCCCGGATGATCACCCGCACCGGTCGCGGTCCGGCAACGAAGCCGAGGACCTGGGAGTTCAACTACATTCCAAATCAGCCGTTCTCGCCGAATGGCACATGAAAGTGCACGAAAATGCCCTCGCAGCCTGCCACGAAGTTTACAAACCTGAACGCGCGCAAGAAGGTGACTGGCTCACTGACAGACGGCGAACTTGCGTGGCGCTTCCCCGCGCCATGGACGGCGTTGCGGCGTCATGGCGACACCACTTTCGGTCGTAGTTTGAGGTTCCCTTTCGGGCCTTCAGTAGCTTATCCTTTCATCTATGGCTCCGCCCCTTTCGGCCGCCCTCCGACAGGGAGGCCTGGGCAGAGTGACAGATGTCCTCTGATGATCTCCTCTAGACCATCTAGTAGGCATTCTACAGTAAGACAATCGTAGCTTATATATTAGGGGGAAACCTGGTTAGACTAAATTATGTGGGGACTAATAATATTGGGAAGCCGCCTCTATTAATGGTGCCTAATAAATGAGTAGTTCATTAATCTATCTAGAGCGTTTATTAGATTAATACATATTATTCAGCTACACGAAAAGTTGGGTACAATCTTCTTGAATACAGAGGAGATTGAGTTCTGCTCTCCCCCCACGGGGCGACAGGCGTTATCATTTTGGGCACTAGAGCAGCGTGTCCATCCGCCTGGTGGATCCAGTTGTTTCAGTCAGCTGAAGGAGCAGGCATGGTGACATCTATCGGTGCCCTTCTGGCTTCCCCACAACATCTATCAGGTCCGTTGCCTCTTTTTCAAAATCGCGTCCCCATTAAAATTTTGCCTTGGTTAAATTTCGCCGCTTTTCCAGACCTTCGCTCTTCGCCTTCGCCGCCGATCACAAAAGGAACCCCGACCGGAAATACAGGAGAGAGAAGAGGGTGATCCCCGACGTTTTTGACTTTATGATTTGATTCTTTGTATGAAATTCGTGTAGATAAAACGTGAAGTGTTACCGGGGAAACTTTGAAACCCCATGAAATCGCATATAGAAAAGATAAACTCTCTCTCTCTCTCTCTCTCTCTCTCTCTCTCTCTTTCTCTCTCTCTCTCTCTCTCTCTCTCTCTCTCTCTCTCTTTCTTTCTCTCTCTCTCTCTCTCTCTCTCTCTCTCACGAAATGAAGGCCACACGGAATATTTGGAGTAGAAAAGTTTTCAAAAATTCATTTGGAATTTAGGTAATTTCTTTAGGTATTTTAATACCTTTGTTCGCCCTAAAATGTAACCTTTTTTAAAGAAATTTTGTATAGTTACAAGATTCAAAGTTTATTGACAGTAGTGGTGCTAAACTGTGATCCTCGTCTTTTGTCGAGCTCGTGCTTCGTGCCAATCGAAGTCAAGAAAATCCCGGAGATCGGCTTGGCATCTCTGGCCAGCTTTCCGGATACCATTGCACGTGTCTCCTCGGAGATGAGGAGCAGGAACCTGTAAGATTTCTGCTTTCGACTTTTAAGCTTTCTATTTTTGTCATTGTGAAACTAAGACTTCGAAACTTTGCATTCTGTTTCTACTGCCAATTCGAGCGGAAAGCAACGGTATCGTTAGCGAGACTTTTTTTGCGCTATCGCGGTTCGCGTGCGCCCATAATTGGGGGAAATTTGAGAAGCGAAAGCCAGGACTACGGACCCAAATTAATTTTTAGTACCTTTTTTACCTTGATAATCTATACTTGAAATGAGTATTGATCGATCTAAATTTAGCTTTCAAAACTTGCAAAAACTGGTCGTCGTGGAAATTCTAGAGTCTGGCTATTTTGATGTTACCAAATCACGCAATACACGTAAAACTTTTACGGTAACAGACCTACTTACCATAATGGCAGAAAATTTGCGATATCAGCAAAGATGGGTTGTAAGAAGAAGATGACGTAGTTGTTGTCGAGGTCCATCGTGTTGACACAAATCTTAAGGCCGAAACTGTTGGTCTTTTATGAAAGCCCTAGCATCAAATATTTGTAATTTCAGGCGCGAGTCGGCCACCTCAAAAAGTCTTTTAAGGTGTTTCATTGAGTTTTCGTTATTAGATTGTTACCAGGGTTGAAAAGCCGCTTCGCGACTTTTCAACCCTGTCCCCGTCTGATCGAATGATATACTTCACTTTGCATAATTCTTGGATTTCCGATGACAGAAATGAAAACCGCGCTCGCTAGCCCATTATACAGGGTGTCCTAATAAAAAAGGTCACGCTGGCATTTTGCTATTTCAAATCCGATCGACTTGAAATTTTGCACAGAGGTGCGGAAGGGAATTCAAAATGTTCACAGACACTTTCAGCCCGATCGGTACAGTAGTTTTCTAGTTATAGCAAAAATAAACTTTATTTTACGTTTTTCACCTGAATTCCGCCGGAATTGAGCCCTGGGATGTATGGAGAAAATGAAGCGCCGACCCTTTTTTATCCTAAGAATTTTATATTTCGCCAAATTCGGCTTGGAAATAGGCTATTTAAGCATTTTTTAACAAGGGCTAACGACGGCGATGTTAAGAAGAATAAGGGATTTAGAGCCGGAAATTTATGTTAATTGATGCAAAGTCCAAAAAGATAGCCGAAAAAATGAAACTAAAGTGTGGGAAAAACAGTATTTTTACAATAACTCAAAAACTACTGTACCGATCGGGCTGAAAGTTTCTGTGAACATTTTAAAATCCCTTCCGCACCTCTGTGTAAAATTTGAAGTCGATCGGATTTGAAATAGCAAAATAGGATAAAGCAAAGGTTCAAAAAAAACAGGTCCTCACTTACCAATGCAATAGTGTTGACCAGCTGAACAACAAATTGTGCAAGTGTTGTAAAGTGGAAGCGGACCTCGCGTTGCTTCAGCTTTTTCGTGTATGAAAATAGTTTGACGGAGGTGTATGTGTTGACGAGGAGCGTCAGAAAAATTGTGATACCACAAGCGGGGTAGTAGGCTTCTTTGATAAGTACCTGAAACGACGGGAAATCCTCGTTAAAGCCGGTACTAACCGCAAATTCGCCATTTTCGATGGTATAAGGTATGTAATACCCCCAGCCGAGGCGCAAAAAATGGCTGGTGGCCGTGAAAGATGGTGCTCGATAAATAAATGGGATCAGGGCAGTGATACCGATGTAATGCCACGTATAAGGTCCCCAGATCTGAGATTGCAAGTTCTTCAAACCTGAAACAAAAAAGCAAAATTCGGGAGACTTACGTTCATATATTTTGTCGGAAAAGCGAGCGCTGTAGCCCGATTCAGGGCGGTTAATAAAGTGCCGAGCATTTGTAGCAATATAGAATACTCGCTCAACCAGCTGACGACACCGGGGAAAACGCCGGTCTGAAATATATGAAAGCTCTCTCTCTCTCTCACTCTCTCTGTCTCTCTCTATCTCTCTCCCTCGCTCTCTGTTTCTCTCAATTTCCCGCTTACGCTCTCTCTCTCTCTCTCTCTCTCTCTCTCTCTGTCTCTCTCTCCTTCTCTCTCTCTTTCACTTTACCTAGCTGTTTCGTTTAAGATTGACTTACCCTAACATACCAAAAACACTCGAAAAAGCCCCAAGTCGGGGTTCGTATCCGGAACAAAAATGAGTAATGAGCGATGAAATCCTAAAATCGGATCTCTAATTTTTTTTGTGACAAGCAGGTAGCAGTTCTAGACCTTTGAGCCTGAAAATATCACTTACATTAGCCGTAAATACCAGAAATATCTTCTGAAAATGCGACTCGAATCCATGGCGATAGTGGTATCGAGCTATTCTCAGAAACACGACTAGCGAAATGAGGCCGATGAGAACGAATACAGTGCTTGAGGTGGCTTCTCCAGGGTCGAAGTAATGCCCTTCATAGTCGTCCGGGCGGACGTCATCTGTCATGGCTAAAAACCGAACGAGAAGAAGCATAAATTGGCGTTAATTGGCATTAAAAAAAGCGCAAGGCATGGCTATGAATATTTTTCGTTATACGATACATAAGGATTTTACAGGGGGCCGCGAAACACGGCGCGGTATCATCCTTTCTGTTGCGTAGCGTATTAGCGTTGATTACGGTCTATTTTACAGGACTACTATATTATACCTTTTTATATTTTACTATATCTTCCTTTTTATTCACACGAAACCAATTCTTTTTTATTCACCCGATGTTCTTTCTATGGCCTATCGAAAACACTTTTATTCAAACCCAAAATAGTACAAGTTGTTTTTGAGATTTTTTTGCTCCTGTTTATTTTACACAAACAGCATATGTTTTATTTACCAACAACCTGTTTCTTCTGCACAAACCCGGAAAAGGTCCAAAATGAGGCAGAAGCCGGCAGGCTCCCCTTTTGGGCCGACTGGAGGGTAATGAATCAGGTCCCCGGGCCACCAACCAGGGCACCCCCAACAGGCCATCAATAAGACTCGTTAATCCTCGGAAGATTGACGGAGCGCCCGCCAGGGGCGAATAAAAGGGAACGTTCGAGGGGGAAAACTATTTCGCGCTACAACTATTCAGGATTTTTCAGCTATAATTTTTCGATTACTACTTTACCCCTGTTGCACGACTTCCCAACTATTCAGGATTTTTCAGCTATAATTTTTCGATTATTACCCGCTATTTTATTACATTTTCTTTGGGGAAAACTTTTTCTTTCTTATTCCTACCGTATTCCACTACCATGAAACGTTCGCACTCTGAGGGTTTGGTCACCATTCTCCCACCCCACAGGAAGACGATCGGCTAGTTGATTATAGCGTTTCTCGCCCTGAAGACGGGGACGGCGACGGTGGAATGCCTCCGGAAAACCAGGCTGGCTTTGGGGGGGTTGGACACCAAGGGAAAGGGATAAACTTTATACTTACGAAGAACTTCATTCTTTTGACAAATCCGCTCTCATAAAAAAGTTTTATAAGAATTTGAATGAGTACGTCTATGAAAAAGTAGGGTTAAGAAGGGTAGAAGGGTAGTAGAAGGGTAAAGAAGAAGGGTTAAGATGAATATTTCTGAAGGGGAACCCCCTGTATCCTGCTCCGTACTGCTCGCACAAGGTAGACCAACGTAAAATTCGGGACATTTGGACCCCGTTTGAGCTAGAACTGGCCCTCGTACACGTAAGGTTTTAGATGTTATCGAGGTCTGGCACTGGGCCAAATCCGGACTGGCAGGTATTTCCCGAAAATGGACTCTTTTCAGCCTATATGCGACCAAAGCTACAGCACGATTCTAGTGTCCATATCTATGTCAGACTCCAGAAGAACGGAGCATTTCCTAACCGATTTCAAGGCACGTCATGGTATAGATTTGGATCAAACTGTTCTTGATATGCCGAATAAGGGCAAGCGCTTCCTCGCAAAGGTCTGTCACGTCAATCTGGTAAGTTCCAAATTGCAATATTAACCTTCTTTTTTAGTGGGGTCGCTGAGGGCTGAAAGCCGACCGCTCCTCAGTGATCTTTGCGAACACACAGCAGGCAGTTGAAAAACTTTGGGATGATCCTACTCTCGACCTGCAACAAGATTTTCGAAGCATCAAGAGTCCCCAATTTGGTTTTTTAGCCATCGAAAGAAGCAGGATTGGATTCATTCTGCGCCTCTTGGTGAGCCATGCAAAAACACCCTAAAATAAAACTTTTTAGGTAGTTCCCATGCTTAACGACTCCATATGGTAGGGTACGCCTAACTAAATGGCTACTCGAGATTGGATACGATCGGGTGAGTAGAACTCAACAAGACTGATCGAAACGCAATTTTAGGTTTTGTACTCGGATAGTGACTCATGCATGTGGATTGGTCGCGGCGATGATCCGAAACACCTGGAATTTCTCAAGAAAAATGCTGGCGAAAATCTAGGGCAGCTGAAGAATGAGGTAGGCGATGGTTATCGCGTTACAAATTTTGTGAGTGGGGGTAGCAAACAGTACTGTTTGCGGCTATCAAAATACGAAGCCCAAAATTATCGATACCCGTGCGATCGCATAATTTTAGTAATCAGGTTATTACCACTTTTCGAAATATGGAGAAACAGGTCGAGAATTTACTCCAGGGTCCCTTGATATTTTCAGGCCCGTAAGTTAAGAAATGTTTTGGTCAAATGGGCTGTGCAAAATAAGAAATACGCCTGACGGGGAGACAAGTTTTACCTGACGGTTCCGTACTACCTTTTCCTGTAAAGGGCGGGACGGGGGAGGGGTGGGGTTGGGGAGGGGTTCGGGGGTGGGGAGGGGCGGGGGTGGGGAGGGGGGGTCAGCTCTCCCGGAGGACCTTCCCGCAAGGGGCCCTCCCTCCCGTCAGGGCCCTCCCTCCCGTCAGGGCCCTCCCTCCCGTCAGGGCCCTCCCTCCCGTCAGGGCCCTCCCTCCCGTCAGGGCCCTCCCTCCCGCCAGGGCCCTCCCTCCCGCAAGGCGGACTTAAAAGGAGAGAAAAATAATGTCTTTGTGAATAATGGAGTCATTCAAGTTCAAACACCCGTGTTCAATTTTTACTTTTTGTCAGAGTCTGGGTGGCAAAACCACCTGGACTTTGAAATTGTTGCGAAATTATCAAAATTTGTTAGAAAATGCTCAGGATATTAGGAGGATTTTGTACTTTACGGGCTCAAATACCCAAAGTTTTCGTGAAAAGGTCCATGGAATAAAGGGGTTAGAAATTATTGAGGGTGCCCCGACCGAGGAGGTCGTGAAGGGCTTGAGAAACTGTATTCTAGTTATTGACGACCTCATGACTGAAATGGGTGAAGGGTTGATGGCTAGGCTCACAAGTAAGGTTACCCATCACCAAAACTGTACGCTAATTTTTTTGAGTCAAGACGCTTTTCGAAGCAGGCGAACCGCGCGCGTGAATGCCAATTACATTGTTTTACTGCGGTCGGTTTCCGACCAGTTGCAAGCCAGACAAATTGGTATGCAATGCTTCCCCACCCAATTTTCATATTTTTGGGATAGCTACCGTTCGGCCACCGCCCAACCCTATGGTTATTTGGTGATCAACTGTCACGCAAGTTTGCAAAATTTGGACCATCGCCTCGTGACCAACATTTTCCCAGAGGATATAAACCAAATTTTTTACCTGCCCCCTTAGTTGTTTCATTGATGACTTCTTCTTCTTCTCACTTGACTTTCTTAACCCGTCTCTCCGCTAGCAAGAACCCCCGGCAACTTTTGAAAAGCGCCAGAAACGGTGAAATCAAGGTTTTGGTGGAGCTGCTGGCTAATATCGTGCGGGGGACTATCCCCCTGTTCAAGTACGAAATCAAAAGGCTTAGACCCTACTTTGGAATTGTCAAAAAACTAGCCAAAATAAGACACTTTCAGCAAGCACGTGAAGCCTTGACTAAAAATTTTGAGGCGCTCAGGGCTTTCCTTGTGCCGCTGGTCAGTTTTTGCAATGGCAAAGCCAACCTTTAGAAAGATGAAGCTAGTCCCCTGTCATCAGGAGGGGGATGGCTACATGGACACGCCAAGGCAGCAAATTGTTATTGAGGCTAAGCAAACTGAAGAAAAGATGAGTGAGCTTTTGCAAAGTAGCCTGCCCGATGACTTGAAAATGCGTCTGTACTCGACGTTGCTCAACGCTCTAACCTCATTAGCGGCCGAAATTCGAGATAAAGACAAGCCAGTGAACGAGCCGGTGGTTCTGAAAGCAGTTAAAAGGGTTGCTAAATCTTGCAAAAACCTTCCAGTTGTACCAGCCGCTTTTTCACCCATTAAAACCCGCGCCCGTAGACTTGCCGAAAAGAAACAGCAAGGCGATGGTCGTTTCCGTGTCAAAATCTACAAGAACTAAACTAGATAGGCTTTTTACGAATCTTCGTTCCCCTATCGCTTTCACTTCTAGGTCTAACCTCCTAAAAGCTGGCCAAGCAGCCGGCATCCCCAAGGCGAGCATAGATAGCTACTTACAAGGCAAACGGTCATACTTTTTGCATAGAAATTCCTCGCGTCGTTTCCCTCAGAAAAAATTCTCGGGCAGTAGTTTGAATAGTCACCATTGTGCTGACCTGGGGGATTTTCAAAAGTTAAAAAAATTCAATAGAGAGTACAGGTATCTGTTAGTCGTAGTGGATTTATTTTCGCGGTTCTTTAGGATTCCCGGGGGGGGAAAGTATTCCCGGGGGGGAAAACAAATTTTTTTCGGCGAAAGCCTAGATTTTTGTATAAATTGCGGATGCGTTTCTAAATTGTTTTTAACTATCCCTGTGCATAAAAACTACACACATTTTAACCAAAAAAAATGTAAAAAATTAAAAATTAGGTCGAAAAATAGACCCAAAATGACCAAATTTTCGACTTTTTCAAACATTTTTCTGAAAGTTATTCTGCTTTAAATATAGTTAAAACTTACTAAAAACAATTCGAAAACACTTTATATTTGATTACTAGGTCAACCGGGACCACCAGGAAAAAATTGGTTTCCCCCCCCGGGAATACTTTCCCCCCCCGGGAATCCTAAAGAACCATTTTCGCGTATGACCTACGTTAAGCCGTTGTTGACAAAGAAATGCGAAGAGGTAAAAGAACGGTATAGCGAAATTTGTAATGAAATTGGGAACCCCCCCCTATTTTTTAACGACAGACCGGGGTAAGGAGTTTGTCGGTGCATCAATGAAAGCTTTTTGTAAGGAACAGGAGATTGTGCAAATTTTCACGAACGGTCAATCAAAAAGTGCCCCTGCTGAGCGGAAGATTAGATCCATCAAAGATCGTCTGTTTGCCTACTTTACTGAGCGGGACACTTTTAATTGGGTGGATGTAGTTCAATCTGTTGTTGCCGGTATCAATGCAACCCCGACAAGCGCCCTAAACGGCCTCATTCCCAACGAAATTACGAAGGAACACCGTTTTCCAATTATCGTGGCGAAGCGTAAGCGAAAACCTGACCCAATGCTGGAAGTTGGTGACTTTGTAGTAATTAAGCTTCAAGATAAGGTTTTTCGGAAAACTTACGAAGGTACCCACAAGGACGAGGTTTTTGTTATTAAGGAAATCAAATCGCATACCGGTTTCACAGCCCCAACTTATTACCTACACGATCTTAACGGGGAAGACATCGAGGGTGTGTTTTATAAAGAGGAATTAGTAAAAATTAACCGTCCAACCCTGTTCCGGGTCACCGGTATTCTGAGGCGCAAGACTGTCAATGGGGTTCGGTACGGGTTAGTACAATATCGCGGCTATTCTAGCGTATTTAATAGATGGGTGCGTCTAACGGATATTGTGACTGAAGGGGGACTTTTGGCCCCCCTTGAATAAAAACTACGGTACAAATTTCTGTATCATAGAAAAGTATAAAAGGGTTGCAGGTCCTCACCTCCCGACAATTTTTTTCCTCCCCAAATCAAGTATGAGTGACGATTTCTATGTAACCGTTGTTGGGCCTTCCGATGAAAGGAGTTCTCTTTTGACTAACTATTTGTCAAAAGAATTGAACCTGCAGGAAGGTGGCGCGCAGCAAAGCCAATGGGCTTGTGCGCTCGTTGAAATGACAGGAGTTGGTGGTGTTGACCAAGTACCCGACAACCAGCCATTGAAAGTTTTTGACAGTACGGGTCAGGCAAGCAATTTTTATCTACCTGCGGGCAACTATTTGCGAGCTACTCGCCTTGCCAATGCTCTCAATTCTATTTTTGGCAAGTCCAGGAAGCGTAGATCAACCTCTGACGAACTGCCGCCTAACTTCGATGCTACGGGCGAAAACAAGAGCTTCACATCGCTACCCCTAGGAGGTAGTGAAGTACCTCACAATGAGCCTGCCGGACCTCCAACCGTGCTTCGGGTTCCGAAGGTGGAGGACACAACCCGCCCAAAGGTACCAGAGGATCTGGGTCAAGTGGTAGATACGGTAGAAACCCCGCGGCAGCTGCCACCTAACTTTGATGCCAGGCGCGAACAGAAGAGTTTTACATCGCTACCTCAAGGAGGTAGTGAAGTACCGCACAATCAACCTGCCGTACCTCCAACTGTACTTCAGGCTCCGAAGGGGGAGGCACCAACTCCCCCGAACGGACCAGAGGAACTGGGGAAAACAGCAGCAGAGTCGCCGGGTGAAGTGGTAGATACGGCAGAAACCCCGGGGCACAGCCCTGTAACAGCTGAAATGCAGGAGGAGGAACTTGCCCAGAGGAGCGACGAGCAATCTCAACTTCCCGCCGCGGGCGATTCAAAAATTGAGGTGGAAGAGAGTACATCTCTACCCCTAGGGAATATGCAAGTACCTAACAACAAGCCATCAGAACTTCCAAAGGTCGAGGAAACGAATGAGGAAATAGTAAAAGAAGCACCAACTCCAACGGAGTCACCAACGGCAGCAACGGTGGACACCGACAAAGCGGATGGGTCAAAGACTGAAACTACCGTACCTGGCCCAGGAGGGGATTCGAACTTTGACGCTTCAAAGGAAGAGAAAATTTTCACTTCTTTCCCACTTCCCGAAGAAACCACTTTTTTTCAACCGGAATTCAAATCAGTAGCCAGGCCTGACGTGCTCAGCGTCTATTTCACGTCGGATGACCAGACAGTGAAGGAGGTGTTGGCCGAACCTACGGCCGAGGAAGTCCCCATAGTTGAATTGCAGAATTTCAGCGATAGTTTCTCCTTTGATTTGAAAAATGCGGCTCTTGAAAATCGTGGGGTCTGTTTCGAATATGATGCGAACAAGATGCGCTTTAAGGTCAATATTGACCCCAAACATGTTTCCAAAATTATTTTACCTGCTTTACTCTGGCGAATGCTAGGATTCGAAAGTGCTACCCTTACTGGTCCTCAAACTGCAAGATATTTGCCCGACCTCAACTTCAACACTAGGAACTTGCGCATTTTTTGCAATTTGGTAGATCCCCATTTGGTAGGGGGCGAGTTTTTAGAGCTGCTCCGAAGTATCCCTAACGACACGCTACCCGGAGGGTTTTCCACAAAAAGTTTTAACCCTCCGGTATACCATCGCGTGAAGCAGGGACGTTTCAATTCGATTAAATTGCATGTAACCGACGACAATGGGTATGAGGTGCCCATGAATATCGGGAAATCGGTCGCCCTTCTCCACTTCAAAAGACTATATTAAGCAGCGTGGTATCCTTCATGCCATTTTCCCCACATGATGTCTTTCTCCACTTCTTATTATCACGTTGACCCTACTGAAATTGTTTGGGAGTTTAGCGAGCCCAAGCAAAACATGACGTCTAAAACGCAGAAAGGTGGTGGGGCCATAGCACCTTTCCGTCATAGTAAATTTTTACTTCCCGTGAAACATAGCATCTCCACGCCTGCACCCACCACCGTACCTTTGGGACCTTTCGTGGAAAGTTTAGTAAAAACGAGGGCACCCTCGAACTTTGGAGCTATAAAAAGGGGTAGAAAGCGACAGGCAACCATTTTTACAGTTATCCCTCCTAAAAATGTCCGCGGTAAAGGCTTTGGAAAACAACCCTGAGCTTTCTTTTTCCAACGAACTTGCTCTTTTCGACCCCATTCAACATGTTGTAGGTGTTCAGTCTATGCGTTTTAGAAGTATCGCCCCAGAAAATAGTAGTCTGAATCAAACGGGTCCTTACACGTTCCGTATCATGAAAGAACCTCATTTTATTAGCCTTGCCCGTTCCTATGTCACAATGACTTTGCGTCTGGTCGACGAAAATGGAAAAGGTTATGAACATTCGGAGAAAGATTCCTCTACGGGTGTTATATCTTTCAAAGAAAGGTGTGCACCTATACAATTTGCTGCTCGTTCTTTCTGGAAGCAAGCCACAGTCAGCATTGGAGGCACCCAAATTGAAAATTCTGGAGATTTGTACCCATATCGTGCCTTCATTAACGCCGAATTCATGACGGATAAGAACGTTAAGCAGTTTAACTATGGCCATCCCCAACTCTATGACGCTGGCGATAACGGTTCGGAGGATGTGACCAACGATGGTTTCGAAAATATGAGTGTCCTTTTCATGAAGGGGAGGTCTGTGCAGGTGAACAGCCCTCTGGATTTGAACATCTGTAGTTCTAATAAGTTGATGCTCAACAATACCGACATCCAGATTACCCTGCACCGACAAAGCGATCAGTTCCTAATCCGCGCCTATGGTTCGACTAAGGAAACCTGGCGCTTGGTGATTGATGACATTCGCCTTGTTGTGGCCGAGTACCAACTGTACCCTTCGGCGGTTGCCGCCATCGAGCGACAGCTGAGTACTGGCAGAAAGGCTAGCTACCCCATGCGCAGCTATCAGACCAAAAGCTTTTTCATGCCCGAGGGTGTTTTAAAGCTCCCCGAAATGCAACTTTTTAACTCCAATCAGATCCCTCGACGTATTTTTGTGGGCCTTGTAAAGAATGAAGGCTTTGTGGGTTCGTACAAGACTGATCCTTGGCGTTTCCACCATAATAATATCAAAAATTTGTGTATTCGTTTTGCGGGGCAGGCGGTACCGTATAAACCTTGGAATTTGACTTGGAATAAGGGCGGTTTGGGGTGTACTGAGGCCTATACGCAGATGCTGGAAGGTTGCGGTATGACCGGCAGCAATTTGACAAACGGTATTCCCCATACCATGTTTGCAGATTCGCGTTGCGTGCAAGTGTTCGAACTTTTGCCGGACGCTGACGGCGGTGTCAACAGTTTCGATATGGCGGTTGCTGGGCAGTGTACGTTGGACTTGGAGTTGAGCCAACCGGTGCCAAAAGGTGGACTTATGGTCGTTGTACACGCCGAGCTAATGGATAAATTGACGCTGGACCACGCCCGGCAAGCCCAGACGCTTACATTGTAACATGAACAACTTTCGAATCGATTCTATTCTTATGACGAACCCCGTGACGCATGCATTCTACCAAGGGACCTACGCCTCGGACACACTTCCAACTCACGCGTCAAAGCCTGCATTCTGCGTCAACACCGACAAAATATCGAAAGATGGGAAGCATTGGGTTGCGCTTTTCGCCCGCGGGGATACTGTATTTTATTTCGATCCGCTTGGAGATGAACCTCGAGGCGAAATTAAAAAATGGTTAACTAACCATTTTAAAAATGTGGTCTCAAACTGGAAGCAATGTCAAGCCTATGGAACACGAACTTGCGGTGCCTTCTGTATCATTTTTTTGTATAAGATGTGTCTAGGTATGCCTTTCTATGATGTGTTGAGATTTCTTCACAACATTGATGATTTATTTGTCGTTTTCCTTATGAAATCTCAGTTTGACTTTGCTCTACCCTTGGCCTACGCCGGGGAGATTCTATATAAGGAGATCTAGCTCAACGATTCGGTCTCATTCTTTCTAGTTTTGATGAATTCACTGCCGTCTCCGCGTCCTGATTATCGTTGTTTCAATTGCGATAAGCGATTCTCAACTAACTCTAATCTCGTGCGCCACATAAAGCTAAACTGCCGCAGCTCCGTCAGTGAGGAAGGCAAGCTGGTTATCGAGGAGAATCATGGCCTCAGAGTCGATATCCCGAAAAACGGTGATCATGATACAAACGGAGCGAAGAAAATCTTTGAAATATCTTTTTATTACGACGCTGTTAGTGGCAGTGTTAAATCTCATTTTAACACCTGCAATTCGTGACCGAGTCGTTGAGCATCTCCTTTTTTCTTTGTTATGTATGTAGCCCTTTTTTTGCTTCTATGCGAATAAATATTATAAAGTAAATCGTGGTACTTCACACCGGAGAAAACATATGCTGGGTGTGTAAAATAAACAGGAGCAAAAAAACCTCAAAAACCTCTTGTACTATTTTGGGTTTGAATAAAAGTGTTTTCGATAGGCCATAGAAAGAACATCGGGTGAATAAAAAAGAATTGGTTTCGTGTGAATAAAAAGGAAGATATAGTAAAATATAAAAAGGTATAATATAGTAGTTACAGGTACCCAGCGGCAATCGCGTTGCGGGCATTGCGAAGGCTCTATTGGTTTTCAAGCGCATGACTGCGTTGCGTGTCGCGGGCGCGGGAAAAGCTATCGAGTCGCGCTGCGTGCCGTGTCGCGGCAACACCTATCAGAAATCCTGAACTAGAGCAATGCATCGGGAGCGATGCTTTGTCTGATGCTTTAAAACCAAGAAAACAGTATCCTAAGAAAATCAAATGCCTTTGTGCGCCCAGATAGGCCGTTTTGGTCATTTGGGTTTTGCCACCCGCCGCGCTCGGGTGCCCCATTTCCCAGTCGGATTGCGTCTTAAGGGCCATTGCCACCTTTATTTATTGAAAATGAGGTCCTGTCGGGGAAAGTTCAGCTGTCTTCTCTGGACTACCAAATTTACCCTTTTTCTACCGGACAGCGTGGGAAATTCGGAATTTTGCAGACCGGAAACTGACCCCAGACGTGTATTCCAGAGACTACCATGACCGAAAAACATTTTTAAAAATCACTTCTGGAACATTGTGCATTTTTGAGGTTGTTGTTGGTGTCCAGGCCCGTAGGAGGGGGGGGCAGCTGGCCCTGGCCCCCCCGAAATCGGTCGAGGTCCGAAAAATTCATAAGGGGGGACCCTTCTGATTTTTAGTTACAAAATTTTTTCTGCCTGTGGCGCTGTTTATTACTGTTTTTCAAACAGTTTTTACTTATAAGAAGCCTATTTTTTCGAAATTTTTTGCCTGCGGCGCTGGATTTTCATTGGTGAATCAATTGTTCACAAAAATTTTCGCCTGCGGCGGGTTTTCTGCCGTGTTTTCACACGAATTTGAGTGTAGCGAACGCTTTTTTGCGATTCTTTTGCCTGCGGCGCTATTATTGACGCGATTTTCGGATGCTTTAAAAGTGGCGACCGGGCGGGGGGAGGTCGCCAAAATTTTTGGGCCCCTCCCCCCCGAAATTCGGTTCCGCTACGGGCCTGTTGGTGTCTGACCGGGAACGGATACCACCCTAAAAATCGACCCTAAAAAATTGCGAGCTTTTCCAGGCAAAAGGCTCTTCTCATGATTGATAGTTTATGCTTCATTCGATCAGAATGTCCTTCATAATGGTCTGGAGGTACATTCGCAGTAGACATAATTTAGGGATTTTTCGGGGCCTGTTTAGTAGCATCAACTTCTTGGTATGGTGCAACAGACCGCCGGGATCGAAAAATGTCTCGTGCGGCCCATGCAGGAAAACCGTTGGAACGCCTTCTCCTTTCCCTGACATTGTCCCGCCTTTTGATCGGCTTAAATTTCTTTGTTTCCTACGGAGGAACGTGGTTTTGGAGACCAAAAAAAATCGCGAAAACAGGATACGTAAATTTCAACCTTTTCGCCGTTTCTCGTTTTTGCTTGCGAAAAATGATATTTAATGGGGCCTCCTGTCTGCAAGATTGTAGCCCCTAATTCATGAGGGCGCCAGAATTCAAGAGGGGACCAGAATTAGTGTTTAACAATCAGAAAGAAAAGCCCGAGGAGTTGGACCGCCGGAATCAAAACATTATTCTTTCAAAGACCAGTGAGCTTTGATCTCTGGATGTATGTAATTGCCAATAGCACCTTATCGTACAACTTTTATGTTCAGATACTCCGTTACGGAAATCACTGACACCGAGCTTGGCATCTGGTGTCGACCGGCGACCATCAGACGCGTTTCTTCGGAGATGAGGAGCAGGACCCTCAATATAATATCGGGAAGTTAAGGCTTCACGCGTGAGAGAGAGAGAGAGAGAGAGAGAGAGAGAGAGAAAGAGAGAGACAGATAGCGAGAGAACGAAAGAGAGACAGCCGCAGTTGACCGCGGGTAGGCGCGAGCAAATTTGAGTAGCAAGACATAAAAACATACCATAAAGGCAAAAAATTGGCAATATCAGCAAATATTGGTTGTAGAAGGAAGATGACATAACTCTCGTTGAGATAAATCGTGTTGACAAGGATCTAAAGGAACAACTTAACCGAACATGCGTAGAAATAAAAGCGATCGTACCAGGTTTCATTTGCATCAGAGGTACTACAAAAAAATTGTGCCAGCTCACCAGTTCCAGCGTGTTGATCAGCTGCGCGGAAAACTGAGCTAGTGTCGTGATATGGAAACGAAGCTCCCTTTTATGCATGGCTTTGGTGTAGGTAAAAAGTTTAAAGGCCGTGTAGAGGTTGACGAGTAGCGTCAGGACAATGACAACGCCACAGATGGGATAGTAGCCCTTTTGGACAGATACCTGAAAGAAGGATCAGATTGAGCAGCAATCATAGAGCATATAAACAGTATATGGTCCAATACGCTCCAACTTCTGTAAGGTGAGACATACCGCAAAATCGCCATTTTCAGTAGTATGCGGTATATACAAGCCCCAGCCGAGGCGGTAGAATTTGCTGGTGGCCGTGAAAGATGGGGCGCGATAAATTAGCGGAATCAAGGCGGTGATACCAATGTAATGCCACGTGTAAGGGCCCCAGATCTAAATTACTGATACTTTACAGTTATAGAAACGTCTTAATTGGACTGGATGAATTAATGCGGTAATCTATAGAAAATGCGGCTGACCTACCTTCACATATTTATAGGGAAATGCCAACGCCGTCGCTCGATTCAACGCAATTAGCAGTGTTCCGAGATATTGGAACATTATGCAATACTCGCTCATCCAACTGACGAGCCCCGGGAAGAAGCCTTCCTGAAAAGTTAGGCGTGCTTCTTGATTCTGATACTCTCAAAAACCGGAGAGTGAGCGGTAGAAAAGTATTGGGTGAGAAAGCTAGGGAGTACGTGCGAGAGAGAGAGAAAGACAGACAGAGCGAGAGAGTGAGAGAGAGCGAGAGAGGCAGTGAAGCAAAGTGAGAGGAGCAGAGAGAGAAATCGAAACCAAAACTTACCCTCACATACCAAAAGACCTCGAAGAAACCCCAGGTTGGGATGCGTACCCGGAACATAAACGAGTAATGTGCGACAAGATCCTAAAATGTGTTTTATGCTTGATTGTACCCAGGTATTTTTGACTATTTGGATCGAGATCGCTTATTTTAGTCTGATGTGATACCGATACCGAAGGTAGCTTTCTTCTTAAAGGGATGCCCAACCTTTCCGGAGCTCAAAAAGGAAAAACCATGTCGCGGGCGTCGAACCCGGGACCCTCGTTTTGTAGACCTGGATGCTATCCATTAGGCCACAGTGGCAAGCCATCGGGTGGGATGGGGACGCCACAAGTGGGAAAGGGTCCGAATTTTTGTGCGGCAATGGGCCCCCCGGTGCCGCACGAAATTCGCGCGTCAGTTGTACTGTCCGGAATACATAACTACATATTTGCCGCCAAAACCTTGGGTATCCCTTTAATTATGCAATGGATTTAATCAGGGAATTCCAGAATCTCTTACATTTGCTGTACATACGAAGAATATCTTCTGAAAATGAGTCTCGAACCCATGACGATAGTGGTATAGCGCTATCCTCAAGAATACAAACACCGACAGAACGCCGATTATAAAAAACACAGTGCTCGAGGCAGCCTCTCCGGGGTCAAAGTAATGCCCTTCATAGTCATTTGGATGCTCAGAGTCTTCGAAGAGCATTCAGAAATTTTTGAAGCTTCACTTGTGGGGTAAAATTGTAAAGAGTGTGCAATGTAAATATTGCAGCCCAGGATAATGGGCAGAATTCAAAAAAGGTACCCCGGTAATCAAGCGCCTTCAGATAATTATGTACCCGAACATCCGAGGCAAATTGGCGCAATGTTTTCGCGAAACGAGCGGGTTGAAAAGATGGGGTTTAATTGGTGGGTCTGCAAATTGCGGAGAAAAAGTGGTAACTCGTGCCTTATTTGGCCGGCGAAAAAATCAAAGGTTACAGTGGCGAAGTGGAACAGTGTTTTAGGAAAAGCCATGCAGATTAGAAACCCCACACACGCCAAGCCACTTAAAGGTACACTAAAGTCTCGTTGGTTTGGTTACCGGCCGGTAACCGTCCGCGAGATAGCAAACAGGGTTACGGTAGGCGCTCGCCGCGGAGCAAAACCGAACCCTGACTGCCAGCTTGGGGGCAGCGCCTTGGACCACTAGGCCAAGGGAGAGACGGGAAGGGGAAGGGGAGAGGCGGTAAGAAGGGGCTGGGTCCGCTGCGGCAGAGAGCCCAAACTTCCTACCACGACCGAACTTTTTGAACGAGATTTTAGTGTACTTTAAAAAAATACGTCTATTGCTCTTATTGTTATGCAAAATCAGGGTGTACCTCTTTTTCTGTCATAATAAAAAATTTCTAGTTTGACAGCGAACAGCCAGTAATATTTCGATACCTTCGGGCTTGAGCAAATCAGCCGGATCCGGACAATATTTTTGCTCAAAAACCCGCTGTGATCGTCAAAACAGCGCCCATCCCAGTGTATCCACAATTTGTCTCAATGGTCCGTTGATAAAACTGTGATATAATCAGACATGGCAAACGGCCGGGCCGCCGGCTTTTCGGCCGGAAAAATTAGAATGCGGCTGAGCCGCGCGGCTTGGCCGGAGCTTCCGGTCCGGTTCCGGTATTTTTATGTTTTGAGGCCGGAGCCCCGGCCAAGCCGCCGGCTTTTGAAAAGCCGGTAAGCCGGACCCAAATGAGATTTTCTTATAGTTTCCGGTACGCAAATTGCGGATTCAATCAATAATTAGCTTTATGGCAAGAGAAAAACCACTCCACCATATAAATTTGGTCATTCCCATTCACAATTTTGCATAGAATTCACGGATTCTCACGTAAATGAACAACTTCCGGTTTTCCGGCTCCGCCGGACCGGCTTGGCCGGACCGCAACAAAAAGCCGGCTGGGCCGGGAAGCCGGGTTTCCGGAAGTAAGTCATTAACGCGACTCGTATGGGGCTGGGTTTTATGGAAATTGGGCCGGCGGCTCGGCCGTGCGTCTAGGCCGGCCGGGATTGCCATGTCTGGATATAATTGATGGTTTGGAAAGCAAGACCGAAAGCTGAAACTCGAGAGACTAGAATAGCCCGGAATATTCAGGGAGGTGGGCCAAAATTGGTGGCTCCAGTGATCGTTAAGTTTAATTCCTGGATGGCACCTCCAAGAATAAGAATATGCTTCAAAAAGATGTGTTTTTATGCATTATACATTTTTCAGAGTCTTCGTTTTTCGAAAAATCAAATGTCAAAACGTCATTTTGTTCAAAGTAAAATGCCGACATTTCATTTTGTTTAATTTCGCTTTTCGACGTTGTTCATCACGGTTTATTACGATAAATACATAATCCCGATGTCTAATTTATTAAACATCATTTTTCGACAGAAGTAAAGTCGGCATCCCGATTTTTGACGCGGGGAATTCGACAAATTTCGAGGCATGAAAATTTTGACATAACAAATTTAGAAACTTTGATGTCGATATTCTGCTAATAAAGCCTTCAAAACGAATGGCATTTCCAAAATTTTTCGTAAAATCTTTAATTAACGATTTATTATCAGTCCTTCCGATTAAAATTATTTCTATTAGTATGAGGCCGATCTAGTCGAACTTGTTCGGCGCCCGGTCCTGCATTCACGGCAGTCACGGTCGCTATTTCCATCTCTTGTTTCAGAGCTCTTTTCCCGGCTCCTCTTACGATAGTCCGGGTTTCTTCTGAGATAAGCAGGAGGAACCTAAAGGATTGAAGGTGAGGTTCCGACTATGTCAAAATAGGGTTCCTCATCTCCAAAATCTAAAAAAATCTGAAAAATTAAATCTACAAAAACTTCTAAAAATCCGGACACGATTTTTGTAAAAATATATACCATGGTCTCGTGGAAAAACGCGCTAGTTTTAAACTAGGTTGAACTTGTGAAAAAGTATTCTTTTCACCGTTGAAAGCGAACTTCCAGATCCGCCCGGTTACAAGGGTTTGCGTGAAGGAGGTGTAGCTTAAAAAACCTACCAAAGCGGCAGAAAATTGGACAAATCCGTGAATACGGGCTGGAGCTCCAGAAAGACGTAGAGATCATGGAAACCGAAGGTGCTGATTAGGATCTAGAAATGGCTATCACAACAGCATCCACATTCCCACCAAGTCACCAGTGCTGATTAGCTGAGCGATAAATTGGGCAATGGTTGCAATGTGGAACGTCATCTCCCGATGTTTCAACTCTTTCGAGAAGGCGAATAATTTGGTGGCCGTGTAGAGGTTCAAAAATAAAGTAATGGACACGACAAATGCGCAGATCCATAGAAAGTTTTTGAGGAGGAGGGTCTGAAAAAATTGCCATTGGGCGACCGTGGTAAGTTCGTAATTTCTGGAAAAGAATAAAGGAAGAAAAGGAATAAAAAGAAATCTCTGAAAAACTGTTAGAAAATACAGATGTAGGATATAAGGAAGCTGCTTGAAAAACAGCGTAAAAAACGGGCAGTAAAATATACTACAAATGCCTTACCGTAAATCCATACTTCGACACCGTGTGTGGAAAATACCCGCCCCAACTGACACGTATAAAATAGCACTGAACGGTTACCATGGGGGCAAAATATAACAAAGAAAAAGCGATTAATACAGTAATGTAGCGCCAGGTATTTCGGCGCCAAAGCTAAAGTATCGAATGTTTTCACACCCTGCCAAATACCCTGTCGTAGCCATGAGGCATCCCGATGGAACTCGCTCGATTCAGGGCAACCAGAAAAGTGCCCAGGGCTTGAAATAAGGTGCTGGAATTTCGGAGCCAGGCGAGGAACAAGCAGACCGGTCCTTCCTGCAAATTACACATTTAGCGAGCTTAAAGCGCACGTTCAGGGACAGGCCGTGCACTCGGCCCAACGTGTACACCCTACGGACGTAGGGACCGCGCGCACTGCCTGCTCATGCCGTGTGAGGCAATTCCCGTCCTTTCCTGGGTGGGGCGCCCCACACCCTCTCGCCAGCTTGCACCTGTGGCTGACTGGTACCCATCCGCGCCTCCCGAACGGGAGGCCCGGGTTCGACCCCCGGCCGCGGCGAAAATATCTTTGCGTTCCTGCCAAAAAACGTCCCGGGAGAATCACGGCATTCCCAATTATACATGTGCTGCGGTCTGTATTTTCAGCAAACGCTCCCAGTGTTAATGTGGGATTTAGTTTTTCGATCTCTCACCTGACCTGACCATGCCAGTCTTTTTAGGGGAAAATTACATATACAATCGCCTAAATAAGCTTAAAACAAGTTGAGGGCTGACCAAAAGTTTCGCGCCACCTTTTAAAGCGCACGTTCAGGGAGGGGCCGTGTACTCGTTCCAACGTGTACACCCTATAGACGTAGGGACCGCGCGCGCTGCCTGCCCGTGCCGTGGGAGGCCATTACCCTCCTTTCCGGGGTGGGGGCGCCCCTCGGCCCCTCGCCGGGTTGCACCTGTGGCTGACTGGTATGCGACCGCGTCTCCCGATCGGGATGACCGGGTTCGACCCCCGGCCGCGGCGAAAATCTTTGCCTTTTTGTCCAAAAACGTCCCTGAACGTGCCCTTTAATGCACAAGAAAAACCGAACCTTGAACATTCCACTAAACCAAAGCAGTTACCTGAACATACCAATAGACCTCAAATACTCCCCAGGTAGGTAGGCGTACGCGCAATAGGTTTGTATAGTGCACCAAGAGATCCTATAGTGGCTGCGGTAACTTATGAAGAAAATATTAGAAAAGTTTTGGATGATCTCGATTACGTCAAATGTTGCCCGCGGTTTACAGGGTGTCCCAAAAAAACGACCCATTTGGCATTTCGCCATGTTACATCCAATCGGCCCCGAATTTGGACCAGAGGTGTATCAGACCCTAAATCACAACAATCCTGACTTATAGCCCTGTAGCTACAGTAGTTTTCGAGTTATAGCAAAAACACACTTTATTTTCCATTTTTGATAGGGCTTTCGTCGGAAACGGCCCTTCGAATATTTAGTGAAAATGAAGCGGCATGAAATTTTTTCCTGATAAAAATTCATTAAATCGCCGTTGACTTCAACAAGTTTTGTAACCAGGCGGAAGTTGATGGAAAGCGATGCAAAGTCAAAAAAGATAGCCGAAAAAACTGTTCAGAATTCCGGGAAAAACAGTATTTTCGTTATAACTCGAAAACTACTGTAGCTAGAGGGCTAAAAGTCAGGATTATTGTTATTTAGGGTCTAATACACATCTGGTCCAAATTTGGGAACGATTGGATATAACGCGGCGAAAGGCCAGATGGTTCGTTTATTGGGACACCCTGTATATCAAGCAAAGGAATTCAGAGCTTACGTTGCCCAAGCACACAAAGAATATCTTCTGGTAGTGCGTGTTGAAGCCGTGGCGGTAGTGATGTTGAGCGAGTCGGGTAAATACAAAAACAGATAAAAAGCCGATGGCGATGAAAATACAACTGGAGACAATTTCGAACGGGTCGATCAAATGACCGGCATAATCATCAGGGTGGGTCCAGTCTATGTAAATCGGATCCGGAGTGTCATCCATACCTGGAAGTTAGGGTGAGAGGGAAGACAGAGAGAGCGAGGGAGAGAAATAGCTAAACTTACGAGAGAAAAGTTTCTGCCCCTTGATTTTATGGATCCGGCTAAAAAGAAAACGAAAAGAATGGAAGGGCGTTAACAAGGCCTGTGAAAAAGGCTTTTGTTCACTCGACGTGTCGCTTGAGTAGAAGTTCGCAGGTAATTTGCTGTGTGAAAATCTCAGATGGGGCGAGACGTGGCCCGGAAGGTGGGTTTGCACCAAAACCGTTCATGACTTCTGCAAGTCCTCGCTTCTTGGTACCTAAAATCACCAAAAAAACTTAACGGGACGAGAAAGGCATGATAATTGGTTTTCATAGCCCTGGTTGATCAATGAAACCGACAAGAGCGAGCGAGAGAGAGACAGAAAGGGAGTGAGAGAGAGAGAGAGAGAAAGAGAGAGAGAGAGAGAGAGAGAGAGAGAGAGAGAGCGAGAGCGAGAGAAAGAGAGACACCCAGATAACGAGCGAGAGAGGGAGAGAGAGCGAGAGAGCGAGAGAGACAGAGAGAGATAGAGAGTCCAGCGCCCTACCGGGGAGCAGTTGTTCTGTGTAATCCACATGCCCCAATCACCCGCATTGTCCCAATCTTGCGTATTTGCCAATCGTTAGCAAATTTCGCATTTTATAATTAAGAACATGTTTTTCATATTTATTATGCGTTTTTCTGCCTATTTCAAAGTTTCATTCATCAATTTAACCAAGGTTTCTTTAAACCAACATTTCAAGCCATTATTTGCAGCGGTTTCGCCTCGAGCTACGGAAATTTCTCCAAACAATCATGTTGGAACCTATATTCCAACCTATAATGGAAAATATCATGCTAAAAAAGATTTAACTAGTAAGGTACGTTTTTAAAATATCAAGGAAAGTATTTCTGTTGCTTCATATATGGTTTTTCGGCAAGACTTTACTTTATCCCCCACAGCCCAAGGGTCTCAAAGTTTTCAAAACTTTCGCTTATTTTGTCTGGATTTTTACAAAACCATTCGATAAAGCGTCGAAAAATATACTAAAAGTTTTAATTTGAACCTACAATAATGTAAAATAAAAGGTTGTAGCCAAAACTTCCGGCGGGGACAGTAAAGTGTAGCCGGTTTTTCGCAGGGGCGCTACATAAGTATTTACACCCAATTTTTTTAGAACACAATGCCGGTTTTGACGGCCAAACAAAGGAAAAACTGCTTCCGCTAATGCTATACGGCATTATACTAAATCTAAGAGTGCCTATGAATGTTACAAACGACTCGGGGAAGGTACGACGGTTAGAATAACAATTTAATAAGTTCATTTGTGAATAGGAGATATACGTTGGCTCTGAACGGGTTTTATAATTTATATAAAATTCTAAAATTTATACCCAATTTTTTTTAGAACACAACGCCGGTTTTGAAGGCCCAGAAAAGGGCAACTTGCCCCTGTTGCCCCCCCGCCCCCCTCGTACGCCCCTGCTCACGGGTAATGAAGCACATGCCAACCGGCCGCGCTTCCGTGGTTTGGGCTTTTTCAATGCAGTTAAATAAAATTCAGCCGTGACTTTTTCGGCCGATGCTACGTATCTGATTATGGATCTGATTCCGGGGTCGCCGGTGGATATTTGGCAGAGTTAGATAAATCATAATCACGGACAAAATGTCTTTATTGAAGAGGGACTACCCCAGACAGAGGTCCTGACTAAAAGACTTTTGGCAGAAGTCTCATCGGCCCTTACATACTGCCATGAACGAAAAATAGCACAGGGGGATCTAAATTTATCTAATATTATGATTAACGAACAAGGTAGATTTATATGTTTAGACCGTACAAATGTTTAGCACATTTCATCCTGTTTGACTTCTCGAAAGCGATAACGCCCAGGCCAGGAGCACCGGAAGGGGAAAACATTTTGACCGGTGCAAGTGCAGCAAGTGCAAATCTTCATGAGATCGGTCAAAAAAACACAAATAAGGTACAGGGTGTCCCAAAAAAAAACGACCCGTCTGACATTTCGCCGTGTTACATCCAACCGGCCCCAAATTTGGACCAGAGGTGTATCATAGCCTAAATAACAACAATCCTGACTTACAGCCCCATAGCTACAGTAGTTTTAAAGTTATAACGAAAATACTGTTTTTCCCGGAATTCTGAACAGTTTTTTCGGCTATCTTTTTGGACTTTGCATCGATTTGCATCGACTTCCGGCTGCGAATCCCTAATTTCGCTTATGAACTGGGGGTAGTTTTGCGTTGTAAAAATTGCTTATATCGAAGCTTATTTAATTAATTTTACTCTGGAAAAAATTTCTTACGGTAAAGAAGGCCTACCGGATCATTTTCACTTAATGTTTAGGGGGTCTAATTCCACGAAAACCCTATGAAAAATGGAAAATAAAGTTTGTTTTTGCTATAACTTTAAAACTACTGTAGCTATGGGGCTGTAAGTCAGGATTGTTGTTATTTAGGCTATGATACACCTCTGGTCCAAATTTGGGGCCGGTTGGATGTAACACGGCGAAATGCCAGATGGGTCGTTTTTTTTGGGACACCCTGTATAGTCAGTTATATTTAATCTAATTAATTTTAGATTTTTATATTGGCCCTTTGGAGTCTCATTGATGAGTGTCTTCGAGCTCATAGATGGAGTACCATAAAAAGTGATGATAGGTATGTTAATGAAAATGACATAACCCGCGCCTTTATGTATACATAGAATAACGGGGATGGATGCTAAAAATTTTCTATAAGGGTAATTTTAAGCATGGTTTTCCGGGTTCTACAAAAGCTTTGAGTATATTTTTCGGGGCTCTATTCAATGGCTTTTTCAAACAATCTAAAATTTAAAAGCCGAAAACCCATTTCACACGCCTATCCTATAAACCCGCGAATCCTAAAGAACTCAAATTTGCTATGCTATATAACTTTTACGTAACTTTTTTTCTGGCTGAAATGACTTCTCTTACAAGGAGTGGTTTTTGAGTGTCATCGGAAAATCCTTTCGCGACCTAGCTCATTCGATAGAGAATTGAATTCTGAACAACCTCCCGGTGTTCATTTTTGCAAAACGCCTTTCCCTGATTTTATAAAATTAAAAACTTTAAATCAAATTTTGGCCAACCGTCGGTTCGCCGCATCAAAATCATTGGGGGCTCGCTCTAGGGGAAGAGGCCTTCAGCGCGTCCCTTTTCAGCATCAGCCGTGGCGCAGTGGCTAACGCGGCTGTCTGCCAAAATTTCTTTTTCCATCTTTTGCAAGTTCGGTTTTTGTAGATGTAATTTGTTTTGCTTTTTGTATTATAAGTGGCCCCAGTATTTTTAAACAGGTTGCACCTCCAATTTAGAGGACTCACACTAACCTGGATCATAATATTTGTTTTTTGTTGTAAATTTTCCTGAAAGCGCGCAGAGCAGCGAACGTTGTAATAAGTATTATTTTAAATTAATTAATTTATCAAAGCGTCTGCAAATGCGTTTATTCACAAAAAGCAAAACAAATTTTCTACAAAGGAACCGAACTTTCGACAAAGATGCAAAAAATTTTTGAAGGCGGAAGCCTTAACCACTAGGCCACGTCCCATGATGAGTTGGGCAGGCGGAGAGAGCTCATGCCCTAGGGGAGGTCACGTAGGCTGGCCGCGCAGACGGGGTACGTAAAACTCAA
Source organism: Mesorhabditis spiculigera (assembly GCA_958295435.1). Lineage (NCBI taxonomy): Eukaryota > Metazoa > Nematoda > Chromadorea > Rhabditida > Rhabditidae > Mesorhabditis > Mesorhabditis spiculigera. Next base: position 1,217,970 of record CATQJA010002702.1, on the reverse strand, counting down.
TTTTTAGTTTTTTAATTTTATAAAATCAGAGAGAGCCATTTTGCAAAAATGAACAACGAGAGGTTGTTCAGAATTCAATTCTCTATCGAATGAACTAGGTCGCGAAGGGATTTGCCAATGACACTCAAAAACCACTCCTTGTTAGTATATTTTTCGAGGCTCCTTCAATATTTAGAAATGGAGGTGATGCAATGAACAATCTGGAAAATTATAATGTCACGACTGGAAGTGGGCTATGGGCCAGGCGCAGGTAATTTTATTAGAAAAATAGAAACCTATTTTATCTTAGACGGGACGTGGCTACCGCTTGAATGAAGTAAGCTGAAAAAATGGCGATACTGTAGTGGATGTGAATGATTTGAGCCAAAAGTTTGTTTTTAGACTTTGCCCTGGTTCAAACAATATTAGCGCTCAATAAAAGCGCCGTAACGTCCTTGAGGTGCCATCTACGGAAGCCATCTACGACATAAAAGCCACAATTTTATGCAAGACGTAGCCAAATCGATTCACTGGTTCGGGCAACAAATATTGAAAACCCGTTTGAAGACGCAGAACTCCGTGGATCGTATGGAATTTGGAATGCGTGGACCGTTCTAATGAGTGATTACACTTCGGTAATTTTTTAAGCTGTGAATTAAATACTGGTTTAGATCTTCATCAATAAAAGCTAAAGTAAAGTGGCGCTAAAGTAGCGGAAAACGGTAATTTTTTTGCAAAATAGGGATTTATTCTAAATAGGGACTATAAGCGAAGACGAAATCCAATGCACGAGGATCTACGACGACGGCTCCATTTTCCGATCAAAAAAGGATGATCGAACGCGAAGGTTTGTTCTGCAATTCCCTCCCTATTCAACAAGTTTTTAGCGCTCAAGAGAAGAAGGATATCATCTTGATCATAGGACTTACCAAATGCGAAATGTAGATCGTGAACGGCTGGATTTAAACAACAATACCAATAAATATAATAATAAAAACGTAACAATAAATCAGTACAATTGAATAAATCGGAAGAGTTCGGGCAAAAGCCAGGTTTTTTACCGTCGATAGAGCTATCTGATATCCCGGTATCGGCCCGACTGGGTCGTGCGTCATGCCAAAGCTGCTCAGCTTGCCGTAAAATTGACATTATCAAGCTTTATTATCGTACATGGAAATTATGCTATTGCCATTGGCACGCGATCGTTCTCCTTCGGGTCGGGTAGTCAACTCCATCACTTGATTTACACCGGTCACCGTAGCTGGTTCTTGATCTCGCTTCACGGCACCTCTCACGATTTTCCTCGTTTCTTCGGAGATCAGGAGCAAGAACCTTAAATAGTTACATTATATAGAATATTAGAAACATATTATACTCTTTAAAATTAAAGGGGCTCGGAAGTCCAAAATTCGTGCCTGCGGGGATTGAACCTACTGGTCAAAAAACGAAGGGATTACTGACCCAGAAGGTCGGTTTTGTCGCCAAAAAAAGCAAAATGTTTGAGAAAACCCGAATTGCTGTCGGGCCACAAACGAATTTTTGAACGTGCAGCGATTCCATGTCGCAATGCCTTGTTAGGTACCTAATCTCCCGATCCCGGTGATTCTCTGATCAATCGTCATAATTAAAAAGTAAAATTCGGTGAAGGTTTCAGAAATAGCGTCAGAATGCTTAAATTCAAGCGTTTTCACGTCCAAACAGTGACAAAAATCATGCGGCGCGGTCGCGTTACGCTCGTATCTGGCTATTTGCCAGGAAGCAACGCAGGGGCCGTGGAGAACGTGAAGAGAAATTTCTTTTGGACGCTTACCATAACGGCAAAAAGTTTGAGATATCGGTAAAGACGGGCTGCAGTTCCAGAAACATTGCAACGTCATATACATCAAAATTGTGGATAATTATCTAAGACAACTTGGAATCAATCTTGAACAATTACCAAGTCTCCTGTGCTAATCAGCTGCGCCAAGAATTGTGCAATAGTTGCGATATGGAATGTTTTTTCGCGTCTTTTCAGCTTTTTGGTGAAAGCTACTAGTTTAATTCCGGTGTAGACGTTTAATAATAGAGTCATTGCCAAGGCGCATACACAAATCGGTAGGTTGGCATGGAGAAGAAAGGTCTTAAAGAGATTTAGAGGATCAAGAACGTGTGGTAAGACTTTACTTTACCCCCGCCCCCCACAGCCGAAGAGTCTCAAAGTTTTCCGTATTCTCGGTTATTTTGTCGGGATTTTTGCAGCGCCATTCGATTATGCGTCGAAAAATATACTAAGAGTTTGAATTAGAGCGTACAATAATGTAAGATTAAAAAAAGTTATAGCGAAATACTTCCGCTGAGGGGAGGGGGTAAAGTAACGTTTAGCCGAACTTGTTTTCTTACCACATAGCCTTGATTCGAAAGTGTCCGAGGGTAATAATACCCCCATGTATAACGTATGAAATAACTATGAACGGTGAATAGTAGCAGAAAATATAAGGCCGATACTACACCCAGTACAGTGATGATGCGCCAAGTGTTTCGGGACCAGAGCTAAGGTTGTAACTTTTTGATGTATTTAAGCTGGCTTGGAATGTAATCACGTACCCTCTCATAGTCATGCGGAATTCCGATCGAGGTAGCCCGATTTATGGCGATTAGTAATGTGCCTAACAAGGAGACGTTTTTGAGTGTCGTCGGGACTTTGGCATGGGACTAAGCCTACCATGTGCAGAATTTTACGCTGATTCCGAATATGGTAACCTTTTTTGCGGAATAGCCATTTCTCGAAAGTTATGAACGATTTAAACCTCGAAACAGCCCAAAATCGGCTACTTCCGATAGTCATAAAAGGCTTCGGAACAGGTTTTAGACAAAAACAAATAATGCATCTTGTTCAGAAAAAAATTCTCTATAAAATAAACTACTTATCTCAAAAAGATTGGAATTTTGAAAATTTTTGTAAAATTCCAGTTGCCTTCCAATTAAGTCCAAATAAATGTCCAAATAAAAGCCTTCCAATTAATCAAATTTTTCTAACTTTTCAATGATTTTGGAGAAGATGGTACATTGTATAGAGAATTTTTTTCTGCACAAGCTGCACTTTCGGTTTTTGTCTAAAACCTATTCCGAAGCCTTTTATGACTATCGGAAGTAGCCGATTTTGGGCTGTTTTGAGGTTTAAATCGTTCATAACTTTCGAGAAATGGCTATTCCGCAAAAACGGTTACCATATTCGAAATCAGCGTAAAATTCTGCATAAGGTAGGCTTACTCCCATGCCAAAGTCCCGACGACACTCAAAAACGTCTCCTTGTAAGCTTGACACATCGTACTGACGTCGCCAAGCCAGGTAAGGAAGGCACAGCAGGGTCCGTCCTGGAATACTTTGCTCTTTTATAACGGAGATATTCATAACGCCCTAATTTTTATTTTGTCGAAAAATCAATTTGTCGAAATTCCGAAGCCTGTTCGCCTCGATTATTCATCTCAGGCAGTTGGCAAATTTATGTTTAAGCGCATGAAGTTTCGGCAAAAGAAAATAAAGAAAAGAAAAAAGAAACAACATAAAATGCCGAAAAAATGAAATTTCGACAAAATGAAATATAAAAAAAAAATGATGTTTCGACGAAATTAATATTTCGACAAACAGCTAGCCAATCATTTACAACGTATTAACGAAGCAGTAACGTTACCTGAACATACCATTATACCTCAAATACGCCCCAGGTTGGTAAACGGATACGAAGCATGTTGGTGTAGTGAACTAACAGATCCTAAAGTTTCTACATAGCCTTTACGGGAGTCTGCGGTCCTATTAAAATCGTCCGAGCGTCTACTCACATTAGCGGTGCATGCGAAAAATATCTTCTGATAATGCGTACTAAAACCGTGACGATAGTGATGTTGAGCCAGTCGAATAAAGACAAATACCGATAAGAATCCGATCGTTAAAAATATGCAACTGGATGTGATCTCAAACGGGTCCATGAAGCGGCCCTCATAATCATCCTGGTGGTTCCAGTCTATTTTGATGGTATCGGTCGAATCCACCATTTCTGGATTTCCTCCAGATTTCCGGATTTCTCCAGCCGGAAGTTCTTTGCTATAACTTTTTTATTTTACATTAATGTAGGCTCAAATTAAAACCATTAGTAATTTTTTCAATGCTCTATAGACTGGCTTTGCAAAAATCCCGACAAAATAAGAGAAAATACCGAAACCTTTGAGACCCTTCGGCTCTGGGGGGTGGGGTAAAGTAAGCTCTTACCGGAAAATTTACTTACCTTCGGCACCAAATGCAGGTTTTGGAAATGATGTGAGTCTTCCAAACTGGTACGAGCGACAAACCAGACGGAACCTCCAGTTTTAGAAAAAACTTCGCGTGGGAATGTTGTAAAAACTTTTTGGGATTCCTTGCACCCGGGTAGCCCTTGGGTGGTGGTTTGGGGGGTATATTTTAGTCATTAAAAAGAAAATCAAAAGTCAATTTCGGGTAGCTTTTCCCAGCCGTTCCAGTGTAATTTGTTGTGGGCAAGCGCAACGGCATTTCCGGCTCGCCTCTGAATTTATGGCACGAGAGGTTAATGTCCTAACTCGAGTTTTACATAGGACATGACTTGTGGCTTTGTTTAGCGGCTTGAGTGCGACATTCATTCCACCCTTTTCTTGCCTGGTATCTACAGGGTGTCCCAATAAAAAAGGTCACGCTGACCTTTTGCTATTTCAAATCCGTCCGACTTGAGATTTTTACCAGAGCTGCGGACGGGGATTTAAAATGTTCACAGAAACTTTCAGCCCGATCGGTACAGTGGTTTTCGATTTAGGGCAAAAACAAACTTTATTTTACGTTTTTAACCCGAATTTCGCGGAAATTGAGTCTTGAAATGTATGGGGAGAATGAAGCGCCGACCCTTTTTACCCCAGGAAATTCTTTATATCGCAAAATTTGGTTTGGAAATAGGATATTTAAGGAATTTTAACCAGGGCTAATCGGGGCCGCTGTTTAGAAAAATGAGGGATTTATAGCTGGAAATTTATGTTAATCCATGCGAAGTCCAAAAAGCAGCCGAAAAAATGAAGCGAAAGTGTGGGAAAAACAGTATTTTCGCAATAACTTGAAAATTACTTTACCGATCGGGCTGAAAGTTCTGTGAACATTTTAAATTGCCTTTCGCACTTCTGTGCAAAATTTCAAGTCAGTCGGTTCTAAAATAGCCGAATGCCAGCGTGACCATTCTTATTGGGACACCCTGTATATTACGCCATCAAAAAATTACGCCATTTACTTTATTGTCGTGCAAAGTAAACATTACTGCCCCTCCCCCCATTGTGTCGCGATGGGCTTTGATAGCCTGGTTCGCTCATGCTTCTGTATCATGACTATGCACAAAGTTTATGCTTTGAGGGGATTTTCGGCCACAGACACCACAGCTACAGCTTTCGGAACACTGCTTTTGCCGGTGACCATTATGCGTGTTTCTTCGGAGAGGAGCAGCAGAACCCTAGATATGCAATCGTAACGTTTGAAACCCTAGCCCAATCAGCCAAAACCATGCCTACAAAAGCCCAAAGCCGACTAAGAACCTACCATAATGGCAAAAGGTTGGTAATATCAGCAATGGTAGGTTGCATGCGGAAGACGATGTAACTATCATCGACACGCAGGGCGTTCACAACTAGCTGAATGAGCAAATACACTACCGATGTCTTAAATTTCTTGGTCATTACGTCATTCACTCATGTTTCCCCGACATGTACCAAAAGCTAGCATCAAACGAGTTTTCGGGGAACTACAGGGTGTCCCAATAAAAAAAACACCCCCTCTAACTCGACGTCAAAGTTTCGGATCGCAATGATAGTTACACCATTCGAAAACGGCGCGTTTGCAACAATCTTCAAATGCATGTTCATTGAAATGCGCCATTTAACAAGTTCGCCGTTTCGTAAAGTTTTTAAACGCGTTGTAAAATGCCGGGTTTAAATAAAAACGTGTTGTTCAAAATTGATGCAAGCGCGCCGCTTCAAAGGCTTTCGCATGGTGTAACTACCATTCCGATCCGATACGCCTGCGTCGAGTTAGAGGGGGGTGTTTTTTATGGGGACACCCTGTAGTTTTCAGGCAAACGTCTATCAAAATAAATATAGGGCCAATCGGGTCCACATGCTTACCAGCTCGATGGTGTTGACCATTTGCGCTGCAAACTGCGCGAGCGTCGTGATATGGAAACGTAGCTCTCGTTTAGTCAGAGCTTTGGTGTGGGTGAATAGCTTGTAGGCGGTGTAGAGGTTGACGAGGAGTGTCAAAAAGATCAGGACGCCACATATGGGATAGTAGCATTGTTGCATTGCTATCTAAAATTGGGCTTCTGGGCAACGAAGCGACATGTAACATAGCGGCACATACAGGGCGTTCCAAAAAACGATTCGCGGTCATTTTACCGTGATTCGTTGTACCGAAAGCCACTTTACCGGAAGTCGTTTTATGGAAAAGTCGTGTTACGGAAAAGTCGATTTACCGAAAAGTGGTTCTACCGAAAAATCGTTCTACCGAACAGTCATTTTTACCGAAAGGTGTTTCACCGAAAATTCTCCCAAGAATGTTTACTTCGATCTCCTTCATAGTCTTTTCGGTAAAATGCGTTTTCGGTAAAATGACTCTTCGATAAGATGACCCTCGGTAAAATGACTTTTAGGTAAAGCGAATTTTCGATAGAATGACTTTTCGGTAGAACGACGCGGTAGAGTGACTTTCGGTAGAATGACCAGCACCCCCAAAAACCCACCGCAGACGTGTCCGATTTTTACGATTTTGGTATCTAATGAAAGCTCAATCGGCTATGCTCCTTCCGATTTTTGAAATTCCGGATTTTTGGTTAGATTTTTGGCATTAGTCATACAAAAGGAAATCCTTTTTTGGTGAAAAACAAGATTTTGCCGGTTTAAGCACCAAGAAGCGCTGTGTTTATGAGTTCGCTTTCCGAAAGGTGCCATCGGGCTGCCGGATGAAGACGTAAAAAGCGATAAATTGTGATTTGGCTGAAAAATCCTCAGACCAGAAAACTAGCAAAAAACCGGCCAGTTTCGGAAAGATATTAGTAAAAAAGTTCGAGGATTTTGAGAATCGGAAGGAAGTGCTAGACTAGGTCCGGAGCTGTCGATCAAGACCAATATCGTAAAAATTTGACACTTCTGCGGATCGCTAGGCAAGGTGTTTTTTTGGGACGCCGGTAGTTTTACAGTAACGCGCACCGTAAACGCCAGATGATCCTCGGTGTTGGGTAGGTACATGCCCCAGCCGAGGCGATAGTATTTGCTGGTAGCGGTAAAATTGTGAGCACAATATAGAAAGGGAATTAAAGCAGTGATACCGATGTAATGCCAAGTGTACGGCTCCCAGATCTTAAACAAGATTATGCGGCTATAATGTGGTTTTTTAAAGGTCTGTATAGTGGAACGATGAACCTCGGAAGAGCAAGAAGGGAGAACGGCGCGGATAGTTTCGCTTAGAATGTATGCTGGACCTACTTGTTTGTATTTGTAGGGAAATGTTAGGGCAGTCGCTCTATTCAGCGCAATTAATAAGGTTCCGAGAATTTGGAACAATATGCAATAGTCGTTGAACCAACACAAGAGCCCAGGGAAGAAGCCTTCCTGGAAAATTGGCACGCTTATTATTAATGGGAGAGAGAGAGAGAGAGAGAGAGAGAGAGAGAGAGAGAGATAGGGCGAGTGCGTTAGTAATGAGTGCGTTAGTGAGTGAGTGAGTGAGAGCGAGAGGGAGGGAGAGAGTGAAAGATAGAGAGAGAAGTGCGACCTAGACTTACCCTGACATACCAAAATACCTCGAAGAAGCCCCAGGTTGGGAGGCGTACCCGAAACATCAGCACGTAATGCCCAACCAGATCCTGAATTTTACCGTTGGAATCTTTTCCATTTGAGAAGCGCTTACATTTGCTGTGCATACAAAAAAGATCTTCTGAAAATGCGTCTCGAATCCATTTCGATAGTGATATCGAGCCATTCTCGAGAATACAAATACCGAGGCAACACCAATAAAGAAAAATACAGTGCTCGAGGTGGCCTCTGCGGGGTCGAAAAAATGTCCTTCATAGTCATCTGGGGGCTTAGAACCATCATAATCCATAGAGATACTTTCGGAAGATCTCGCAACGTGTTCAGAAAATGAATTTTCACGAAAGAAAACTGACAGGGTGCATAAAGTACAATTTCAGTTGAGCCAAGTTGGCCCAAAATTTAGTTTAATAGCATCTTGAAAAGCCAAGATATAATTGATGCCTTTGAGGCAAATGTGGCAAGACAAAGCTAAAAGTCGATGGAGAAAATCGTGAGGCCTGGAAAATTCGGGGTTGCGGGGCTCACGCGTGTATTCGTTCCAAGAACTCGTTTGAAATTTCGCCATTAACGGGTCATGGAATAGGCAATTAAAGGGGCTCGGAAGTCAGATTGGCTACACTCTACCTTGCCCCCCCCCCCTAGCCGGAATGTTTTCGCTATAACTTTTTATTTTACATTTGTGGAGGCTGAGAATAAAACGGTTGGTATTTTTTTGGACGCTCTATAGAATCGCGTTGCAAAATCCCGACAAAATAAGCCAAGATACCGAAAACTTCCAAACCCTTCGGCTGTGGGGGATTAAAGTCTTACCTCATGATTCGTTTGAGCGGGTCACTGCCGAGCAGCCACAGAAAATTGATCTTGTCTCGAAAAAGCATAAAATGCAGGAGTGAAATCGGCATTTTTTCGGGGCAAAAACGACTTCTTGAGCATGCGGCGATTATGTCGTAATGCACTGTAAGGCCCCCAATCTCAATAATTCTCTGGTCAATTTTCATAATTGTTGTGTTTCTAAATCTATGTGCTGTCAAAATGCCGAAGATCATAATCTGGAATCTTCGGAATGTCGAAATTTCATACTGGCGAAAGCCAGGGCCACGAATTTTTTTTTGCATAGGATTCGGTGGGATTTAAGGGAAATTCGCTTATGTAAATTTCGACATTGTGAATTAAACATTATGAAGTCTCGGCATTCTAAAATCTCTACATTCTGAGTGTGGTTTTCGCTGTATTGCATTAACTCACACTTTATTATCATGCACTGTTATAATACTGCGGTTTCCATTGGCTCTAGAGCTGTTTCGAGTCGACATGTCGCTCATTTGGAAAGCCGGTTTTGCTCCGGAAATCGTAGCAAGCTCGCCATCACTTTTGCCGCGTCCTCTGACGATCATCCTCGTGTCTTCAGAAATCAGGATGAGGAACCTACAATTTTTACGTACTTACGATTTCCTTTTAGGTTTCAATAGCCGAAAACGGTACCACAACGGCATGAAGTTCGAAAAATCAGTAAAAACCGGCTGCAGTTCAAGGAATACATAATATTCATCAAAGTTAAAGTTGTTGATTAGGATCTAAGCTAAGGTCTAAAATCCTATAAAAAGTACCAAGTCTCCAGTGCTGATCAGCTGAGCCACAAATTGTCCGATAGTCGCTATATGGAAGCTCATCTCCCGTTTCGTCACTTTTCTTGTGAAGCCGAATAATTTAACGGCAGTGTAGACGTTTACGAATAACGTTAGCGCAACTACGCATTCACAAATTGGCAGGAAGGCTTGAAGGAGAAGGGTCTAAAGCTCGATTTTTATATTCATGAAAAAAGCGCTGCGCAATGTATATTTTCGAATCCACTACCGTATAATCGGCCCTATCCAGGGTATATGGGAAATAATAGCCCCATCCGTAACGTAGAAAATAGCTCGGTATCGTTAGTATTGGAGCGAAATACAGCAGTGGAATTGCCGCTATGACAGCAATAGCACGCCAGGTGTTCCCACGCCAGATCTAGACTTTTTAAGAGTAGTTTTGTAAGGGTTAACTGATAAATAGACAAATCCTATATTCTTTTCTAAGCCTAACCAGATGGTTACAGTCGCTTCGCGACTGCAACCATCTGGGCTTCAGGCTACCCTACATGTCCTACTCCACCACATCCTTCCCTACCTCCAACAATACCCACGCTAACCGCTTCAGATAACCCCCATAGCCGAAATCCCCTTCAAAAACTACCTAAATACCTTCCTGATGGCTTTAGATACCTCCCCTAGCCGAAATCCTTTTAAAAACGAAAATAACGACCGACCGGATGGAATGAGAGAAAAAAGAAATGAAATCCCCGTGAAAATTTTCATCCACGAAACGCGCGCCACCTGGCTCACTATGTCCAAAATCAGCCCAACCTCCGCCCCCCCCCCCCCTTTTACTAAGGAAAAAACTTTCAAAGTTAATTTTAATAATTTAAACTAAAATTTTTTCATAATTTTTTTACCAGTTTGGGGGTTTCTGACCATGCTCTATCCGAATCCGAAGAGAGCTAAGCTCTAGCTCCTTTCCCCTTCGAGTTGAATCCGGGACATGACGGACGGACAGACGGACAGACACCACTACTTTTTTTATTATAGTTGATCCTGATAACACAATATTATCTACCCTTTCGTACTCGTGAGGTATCCCAATCGAAGTAGCACGATTGATAGCGACCACAAATGTACCGAGTGTTTGAAACATTATGCTAGCATTTCCTAGCCAAGCGAGGAGAGAGCAAAATGGGCCTTCCTAAAACGATTCACGATGTATACGTAAACGCTGAATTATGTATTGGTTGCATCGCACTTCTAGAACCCCATAAACCCTAAGCAAAAACCAAAAACTAGACAGAGAGTGACACGGAATGTTACTTACCTGAACATACCAATAGAATTCGAGTACGCCCCAGGTAGGCAAGCGTACGCGTAGCATATTGGTGTAATGGACGAGTAGATCCTAGACAAAGCTAAGATTATCTTACTTACGGCCGGTACTTTTGAAGCCACCCACATTGAACAAACACGCAAAGAATATCTTCTGGTAGTGAGTACTGAAGCCATGACGATAGTGATGTTGAGCAAGTCGCATAAATACAAAAACGGTCAGGAAGCCGATGATAAGAAATACACAACTCGACGTAATCTCGAATGGATCGACAAAGTGATCTTCATAGTCGTCAGGGTGGCTCCAGTCTATTGATAGACCATCTGGGTCGTCGGCCATTTTGATTTTGATAATTCGAGATATAAATAGAACTAGCTTATAGTTAAGATTTAAATATCGTATAGATTCCTATGGAAAGTGCATTTTCGAGTCATCGAAGTCAGTGCATAACGCAGCGTGCTCCAAAATAGGCTCGAACATAGGTTTCTTTCCAGGCTAATTTTCCGTGGGAATGAATGCCAAAAAGCATGTTGGAACCTGGCATCAATGAACGATTCGTGTGTCATTGCAGTATGTTTAGGGAAATCAGTTATCATTGAAAAGAGTAGAGACTCTTGTTTGATATTGTGTACAGGACTAAACTTTACTGTACCCCCCCCTCCCAGCCTGAGGTTTTTGGTTATAATTTTTTTATTTTACATTAATGTAGGCTCAAATTAAAACGTTTAGTAGATTTTTCGACGCTCTATCGAATGGCGTTGCAAAAATCTCGACAAAAATCCCGATAATCACGAAAACTTTGAGGCCCTTCGGCTGTGGCGGGGGGTAAAGTAAAGTCTTATCGGTGTACAGTGAAGCCAAGCGATTTCCGGCCAAAATGACGACATTCGAAATGACGACAGCCAAAATGACGACAGCCAAAATGCCGACAACTAAAATGACGACATTCGAAATGACGACAGCCAAAATGACGACAGCCAGAATGACGACAGCCAGAATGACGACAGCCATAATGACGACAGCCAAAATAGCGACAGCCAAAATGGCGACATTCAAAATGTCGACATTCATATGACGACATGCAAAATCAGCCACAATAGCTGGGAAAAATCAAATTTTTGCATGTCGTCATTTTGAATGTCGCCATTTTAGCTGTCGTCATTTTGGCTGTCGTCATTTTGGCTGTCGCTATTTTGGCTGTCGTCATTTTGGCTGTCGTCATTTTGGCTGTCGTCATTTTGGCTGTCGGCATTTTGGCTGTCGTTATTTTGGCTGTCGGCATTTTGGCTGTCGTCATTTTGAATGTCGTCATTTTGGCTGTTTCCCAAGCCAAGCGTAGCTAAACTGGCCGACGCAAAGCTCCGTTCTGAGCTCTGAACCTCTGCGCTTGTGGGATTTTTTCAGTCATCCAGCCTCTCACAATAACTTTCCTAATAATTTATTCCATTCGCCATGGCGATTGAAAATTGAGATCTTGTTGGAGCGTCTCTATTCCTAACGGGCACGCGGTCGGAAATGGCCGTGACGGCGCGGCGAGACGATGGCAACTCGATCCCGAAAACGACTTTTCGCATTTCAGTGGATAGCAGCACCATGAACCTAAACAAGTTCCATTAAAATGTAAAAAACATAAACTACCATATCGGCATAAAATTCGCCAAATCAATAAAAACAGGCGTGAACTCGAAGAAGAACCAGAAATCGGACATTGGCAGCGTGTTGCAGATAATCTAAGCAAAAATACAACTCTTTGGTCCAGAAATTACCATATCTATCGTATTCAGAAGTTGAGCCGTGAATTGAGCGATAGTAGCAATGTGGAAAGTGATCTCGCGTCGGCTCGTGCTTCCGCGCTTCCGCGTAAACTGCCACAGCTTATACCAGGTGTATACGTTGACCATAAATGCCAGGCCAATGACCGTCACGGCAACCGGGAAGCGCGTTAAGTCGAGGATGTGCTGAAATTGTCATTATAATGTGAAAATTACAGAAACAATTTAAAAACATTTTCCATAACAATTTACAGAAATAAAAAAGCAAAGTACATTAAAGGGGCTACGAAATGCCAAAAATTGAGTGACGCCCCGAAAATCGGAGCCCTTTACGTCGGAGGCCTCTGTACACCTAGGGGTTCGGGAAGCTCGCAGATTTGATATTGCCTGTTGTCACCTCGAAATCACGTTCTCGGCTGTTTCAGGGCCAAATTTGATGATTAAAACACCAAAGCCGGTATATGTCGGCTACGCGGAGGGGGGGATTTTACGCGGGGGGGGACGGACTGTTGGGGCCGGGCTAACTATTTTTTTGCGCTTCTTTTTGCTACAAACAAAACTCTTAGTATATTTTTCGACGCTCTTTCGAATGGCACTAAAGAAATTTTGTAAAAATGTCGAAAATGTCGAAAACTTGATTTCCTTCTATGTCCTCCATTGAAACAACGTTTAATACTTGTTTTTGTTATAACTATTTTATATTACATTATTTTGAGCTAAAATTAAAACTCTTAGTATATTTTTGGATGCTCTATCGAATGGCATCTTTAAAATGTCGAAAAAATAGCGCGAATGTCGAAAACCAGCCGCTCAAACCGATTTTCAACACTTATTTTTGGATTTGCTATAACTTTTTTATATTACACTAATTTGAGCTAAAGCAAAAACTCTGAGGATATTTTTCGATGCTTTATCGAATGCCGTTGCAAAAATTCCGAGAAAATCACGAAAACATCCAAAAAGGCCTGCCTGTCCCGTCCCCCCGCGTAAAATTCCCCCCCGCGTAGCCGACATATACCACCAAAGCCATTTAAAATTGAGCGAGGATTTCAAAAATGGGCTCAGAATGCGCAAATTATAGTGTTTTCACAAAGAAACCGCGCGAAAACAGTTTCGCGCAAAAATCGAAAGAGTGAGGGCTCTGTTCCCGCAGCGCCCGCTGGCAATTTGCCAGAAATCAAAGAGTTCGCCCAAAAGGGCTTTGATTTCGCAGTTCGAAGCCCCGTTAAGTTTTCTATAATTTCAAGATAAAGAGAACGTACCGTCCACTCTTCGGCTGCGTCGGCCTCGGGAAGGTAAAAACCGGTAGTGATCCTTTGAAAATAATGATGATGCGTCGCGGTCGGCGCAACGTATACAGCCACAACGAAAATCATAGAAAAGCAGATTTTCCATGCGTTGTTGCTCCAGAACTGAAATAAGAATTAGAGGAAAGTCAAAATGCGCGGACTCTTTTTAATAAAAAAGCCAAGCAAAACTAGAAAGTTTTCTCGGCAACAGAAGGTTATTGAGACGAGAAGGACACTCAAAATCACAAAAATACAAACTTACTCTTTCATATCGCTCCGGAAACGCCAGAGCCGACGCCCGATTCACCGCAATTAGTAGCGTTCCGGCGAATTGCAAATGCCCACTGATCATATTCAGCAAGCCAAGGATTAGCGGAACGGCGCCCTCCTGAAAACAGTAATTTAGGAGGGTCAAGGAACATTGTGTTTTCATTCAAAAGTACGGCTTGGATGCGTTGACGTGATTACAGCACAATCGTAGAACTTAAGAGCTAAGAGATTATAACCTGAATTTGCCAGTACCACTCGTGAATGCCCCAAGTGGGCAGGCGTATTCGAAACAGTATGATATAATGGAGGAGCATGTCCTAAAACAACTGACCAGATTATAAAGTCAAGTTACTTTACTATACTTAAGTGTCATAAGTTACGATACTTTACATGGTGCGTACTATATTATGCTGTCTAATTTCTCAAGGTATTACGAGACACAATTAAACGCGCTGCTCGAGGTCCGAAAATACGACATCGGTTCCATGCTTTTTTTCTTCTTCCAAAACTTACATTCGTAGCCAGCACCACAAATAGTTTCTGGTATTGCGAGTTGAACCCGTTATAATAATGATAGCCGACAATTCGTAGGTAAGCAAGTAAGGTTAGTATCCCTAGGACTATAAAAACACAGCTCGACACGATTTCGAACGGGTCGATGAACTGAAAATCGGTGTCTAGGTCACCCGCGTCGTTGTCCATCGCTTTTTCTAAAATTCTCGAGCGTATTATTTGCAAAACCAGCGCCTAAGACCCGCTTTGCGGGCCTTGGGCGCTGGAATGCGGCCTTTGCATGAACAATTTGACTTTTCCATAGCTCGGGTCCTTCGGACCTCCTCACCCTAACGACCACACACGCGCGTGCAACCGGGAAGAATGAGGAAATTTCTAGTTTTTTTTCACATTATGCAAATTAGCCTCAAAAATCAGAAAAACCGGTTTTAACTCTGTAAACTTGTATTTTATCGCAATTCCGAAAACGTCATCGGAAAGAGGAGGGTCTATTCCCCCGAGTGACGAAGAATTAGCGCATTTTAACCAGGGGATGGCCCTTAAATCGGGCCTCGAAAGTGGCATCCACACACACACACACACACACACACACACACACACACACACACACACACACACACACACACACACACACACACACACACACACACACACACACACACACACACACACACACACACACACACACACACACACACACACACACACACACACACACACACACACACACACACACACACACACACACACACACACACACACACACACACACACACACACACACACACACACACACACACACACACACACACACACACACACACACACACACACACACACACACACACACACACACACACACACACACACACACACACACACACACACACACACACACACACACA